>VZRL01000359.1:859149-1012365 GCA_013397895.1 Origma solitaria | reverse complement strand
GGGACCGTGCGGCCAGCGCCGTGTCGGCCGGGGCAGGGCAGCGGGACACCGCCGGCCCCGGGGCGGGGGCTCCGCGCGGGGCGTTCGGGGCTGCTCCTCTCTCGGAGCCGGGGCAGCGGCACCTAATTCCCTGGTAAGAGGCTTTCCCACCTCCGCTGTCTTTGTCTGCTCAGCCTCAGCTGCTGCTGCTGGCGCTGGGAGCATTAGTGTTGCTGCGGGGAAACGGAGAGCGGATCAGCTGTGGGAAAGGGACCGTGTTTGCTCCAGGTGTCCGCTTCGGAGGACGCGAATTCGCATTCAGCGAGCAACGTGGAACAGAGACACGCCAGAGGGAAAACAGTGCACAAGATGTGCTGGTAACAACGTGTTCGTAAGGAATCGTGAAGTTTCACGGCAGACTGAGAAATAGTCAGAATTCCTTCATGCTTCCTGGAGCTAGTTGGCAGGCGGAGTAATGCTCGGATTGTTCCAAACTGTAACATTTTAACTTTTCCTCATTTTAGCACGCTAAAAGTGCAAGCAAAGAGAGAATTACGATGTGCAAATGCGAGATCAGTTGGTCTCAAGCTGCAGTGCGAGAGGACGCGCAGCTCAGCTCTGCAGTTGGCAAAGGACTGGTCTACTTCCGAGCACAGCAGATTTGTGAAATAACCCAGCAGCATAAACATAGAAGGGACAATTTAGCTAGAGCTGGAGTGGAGGTGGAAAGAGATGTTGGAAGGAAGATGGGGGTGGAAGAGGAAAGAGTCGGTCTGACAGTAACGCTTCAGCTAAAGCAGCAGCAATCTTTATGAATTTGTGCTTCTAAAATTGGTTTGGAGTAGTGTCAGATGAGGCTGAGATTGATCTAGTAATAGCCCTAGTCAAACATTTTCAGAGAAAAGTTTTCTTTGAAAAACACTTATTTATTAGACCTGAGATGTTTTGGTTGAAACCTGTCAACACTGGTCAATTTCTACTGATGCAGAGTTCTGCTAAGCCTGCCTGAGGAGCAGGATTGCTGGAAACATCAATGTTCCTGTCTCAAGGGTATGCCCAACACCCAGAATAATACCTGCTGGGGGTGTTGGCAGCTTCTCAGCTGTAGCCCAAACCATTTGGTGTCAGACTCTCCTCAGAGCAGCCTTGTAGTTGCTCAGAGAAAATGAGACATTCCCCAGGACTTGATTCTGCTGTGGTTGCTGAAAATGGTAGGACTGCTGAAGTCTGGACAACTGCCCTTTTTCTGAGAACTTTGTGTGACTTAGGTCTAATGTGAACTTAAGAAATTAACAATTCACTGAATATTTGTTGTTGTGGTGTTGGGTGTTTTGTTGTTCTTTTGATTTTTTAATTTTTTTTTTAACTTGGCTTTCGACTAGCCCTAGCCAGCAGTTCTACTTCTAGAGGTAAACTATTTGAAAAGAAGCGATTTTCTGTTTTGGGGTGTCACATTGTAAGAAAGGCTGCATGCTTTTCATGCCTCAGTGTATGGATAGGGGGCTAGAATTGTTTGAGGTGTCCAGACGAGGTCTAGTGCTAGAAAATACATGTGTTCCCTGGTTGCTTTTGTGCAGTCTTAACTGTTAGGAGAGATTAAATCAGCGTGCTGGATGAACTTTCTATAGTTTCAGGAAGAGATTTTTTTTAAATCTAAACTTCTGTTATTTTAGGTCTAACAGTCTGGATGAGCAACTCTCCCATGTTCAAGGGTGAAAGGACTTAATCTTCCCAGCTGTTGATGCTGTCGCAGGTACTTCAGGCAATGTACCAAAGTGTCTTCTCTGACAGACTGATTTCCTTACTGCTCTTCCAAACACTGACATTAGTGGGGAAGGCAGGGCACTGCTGGAATGTGACAGCTTCCAGTAATAATGCTGCTCAAGGAAGGAGTTGTAGGTGGTTTTTGCAATCCTGCTGCCTAAGAAAAAGCAGTCTCCTGCTATGGGTCTTTTCTGCCATATACCTCAGTCAGTCCTAGTGTGCCTGACTGATAGCTAGCTTCAGAAAATGTGAATAATAGAGTATGCATGGCTATCTGCCAGGAAGAAATGAAAATAGGAATGAGGTGTCTTCTTTTTTTTATACTTGTTTTTTATTCTTTTCTTTTGCTCTTGTTCTCCCTCAAAAATACAAGGAACTCTTGATCCTGTAGAAGTGATTAACTTTTGATTTGTAAGATGGACCAGTAGATGGACCATAAAAAATTAACAGGCATTGAAAGAGGGAACTTCCAGGAACCCTGAACAACCTTGTGCTTGGACTGTGTCTGCGTGTGGCAGACAAACAGTGAATAGCAAAGCTGTCGAAGGCTGTAAGGAATGGAAAACTTCAAGTCTGGGAAAAACTTCCCCTCTAGGGGATAAAGTAGTAGAGGGGAAATCTTCCTGGGGGACAAGTTACCCATTTGCTGTTCGTGCCAGTTCTTTCTCTGGAGCATCTAGTCCTAGCTGCTGCAGGAACTGAGTGAACCATTTAAATCACACATCTAATTCACTGTATTAATTTCCATAGTGAGACAGAATTCATGCAGGGTTTACTGGGACTTCTGTTTTGCTGACTTGTGGACTGACTGCAAAGATCTGGTGGCAGCTTGTTGTAGCATAGCAGAGCTGGCATTAAACTTGCCGAGTGAGCTTTCACTGTGTTCACTGTGAATTTTCACAGCTCCAGGTTGTTGAAATGGTCTTCACTAAGATAGGGTCAGTTTTACTAGTTCTGTTTGGATTTTACTGAAAACTTGCCAAAAAACCTTATAATTTCTAAACCAGATTATGTTTCACTGCTTCCCACAATGTTTCTGTGGGATTTTATCAAGGTATCCACATTCATGTTAAGCATTAAAAAACCAAATAACTGATTAAATAGTGTTTATTGATTCTGGGGTAGGTAAATGGACAAGAGCCCTTGGAAGCCTGGTTTTTTTGCAGTTACAGGTATGCTTTAAGAGCTTTGTTATTCTTAAATTTAACTCATCACCAGACAGCCAGACAGTTCACAAACAGCAAGAGATCTCAACCATCAGCAGTTTCTAGTGCTTGCAATTTCTTTTCCCCAGGGACCAAGAAGGAAGGCTAAGCTTTATTATATGTTGTGCTTGGGCCAGTCTAGATCAAAGGTATATGTAAATGACTGTTAAACTTCTGTCTTTTAAAATGATTGCCACTCTGGAGCTCACATTTGGTACCTGCAGGCAAGTAGGGGGGCTTAGTAGCAAATCTTGAATTTAACCTGGCAGAATGTCATGGTTGACTGAACTTGACTGGAAACAATGTTGGAAATTTTTGATGAAGCACACATATATTACCTATGTATAAGTGTAATGGGTGGAAAACAGGTTCTAGAAACTGAGGCTGAGATTTTCCATAGTTAGATGAAATATAGCTAGTAGATGAGCACTTTATCCCTGGAGACTAATTTAAGGATCCCAGTTGTAAACCTTGCAAAATATGTAGCCAAAATTCATATGGGTTATAAACATTGTGTATTTTTGGGGTAGGTAAATCCTATGTATCAGTTAGGTATGCCTTGATATCTGCCCCTTAAAATTTCTGTGTGTCCTTCAAAAGGCATCAGGACAGAATACGTGTCGCCAGTCCATTCTGCAGGTGAGGCTGCAGATGAACAATTGCACCAGAATTTCTCCTTAGGAAAACAGGCATTGGACTTAAGAACGTTGTTTAATAGGTCACTGCTAACTCAGCTAAGGCTGAGTTTGTCTCCCAGTTTGGTCATTGCTTCACTAAGATCATGTGTTTATGCACTATCCAGGATAAGAGGTTCATTACAAGGAATAAAAATTTTGTCAGCTGTTCTTCCCTGAGCACATAGCTTGACTTCTGTCATATCCTCGACACAGGATGAGAAACCTTTCTTTTGGAATCAAAGGGTCAGTGGGATAATACAGAGGGGAAGGAAAGAAAGAGGGTGACAAACCCTAGGGTGACAAACCAAAAAAGAAGAAAAAGAATAGGGTTCAAGCTTACACACAAAGTTTCTAATTTTTAAAACAGTACTCAAATCCTTTGTGCCTCCCTTCCTCTCAAATGTACTTTATTTTTTAAAAGCCTTTTGGTTCCTCTTTAGTGTGTGTACTGAGCCTGCAAGGAAGAGGCTGAAGAAACCCCAGTGCTTCTTGATAAATAGCGAGGCTTCCCTTGGGTCTGATCTGCTGATTCTAATGACCAGAATAATTTGTCACTCAGACTTACTACTAATAACTCCTTGCCATTGTGCAGCCTGAGGAAGGGAATTGTGCTTCTGTTCTTGTTGCTAGATTTGGGTTTTAAGTTCTGCTTTCTTTTTACACAAGAATTTCCATGGGCACACCAGTGAGGGTCCACACATTGCCATGACCCCTAGCACTTGAAACTAGAAGCTGGTTTCTAGACAGGGCATTTGGGTGAATTTTGCCTGTAGAGGACCATTTGAACTGAAAAGGAAGCAACTGAAAAGGAAGCAACAAATTCACTGTGTACAACCTGCCCTGCAGCACCAGTTAAATATTGAGGAAGTATTCTGTCAGGTCTTCTACTGTAAGGCCTTCTCTTAGCAGTGGACCTGGCCTTTGCTTTCCTGGGAGAGGGGAGGTGGTGTCACAGGATTATTAGTGGGAGCCCCTTGTCTCCAAATTACTGCAGGATTTACAAAAGGGATGCATTTGTTTAATGTCATTCATAAAGGTCTCCTAAAGCATTTCTTTGTTGAAGAGACTCCTTCCAAACCAGTGGGAGCTGTAGCAAGACAGAGCCTTCTCTGCCTGTTAATATTTGCTTTCACTGTCACTGGCTCCTTGTCTCATCCAGGACAGAGGATTAATCTCTCTGATCCCTCTATTTCTAGTTGTAAAAGCGCAGTGTGCTATTGAGGGTGATTCACTACTATGCCAATCCTTGTTATAATCTCTTGTAACTATGAATGCATCAGACAGAAGAGGAAGGCTAATGGAAAGATGTGGCATATTTCTGTGTATGGGGTTTTTTTTTTCCCTGTGTATATATATATATTTATGGGGAGATTGATGGATTAGAGAACAGGAAGTGATGCAATACAGGGCTCTGCTATGGTTTCATAACATGGGCCCATTATAGCAAGAAATTCTTACAAATGTCTCTGTTTGCCCTGTCTGAGCACAGTTTTGTCTCCTTGCATGTTTCCCATGGCGTCCTTCAGCAAACCACTCTTGAGGGACTTGCACTTAACAGCATGATGAACTGTGCTACAGTCGATAGAAAGTGAAAGTTGGCAGTGGCTTTTCGGTTCATCATAAGCCTGGTGAAGTCTGGCATACCAGAGGAATGCGAAGAGCATGAGGTAATAGTTTACCATAGGTGATGACAGAGAGGAAAACACACATGGGAGCAGTCTGGCTCTTTCTGAAGTCGACAGTAGGCTTTGGTTTTTTGTTCCTTTCTAGTAAATGATGTAGGTTTCCCTTGTAGTTCTGCATTGAAAATATTGTCCTTTTCACTGTGATTATTGTTAGAGCTTTTAGGGTAATCATTTTGAGCTTTCCTGCCAAGTGTGAACTGGAAGTGCCAGGACTAGGAAGGACAGGTGGTGTCAGTGCTTTTTCTCTAGCACAGTCTGTGACAATTGATTTACATTGAAGCTGCTTCTATAAAATGTGTCAATATGTGTACGTGTATATGTGCGTGCATATAATCCATGAAAACCAGGTAGACTGAAGATTTGCTACTCCTTGACATTGCAAGTGATCTCTAGAAGAAAAGGATTTTTTACACCAAACATAAGTGCATACTGAACTAAATGCTGTCTTGTTTCAATGAGAAGAAAAAAATCTGCTTAGCTTTAAAAAGAAGAGGAAGTTCATTTGCAGCTAAAGGGTTCTTTTTGTGACGGACAGGAAATCTGAGTCTTTTTTCCTGCTTCTGGCCTCTCTTTTCTAGTTTAAGTTACTTCACCTATGCATACCTTAGTTTTCTGCAACTCAGTTGTCATTGATATCATGGTATTTGTAAGGCTCTTGGATTTTTAAATTTTTTTTTTTACTTTCTTAATGTATTTTCTAGGGGGAAGTGGGCTTATGCAATCACACTGCCAGTAACTTCTGAACCTATTGGCTAAATGTCATATAATTGCTGGAACTGCAGATGTTGCAGAAAGAATGGAGTATAAATTGCAATGTCACAACTGAGAGCTGCAGCCTCACCCTGTGCCGAAGCGCATGGAGGTGGCACTTTCTAAACATAAGACAGATCACGTGGGTGAGTGAGTGGCCCTTGTGAAACCTACAACCACAGGATACCAAACTGCAGGATATCAGACTGTGCTAATCCTTCTGCTGTGGAATGGCCTTCCTCCACTGCAAGGCCTTCTGAAGGCTTAGGAGAAAAGTTGAAGTATTGTTACTAAATTAGAGCTGGCATGATGCAGCATACTCTTCACAAAATTAATGTTTGATAACATAAGGGGGTGGAGGGAGGAGAGATACCCTTGTAAAATTACATGATTCTTGTCGGGCTGGCTTGATCTTGGGAATGAGCAAAAAACAGTAGCAGGTTTGATTAAAATACGGAAGGGGTTTTAACTTCACTCTTGGTATAATAAAGCAGAAGCCAATGAAAAGATCACATTTCAGCTTTCTAAACACATTGGTTTCTTATGCAGTTCTTACGCTTCTTACTACTGAAGCCTTGAAATATCTTGTTGCTTTGGGGCATGAAAACTGTATATTGCCCCTTAGCAGTTTCTTTGTGTGAGGCATGTATGTTGTTTCTGTGATTATTGTGACAGCGATGTTCAGCTGTTTTGTGCCCTTCATGTTTGGGTCAGAGCTGACAGGGGAGGATAACTGTGGCTGAGACCACTCAAGCTGAGTCTTTCTGGTATTGCAGAAAGACTCACCAAGTTCCTTTCATTGCAAAGTTGCAAGGCTTGAAAGGTCTCCGTGTTCTGTGTGAGCAGCTACATGCTTTGGCAGGGTGTAAAAAAGAGTCCTGCCCTAATGCACCTGCAGAGCTCTGCAGTTCTTAAGACCTTTCAGGGATGAGTTTCTTTTTATGTGCCATCCTGGAAGTGTAGGAAAACTGCACTGTGATGTTTCCCAGGCAAATCATGGAGAACCTGCAACACTGTTGTGTTTTGCAAATGGCAAGAAGTTCAAAATTACTACTCTTTGACCTTTCCTAATCCATCTGATTACTTTCTTAAATGAAATGTGTGGCTTTGTTTCTAGTGAGGCAATGTGCAAGTGATATATTAGAACTGCAGCTTCAAAGCAGCAGGAGATGGCCCTGCCAGAGCCCTGTGCCTTGTGCCAGGGCCGTCTAAGTGCTCCTTGCATTTTACTCCTGCTCATAAGGCTGCATTTGAGACGCAGCAAATGAAGTATGGAAGCATCTCCTCTATATATCTGCATACCAAATGCAGCAGGATAAGTCTGACATATGCTTCACAGTCTTTTGGTGGTATTTTTCTTCCTATGGTCAGCATTTGGTGTTTTGGGGACTATGAAGCACTTGTATCTGCCCCAGACCTAGGCTTTTATTTACTAGTGGTGTTGATATCATCTTCTCCAACCACAAGGCAAAGATCCTGGCTCAGTTGCTGTTGAACAAGTGTGATTCAAGATAAGATTTCTCACTCACTTTCCTTTGTTAGTGATACTCTGGCAAGCATAGCATCATGTGGTCCAGCAGCCTGAGAGCAAAGAACTCAGGATCAGTTCCTTATATAGAAAGGGAATTAGATAACGTCATGCATTTTATTCTTGGCTGTGATCTTTCATTGTGTCTTGTTAGATATTTGCTATGGTTGTTTGCTTTTTCTGTCTGCTTGAGCTCTACTTGTCAGCTTGGACATGTGTTCAGTCTGTCTCATCCATTTTTGATTGCCTCCTGGGAAGTTTTTTAGTTGGCGTCTTCTCACTGTGCTGAACTACAGGTGCTTTGCAGAGACTTGGTAGGGCTGTGATGCCCTGCAGGCATCGTGCTGGTTGGCTGTTTGTCAGCTGCCTTTTCAAGTCCTCATTAGCTGCAGTCTTAAGGCTCTCTGCTCTGTAAGACCTGCATGGGTTTGGCTTAGCCTGTCTTTACTGTCTGTGCCTCGTGCAGGGGTTGTGGGAGGAGGCTGCAGGGATGGTTCTGCTTCAGGGTGGATGCTCTGCTCAGGGAAGGTGTGTTTTCCGGTTGCATCTCCATGCTCTGGTATTATCTCCCTTTCCACATGACACTACAAAGCACACATTTATCCCTTGTCACACAGTTTGTGTTGCTGCTTCTATGAATGAGGGAGGAGAAACTCAGGGAGCTGATGATCCAATGTCTGAGAGATTGCCTTTGAGCTACATCCTGTGTGGCTCATGGGCAGGTCTTTGTGGTTGATGTAATCTAACTAATGCACATGAGAGACATCTGAGCCAGGAATTGGGACTTTAATAAGATGACGAAACTGTTGGGTTTCAAGTCTGAAAGTAATTTTTGTCAGCAGGGGATGGGAGTGGAAAGCAACTTGGCTGTGCAGGGTGCATCCCATGGAGGCCAGTAACACGACTGTACTGCAGCACAGGCCTGCTTTTCGGAGATGCTGTTTATTCCCTGTCTCCAGCAACCCCTCTGAGTCAAGGAGAGTTGGCAAGTTTCCGAGCCAAGCCTTTCTTCTGCGGGTCTTGTTTTCTTTATTGTAACATGCCAAAAAAAGAAGAAAATCACTAGCAGGCTAAGTCATGCTTTAAGCTGGTGAGCAATAAAACAGAGCGTTACGCTGTCCCTGGGCCTTCTCCAGCTGCTTCTCTAGAAGATGCCACACCAGCATGGCAGCTTGCGGAGGGATGGGTTACTGGAGCCTGTAAACATCTTCTCCACGGGTGTGTGAAGATGGCTTTGCCTTTCCTGATTTCTTCATCTCCCCTCACCATTCTTTCTAGGCTTTGAGTGGGAAACTTGAAGATGTCAAGAAGTCCCTTCTTGGGTGCGTGATGGCTGCTTCCTCTTTGTTGATAGATGATGGCTTTTGAAGAGATACTAAATGTTATATTGGAAATTGGTGTGTAAAATGTAGTTTTAGAAAAAGCAGTAACTAATTTACAACTGAGTGCAGCTCCAGTTCCATCAGACAATTGCGAAAAATAATCTACCTTCTAATTCCACTGGTGATCTCTAATTAGAGAAATCTTCTTATTCTTAACCTTCATATAGGACAAGATCAGAGACTGAAGTGCTTTTGCCAGTCTGGAAAGTCTGAACAGAATCAGTGTTTGGGAAGGTAACTTTGTGGGGAGACCAGGCGTTCTAACAGTGGTGGTAGTGACTTTGCACTGCATTTATGCTGAACCTTTGCCCCAGCTAAATGCTGTAGGGTGCAGTTTTGCCAGCAGTGTCTTTTTTTTAGGCAAAGAAGATGCCCTTCTTGGTGGGCATCTGCTTCCTAGAAATTCTATTTTTTTTCCTTTAAAAAGAAAACACATCTGCCCCAAAAATCCCAGTCCATGAGCACAAAAAGGAACATTTATATGTGTGGCACATTGTTGTTTCCTGCTTGAAGCTGTTAGGTTGAGCATTTTAAGACAGCCACACAGGTATGGCTTTCCTGCAGAAGCAGTGTAGCAAGGAAGAGGGAGGCTCTTCAGCCGAGGTATTTCACGTACCTTGAGACTGGGATCCGAATATGTTTTTGCCCTCTTGTAGGCTTCATTTCTTAAGTTGGATGACTTCTGTTCTCTGTAGTGAGGCAGTGAGAGATCAGCCGGCCTTGCTGAGATGTGAAACTTGTTAATTAACCCTGCAGGAAATGTAGGGGATGCGAGCTTATACCAGATTATTTCTTTGTAAGGTAATGGTAATGTTGCCAGGTAATGCCACTCACTGAATAGCACGTATCCCTGAAAAGCAAGGAGTGAACTTCCTCTGAGCTCAAGGCTTTATGCCTCATTCAGAGAGATCACAGCCAGTGGGAGAAGGACCGTGCCAGGCACAAGGCCACTTGTGACGCAGAGGGGACCATGCCTGTTCCTAGGCACGGTGCTGCTTCCTGTAGCACCCAGAGGCTGAAGGGAATGATTGGGTCCTGTAAGAGCAAAGCAGCAGTGGTTTGGTCACTTGTGGATTCCTGTCACTTCAGAAATAGCAGAGGACATCTTTAGTCTTCAGATACCTTATGACCATCTTGATGTGCGGTACAGCCCATGTGTGGGAGCCTGTACTAAAGATGGGACTATCTGGAATGGAAAAAGCCAACTGTTTTAAGTGAGCAGAAAATGGAGGAGATTTATATCTTGACTTTCTAACATCTGTTGCATTTGGAATAGGAGGTAGTTTTCTTTTTTCAGTTGAGGGGGAAAAACCCATCCTTGCATTTGCCATTTAAAATGATTAATAAAGAAATACATCCTTATCTCTCCGTTAGCCTAATTCACCAGATGTTCAAATTATATGTCTGTAGTCATTTTTCATCTACTCTCTGGGAGAGCAAATGTCCCTGAATATTATCATAATTGTAACTACTTAGAGAAGAAAACCATGAAGTCAGCTGGTATGGGTCCTGGAAAACATGGAGGAGAGTAGGGTGGAGTTGTGTAGGTTTTCTTCTGTGCAGCTAAGGATTCTGTTGATGTAAAATTCAACAGGTTCAATGCTTGCCTCTTTCTCCAGCAGCAGATTTTCCACAAGGACTGATGATACTTTTGCTTGATAAATAAATAGAGTTTTTCTTCTAGCTTTCAATTTCAACAGATACCTGATAAAAACTATTGTTTCTTCCAGGTTTTGTCTTCATGAATGTTTCAGGTTTTACAGTAGTGCTCATGTACACCGGAGTTGCATCAGCCTTGTTTAGCACACATGGCTCATCTCACTGGCTCCTGTTTAAACTAATTTAAAGCAAAGAGCATCTGCTTGGGGAAAAGAGAAAAGCCACTTCTAAATGTGATTGGGTTGAAAAATGTGACATGTCAATTGTCATCAGTGATGTGGCCATGCTCCTGAATTTTAGTTCCCTGTTTAGAGAACTTCATATAGCAGCTTCTTTTACTTGCCCTGTAGATATTCAACAGCATCCCAGAATCTATTCCATTGTATTCTCCAGCTGTCACCAGCTTACTTCAAAACCTCCTTTGTCCCACAGAAATTTGCTGTCTGATAGCTTGGGCTTCCCCTCACCCTTTCTAGATGCTTGGAGATTGCTGGAATAAAAACTGGTAATCATTTAGGAGTAGGTCAAAAGGGCACTGCAACTCAGCCTCTTCTCCAGCAGTGAGAAAGAGACCTGTGTGGTTCTAAGTATTTCTCATTAGTAAGCACCATTTTCTGTACCTGGGTACTTCACTCTGTCTCAGTAGCTTTCTGCAGATGGCTGTGGTTGGCTGGCAGTGAGCAACTAGTGGGTGATGGTTGCATTGTAGAAATAGTGCTGTAGTTGGTGAGAGAAAGCTGTGATGGATTTGCTTTAATAGGATTTTATACAGGTCTTGCAAGTGCATGGGAATGGATTGGTGGAGTTTTGTGCTGTTTCTCTAAATTCCTCATAAAATCTCTAAACTTCTAAATACTTCTAGAAATGAAAGGACTAATGGGATGGAACAGAAAGGGTCAAGATTTGATTGCTGAATTGAGAACAAGGACAATGGGTGAGGATGCAACTGCAGGACACTGGTTTCTTGTCTGTGTAAAAAGGTCGTGATTTAAAAGAATCAACAGTCATGTATTCATCTTATGATTGCATCCAGTGGCTATTTTAGGCACAGTGCGGATGAATGGCCCTTTATAGACTGTGGTAAGGAATGCCTTGTCTGTGGGTGTCAGTAATGCCAGTCCCTTCTTTTCGGGGAGCACAGAGCAGTGTTGTGAGGGAAGGATGGTCAGAACCAGCACACACGTGCCAGGACGCTCGCGTGAAATAACACTCTCATGAAGGGAAGCTGTGCTGGGGCTCTGCCGCTGCCAGTGCTTGTTGGTTTCAGCACTGGCACGGGGAGCTGGGGTGAGGGAAGAAGTTCTGTTTGTCAGCCTTCTGAAATCAGTTGCCTGGCCTTTAAACTACACCAGGGACACTTACAATATGATAGGCACATGCAGCCTTTTTAACCACCCAACAAGTCCCATGATAAGGCTGCAGCTGGAAGAGGCTGTCTTTTTCTGGCACTGGAAGGGAATCAGTTCTGCTCACAGACCTGGACTCTGTCTGTAGACTTTATACAGCTTTACTTTTTCATGATAACGCTGAGGTTCTTAATCTCTTCATAACATAGTTTTCATGTTGAAGTTGATGAGAAATACCATGTTTGTCTGCCTAGCAACTTTCTCAAATCCAGATCTGGCAGTTTTTGGTGACAGCGCAGGTGTGAAACTGAAAGAGTGACTCAGATGTGCAGTGCTGTAATTGCATGTCTTACTGTAGCACTTCAGTCTGTGCTCTTGATTGTGCCAGGTACTGTACATTGCCATGGTAAGGAACAGTACCACCCCACAGAAGCTACCTGTGGGGCTGAAACAGGCTGCGGGTGGGAAGCGGAAGCACTGATACCCATCCATTGCACAAAGGTGGATTCTTCAGTCAACTGAAGAGCTCCAGTGATTTGCCTTCTTGAACCGCAGCCAGTGAACACACCTCTGTATTGGCGATACTTGGAATAAAGCTGGGCAGCAATGTCAGTGGGGCTGTGGACTCCACTCCCCCAGCACGTTGCTCTGCCTGAAGCACAGATTCTCAAGCAAGTCCCAGTACTGGTTTCCCACATTGCCCTCTGCGTGGGGGATTCTTGGACCTGGCAAATTTATAAAGAAGGTATCAGCATGGAAAAAGATGTAAACATAAAGCCATTAAGGAGACATACTATGCCTGAGTATATTTCCCAATAAAAAGTTCTCACTGAAATCTATTTTACTTCATTGACTCACAGCATTACATTGTACTTAAAATCTATAAATTTAGGGGATAGCAAATGACTTCTGCTAGCAAGTTTTGCATCAGAAATCAGGTTACCTTAAAATGTGGGAAATTATGCTTGAAAAACTCATTGGTGTCATGCAAGTTAGCAGAAGAATCAGATACAGGATGCTTGGTATGTTTCTGCTTTTACCCTACATTTGAACTTCTGTAGACCCTGGTTTTAAGCTCTCCAGTTGCTTTGGGCAAGTCCTAAAGATTGTGGTTTATAGCTGTTTCTTCCGAGTTTAAGTTTGTTATAATGATCCAGAAATCTAGATTTTATTATGGCTTCCACAGCAAAAACCTGTTGTAACTTAAACTTTTAAATAAAGAATTACCTGACACTTAACTCATAAATCATTCAAAAGAAACACATTCATATGTGCATGGCTTTGGAAGTTTCTTACTCACCCAAAGACAAAGAAGGAATGATTTCATGTTTCTTCAAAACACAGAATCATTTAATCAATAGTATATTCTTTTTATTCTGCCTTAAGAGGAATATTTCGCCTGGTAGCAGTTAAACAATAGTGAAGAATGCTGATTAGGTGCCTGTTGTTCGTAAATGACTTTTACAACTGTTCATCTCTGATGTAATGGAAAATAAGTGCTGTAGCACAGAATTTTCCTAAAAATGCATCGTTGTTATCTCTGTACAATATAGAATGTGAGCAATGTCCTCACTGAACAATGATGAGATTGTTCTATTTCACCACTGTCTAGCATTGTAAATATTTACACTGAGAAACCCGTGCTTTTGTTGTATTCAATGTAAATGTATGCATTTTTTAATAATCTTTATTAAATTTGAAGATAAAAATAAAGAGCAATTTTTCCTTGGATTTCAGGACTGATTTAGAGTTTTGTGAACCCCAAAAGGATTATAATAGAGAATGGGAAGGGATCATAGATTATCCATAGCTGTTAACATTGTCTGATGTAGACTTGTGTACTAGACTAGATATTCACCTGCAAATACGTGTTGGTGCAAATTTCTCTCTCCGGTCTGTACGTGTATTAGTGTGTCTCTTTTTCCATTGGATTATAATCGTCATTACATTTTCTTTCAAAAAGTATCAATTGTCCATGGAGCACTTTGCGATATCACAATTATCTCATGTGGCCTTTTTTCCCAATAGATTTGCAGTTATTCTGGATATCTGGGCTGTTACCTTGTCCTTGACATCACTTGCTGTCTTTCCGTGGCATGTCATAGTTTTGTGGGTTTTGACTTTTGTGCATGAGTTGGGGTGTGTGGAGCGCTTGGTGCTTTGTTCTTTGCATAGGACATCAGGAATGATCAGTGATGCTTCTGATGCAGGTAAATTGCTATTAGCAGCAGAAGCAGACAGAAGTAATTTCTGTTTCTCAGGGGATTGTAATGACGATACTGTTGCGTTATTGTAACAGAGGAAAGTGACATTTGTTTTCCTGAATGCTACCAAGCTAGTTCATAACTGCATCTATCAGCTGATTTGATTTGAAGAGACCAGTTTTTAAGAAACCTGTTTTACAGAGGTCCAGATCCTGCTCAGCATCCATTGAAATCAAGGCAAGGGTTTGCTAAGAGCTCTGGGACTGTTGCTTACTGAGACTGTAGTTTAACTGCTTTCTTGTCTAGTTATATTATATTTGTGAAAATAATTGTGTTATTATTTTGAGAGGAGCCAGCCAGAGCTGGCAGATACTTCTGTTTCTCTGTGTGTTATATGTAGCCTACACCTGTATATTCCTGTATACTGATAAGCTTTCAAAGGGAGGATGGGGAACTTGCAGAAGACTCTCTTGTCCCCTTTCTAAGCCTTTCTTTGGATTTCAGCTACTCAATAACATAATTTAAAAATATATTAGAATTTTAAGTCTTGAAGCTGATTGGTTTTGGGACACTAGCAGGTGGAGGAAAGGAGGAACTGAGATAATAAAGGGAGAAGTTACGGCTAAGCTAGTAAACAGTGCATATATGGGCAGACTCATAGCTGTAAATAGCAATAATGCAGAATTATATCTGCCTGGTCTGAATGCAAGAGTTCTTTTCAGGGTTAGTACAACATCAGAAGTGAAATGTGAAAGGTACTGAGGGAAAGAAAGTGTTAGTTCCTCTCCCTTAAGCTCTCTTGATTAGATTTGTTTGTCAAGTTAACAAATGTGTGTGAAGTGCATGAGGCTCGATAACATCTCTTAAATAATGCTGTTAGAAAGTACTGATTAAGCTACAGTAACCCAAAATGAAGCGCAGATGCAGAATCCTCTTTTTGAAAATGCACATCTGTCATCTCTAGAAGAGGATTACGTAAGATACATTAGTAAGGGAAGAGTCCAAACAAGCTCAAAATGAAATAAATAGAAGCTTCAAACTGGAGTCAACACAAGGTAATAGGATTGGAAATATTTTCAAATATGGAAAATGTAGTGTACAGAAAGAAGGTATAAGCTATATACATCTGAAACATCAAAGTAGCTTGGAAAAGTTAAGATGCACACAGGAATTTGCTAAAGTCACTGGATGAGGGCTTCTGTTACCTTCAGAACAGCAATAAAAACCTGAAACCAAAGGTTTTTGTTTAATGGGGCTTTGAGATTTCACATCAAGACCTCCAGCAGAAAAACAGATTCCAAATCTGAATTCATAAATTATTTCAAGTCGTATTCTGAGAAAGTAAGCCAGCTGATGAAAATGCTACACCATCTAGCAGCAGTCAGATTTCTTCAGGGAGTTTCCCTTCCTGTTTGGGTTGGTCAGGTTTGGTGCTGCATAGAGGGGAAGTTTCAGAAGACCAGATTGCATGGCAGCAATCCACAAAGTCTCGGAGCAGACTTTTCAGCCAGCACCTGAAGGTCCCCTGCAGTCTGCAGGCTGATCCATTCCATGGCACAATTGTCACAGCAGTGGATGGTACTTCAGTGGCTGGATTATCTGTACATCAACGATCTGTTGCTTTATTTTTAACCTGCCTGCCCTGCAACAGACTGTCAGAGCACTCACATATGTGATGCTGCTCACCGTCACTGCTGGGGGCTAGGGCAGTTGAAGAGAAGTGTAAGAAAGCTTGGGGCAGACCAGAACAACTCACAGGTGAAATTCTTTCCAATTCCCTTCTGTTAGTGACTGTCATCTTCCTTCTGCCAGGGGTTCCAGGGCATATCTTTCATGCACATAACGACATACTCTTTTAATCCAGAATACCTATTGTACTTTAAATTGGAAAACAACTTACCTGTATTTTTTTCCCCTTCTGAGTAATACGAAGCATGTGTACACACCTACAGGTGTCCTTGGGATGCATTTCTTCTGGTAAGGCCTGTGTGCATCTACAGCCGATGCCGCTACAGCTCCAGAGCTTCTGTTGAAGTTTCCCAGCATACACTGTGTAGCAAGGGAATATGGTGGACTTTCTGAAGTATAAATTACCTAATAAAATATGCTGTTCAGCCTGCATGTGTATAGATTCTGGTAGGTACCAAACCACAGACAGGAAATCATGATTTGTGTTTACTTGCCCCAGTCTAGCTGGGAATCTTTGGCAAAAAGTATTTTGGCCTTCATTTTGGAATGTGTAATGGACAGAGAGCTGCAGTAGGTGGCAGGTAATCGGAGGACTTCCAGCTGCGTTCTTCCAATGGCACTTGGCAATCCAGCAAGTTACAGATCATTTGGTTCATCTCATGTTCTTGCTGTCGCTTGGGAAACTGAGATCTTGACAAGGTGCATGATGAAAGTGGGATTTCAAGTGGTTTACCACCTACTTCTGTTATACTGAGGTTTCCTATTGTAGTTGTTGTCCCTTCTCATTGTTGAGGAATACATCTGGTGCAGGTAGTTCAGTTTGCAAGGTGCCGATTGAGCTCTGGGTGGGAGCCCGAGACAGGAGGCAACGAACTGCCAACCTCTTGGATAACAAAGGGCATGAAGATGAGTGGTGCCAGTGAGGTGAATGGACACTGAGAGACACAGCAGGAGCAGGGAGGGGACTTGGAAGGAAGAGCAAGACTTGTATGCAGGTAGACTGTGGTGGGATAAAAGCCCAGGGGGTCCTTTGTTGGGGGTCCTCCTTGGAGGCACCCGCTTGAGCTGTTTCTGTGTTACTGCACTGGGAGTAAATGACTTTGTGGAACAAGATATGTGAGACTCTGCTGTGGGAAACCTGGGGTGGAACCAGTAAGGAAACCTGGTCTGACTGTGTGAGTGGGGTGTGCAGGGAATCGAGCAGGGGTCCTGTGAGCTCCCAGGAGCCACCTGCTGTGAAGGGGCTTCGGTCGCAGCAGTGAAAGTCTCTGGTGTTGGGAGTGTGACTGCCAGAGAGTCTTATAGATGGTCAGACTGTAAGGTTTCCTTAACATTGAGTGCTTCCTGCTGATAACCCAGAAGAACTGAATTTTCTGCTTCTGTCAGAAGTACTGGTCAGGGGAATGCCCCAGCCACAAGGCCCAAGTCATGTGCATGCTTTTGCTTCCTTTTGTACTTCTCAACTACCCTTAGAGACTTCGTCCTGTTTCCTCTGAATCTGACTGCTCTTGCTGCAGCCTCATGGTTCTAGCAACGTGATGAGGACCCAGCTGCTGTGGTTCCAGGTGTCTGCAGGCATTTTTAGTTACTGTTTTGCCTGTCCTGCAGAAAGCAAAACTGGACTACCAGGGTGGGTGAAATCGTAGCTTCACTGAGCTAAGATCATCTGTAGGCTCTGCAGCCAGGATTTTGACCTCTTTTGCCTTTCAAAATGGTATTTGTTTCTGAAGACTCTCTGCAATGGCAGTATGGGTGGCCTTCATCTTTTAGGAACCAGTGTGGCTACAGGTAAGGGAAGCAGTTGAGCTTCAAGCTGTCCTCTGTCTTGGCATTCCCATGTGCCCCAGCCAGCTTTGCAGGAAGTTATTAACCAAATAAAACACAGTGGAGGAAGAAGGTGATCCCTTATCTGCCACCTTCTGGGCAAGTGTACTCTGCTGTTGGATGGAAATGCTGTAGTAATAAGGAATTCTCATTTTGTGTGAGGTGTAGCCTGAACATCTAACTGGAGTCCTGAAGAGAAGGGAGTATCTAGGAACAGTCCCATTGCCTTAGCATTTTGTCCTCTTTGGCAGACCCCCCAGTTTGATGTGCTTCAAGTTTGGATCCCACTTTGCAGATGCCCAACTCCTCACCTTTGAATCAGGTAGGACGTGGAATTAATTTAGCTATGGAATGTCCTGTGGAGCTTGTCATAACTTGCTTTGTGTTGGCTTTGAGTGGCATTGGTTTTCTGGCATCCATGTCTGTTTGTACTCGGTACTGCAGATGGTCCATTCATTCACGTAACTTTATCCTTTAATTAGCACTGTGGAGTTAACATGCTTTAGGTTGATACAGACAGACTTTGAATGTGTGCATTATTAGGGACCCAGCAGATTGGGGATGCGACAGGGTGGCATCTGGGTTTAGTTTACAGCTTTCGCTAAGCCACCCTTGAACAAAGGCAGGCCTTATTAGAGCATCTGCCAGGCTTCTTTACCAGAGGAGGGCTGTTTCACATCATCTTTGAATACCTAGTTGGATTATATCTGCTGTTTGAGCTCTTTCAAAGAATTCTAACACATGCTGTCCTCGAAGTACCTGAGGAAAAACTGGTTTGACTTGTTTGCCATCATCAGAGAGGGTTAACTGTGTTTTCTAATAATTTTCCATGTTCTCTTTACAGTCATAACATGTCCTTGCCTGCAAGCTCAGAACCCTTTTTGAGGGGGGAAACACAGCAGGGTCAAACTCCTTCCCATTTTCTGTTATGACTGGCAATAGCAGAGAACATATTACCTGGCATATTTTCATTGAAGCTTAACATTCTCTGGATTTCATTTTGCTGTGTTTTCTTGGGAAAGTACCTTCCCTTCCTGCCTGGTTTATTGTGGTTTTGTAGTCCCATCTCAGCCCACGTTTACATTCCCTCTGGCTTGGCTCCTTTAGAGGATGTAACTAAGCAGGTGTGTGGAGGACCTGAGGAGGTTCTCTTTATGGTGGGATTCAGTAACGCTGGTAAATCCCATGTTTCTCTTTGTCCTCCAGTAAGGAAGTGTTCTTGTTGCTTGTTTATGCATACTGATATATTTTACTCTTAAAGTAAGTGATTCCTGAAAGTTACGGAGGCGTTGCCTTTCAAGCTCTCATGTGTGCTTTCTGATGCAGTGTCTTGGCCTCTATGGGAGTAATATAAATCCTGACCACGTGTCAGTAAAGCTCTTGAATTTGGCTGAGCGCTCGAATGGGCAAACAGCATCACGCAGCAAATGGAGTGTGTGATTGGGATGCAGCAGGCCTTGCATGCATTTTTGGTTTTGTTCGTGGTTTGCTCCATGCCCTTTGATAATTCTTTCCCCCTCAGTGCAAAGAGGATAGTGAACTATCATTCTCCATATAAAGTGCCTTGGAACATGTAATTTTTTTTTCCTATTGTTGAATCAAAAGCAGTCCAAATAATTGATCCTGTTTTCATTTTACACAACTGCAGCACTCCTGTGGAGTCTAGAGGAAATAGGCCAAGCTTTCTATGTTTTTGATTCCACGAAAGACGCTGAATGGTCTGGTCTGTCTTTAAAACTTCCACTTAAATGTTAAATAAAAAATGCGTGTAGTGTAAGTTAAGGGTATTCACTAAGTGCTTAGCTATACTACTTCCAAACTGTTAAACAACATAATACATGGGGCATTTATCTAGACTCTGTTTTCTGCTTTTGCAGATTCAAAACCAGCCAAACAAAAAGTTGGTATGTTATGGAAACAGAGGAACAGTGCATCATTCAGTTGCCCTGTTTAATATGGTCCCTGCTGTGTTAATTCCCTTCTAATCCATTCTTTAAACACAATGGATTGTGTCTCATTTGTGGCAAGTTACATTCCAAATAAACACTCCATGATACAACATTTCAAAAAGCTTTTTATTTAACATAACTTCACTAATCTAATAAAAGGTTTGGTTAATTATGCCTGCCCTTCAGATTAGCATTACCAATTTTGGCTAATTTATGTCTGTCTTTCCTATGTGTAATGCTTCCCTGTTATATTAGTAAAAGAAGGATAAAGTGTGTGTAGTCCATCCGGTGAATTCACAATCCCTAGTGAGGGATTTTGGTTATATTAATCTTTAATAGTCTTAGGAAAGGAAGAGCTCACGTGATACATCTTATAAACATGTACCACTGTCAGTTTAATGAATGACAAGAGCCAAATACAGGGTATTGCCTGTTTTTAGTCAAAGCCACAGCATTCATTTTGTTTTGGGATGATTCCTGAGGCAATTTAATCCAATATGGTGACAGTGTAGGCAATTTACCTGTAGAGCTTTGCTCTCAGCACCTCCAGGTAGCATGCTCACCTTGGAGAGCTGCCTCTTCCTCCTTCTCCCAAACCAAGCAGAGTCAAGCATGATCCCTGCCCTCTAGCTCTGCTGTCAGAACATTTTCATAACTTGTTGATAATTTATTTATTCATTTTGCATGAATTGTGCTCTGACCTGTCTAGTTAAAATTCTTTAAAATGGTGTTGTCTCTTCTCACCCAGCCAAAAATGGCTGGGTGCACCAAAATCCAGAGAGAATAACAGATGCGTCTTGGTCCAGTGGATGGCTTAGCTTTGGTTTAGAAATAATTGCATTTCAAGCTACTTTAACATCATCTAATATTTTTATTTTTTAGTTGCAAGGCCTTACAATGGCACGGAATGAGCACTGCCTTCAAGCCTCCTTCCTGTAAATGATAGGACCAAACAAGGCGGTGTGATGAACATGCCACTGCATCAAATCTCTGTCATTCCAGCTCAGGATGTTACCTCTTCCAGAGTCTCCAGGAGCAAGACCAAAGAAAAAGAGGAACAGGTACTGTCAGAGATGCTTGATTTTCACAGGAAGTTATCTGCGTATGAAATGATGGGGATTACCAAATCAGAGCTGATTCTGTTCCAAAGCCCCAGTTCCTTGCATTACTGCTGCTTTTAGTGAGGATGAATGCTACCAAATTATCTCCTTATTCTTGTGTTTGCTATTTTAAAGCAGCTGGCTGCAAAATTGTAGAGATTGTTGTTGAGTAATTTCTGCAAAATGCAAGCTACAGCCATCTATTTTGCATAAGAATTCAAGGTAGATAGGGATTTGGATGATGGCTGTAGTACCATTATTGTAGAGACTGTTATAGGTGTGTTTAAAGAAAAATTATATTGAATGTGAACCCTACATGTAGCCATGCATCCTGTTTTTCTTTGCTCTTGGTAGCATGTAGTGGTTGTGTTGTATTTCATAGTGACTAGAGTATCACAAGGAAGGCTATATACACCCATATGTGTACATACTGTACTGTTTGATGGAATATGATTTGTGTTCTTAATTTGGGAGCGTGTGTGTGAGTGGAATCAATCTGAGGTCTTGCTGTGGTGCTAATGCAAAAATATTTGAGGTATTTACTGGTTATAAGTCCAGTAAAATACAATCAGTACACTACTTAACAGTTTTTAATAGCATAGTATGTCTAGCCTTCACATGTCAACCGTATTTATCCCTGGACTGTGTGTCTGATCCAGCCCAAAAACCTTAATGTGCATCGTGCTTTAGTGTGCACTGCACTGCGTTGATCTTGTATTATCTGTCAGTTCCACAGAAACCTCTTTGTGGTTTTTAGCTTTAACACAAAATGAGGTCAAGAGAACATTCACATTATGGTACAACGGCAGGGCTTGCTTTGTGGACTGCTCAGCAGTGGCTAATTCTGAGGAGATCCAGAGGGATGCTGGTTTCAGATAGGGTGTAGCTTATGTATGAGGGACTAGAAAGGCACTGTCATGTTACAGAAAGGGATTCACCAAGACTAACTTCGAGTAGGGTAAAAGAATTGTTTCTGATACGTTGGGATTATTTGCCTGACTACCTGTCTCACCTGATGGCTGTCCAGATTGCACCTGCCAAAGTCACCAGTAGAAACAGACTGTCCTAATACTGGCTTTTTTGAGTCTTCTCCTTAGTAACACCTTTAAATGGACTCTAGCCCTTCAGATTCTTAAATAGTTAATTAGGCTGGCACACTGCTGCTTTTGGTTGCCAGGACTAGGCAAGAAGGTATTATCACAGAGGAGATGCTCTAAATCCGTAAACCACCTTGTCTCAGGGGTCTGTCCCTTCCCACCTGTCACATACAGTCACTCTCTGGGCAGCTCCCTAGGTAAGAGGGCTCTGCTGTTTCTTCCCTTTGGTGTTCTTCCCATATAGTAACTATGTGTGCTGAGAGTGAAACAGCTTTGTCAAATGCAGGGCAGTGCTGTGAATTTACTACCCTGCTCTGGGGTGATGGAGATTTGGAGGCAGATCAGAATGACTTGTCCCTCTAACCATGGAATGGGCCCAGAAGTGAGGGTCCCACCTCTCCTTCTAAACATGTGTTTCATTTCCAACACAGTGCCTTCAGTGCTAACAAATCTCCCCTGTACTTCCTTCATGATAACTAGTTGAAATGTTGCTTATTGTTCCTCTTGCTGGGTTGCTGTTACGTTTTCATGCCTTAGCATGTTAGAAACAGAACAGAATACTTGTTTAAGTATGTGCAGCACTGCAGAGGAAGTGGAACCATGCAAGCAATAGGTTAGGCTAACTTGGAAACACTTCACATTTCCCAAGTCTTGTCCTTCCTGTCTCCATCAGCGTATTCATTCACCCCCGGTGTTCTGCATTCTGCCAAAACTACAACTGGAACCGCTGGAGCTCTGGGTGAGCTGCCTGCTGTCCTTGATGCACAGCTGTATGGACACTGCAGCTGCTCCTGTGCATATGTGCCTGGCCCTTGTACTCCCTTCCCTGCTCCTGGTATTAACCTCTAGTGCTGGATCTAACAAATGAGCGGGAGGGCAGTCAGGTTGTTCATGTGCTTTGAACAATCCAGTTAAATTTTCATATTGCATCAGTTAGGATGTTCAAGGCTACTTTATAGTCCCTGTTAACTCTTGGGTGCAGTCAGGACCAACTGACCAAGACTGTGAGTTTCGCTCATAATTAAAGAATACAGTAAAGGGGAGATGGGATGCAAGAGAAAAAGAATTTCTAGATTATCCTTGCCATATTTTAAATCAGATTTTAGTTTCAAAATGGCTGTTTTCTGTTGAGATAGCCACCACTCCAAGGTAATGACCAGCATGCAACTGAACATGATCCTGTGTTGGGCAAATCTGCTGAGTAGTTGTAAGTAGTTGTTCTGCCCTAGGTAATATCTACTGTACAAGAGATGGATACTAGGTGAAACTGAGAAAGAGGGTGTTTCAGTGCAAAGTCAGTGTAACTTCAATACTTTCATATTTCAGTTGCGTAAGTTCCCATTAGACAACATAGGTCGCAGTTATTTCTTTGTGTTGTGGTTGGTGTAGACACAGTTCTTAGTCTGCAGAAACATAAAATAGTTTCTGAGAAGCAAGTGCACCTTTTCACAGTTTGGTTCAAGTGCCATGATTTTCTTACCTTACCTTTATTATGTAGTAAGAATAGTAAATTCCCTACTTTCTCTGCATAAACAGTAAGCAACTCAAAAAAATGTGTACACTGTGGTCTTAAAATGTTTTGAGCTGTAAAAAGCCACTTGACAATCTGAACAAAGTGAAACAAACCACAAACCACAATCAAAAACAATAGTACTACTTCACAGATAGATATGTAGGTTTATAGTACCAAGCTTCTTAGACCAAGTGCATTTCATAGATTGTGCAGACTCATGTACATATCTCCCCTGTTTATTAAAAAGCTGTGGCTAAAGCCAAGGTGAATAGAGTGTCATCTAGCAGATGAAATTTTGTCTTGCTTTCATTTTTGCTATTGCAAACTAGACCTATGGTTTGTCTGTACCTACATCCTGTGTGGTAAGAAGTCCTTTGAAGGAAAGGCCCAAGAAGCACAGCAGCAGAAAATGAAGGACCAATGTGCCTGGACAGAGAACTTACACCAGTCTCTGAAAAATCAGTGTTTCTCCTGTTCCCCAAAACATGCTTTATATTCTGCTCTGTTATATTTTGTGATTATGGATGTGATTAGTTATCCACATTTTTAGCAGAGCTGCAGAGGAAAAATTCTCAATCTGAACAGTACAGATGTTGTACTGTTTCTTCTCTTCTATGCTTCTTGTCAAGATGCTCTTGTATTTCAGGTTAAGAATTGGTTTTATTCTAGTTTTCCTTGCTACAAGAGCAAGTTTTCTGGACTAGTGATTTGTGACTAAGTGAAAAACAGCAAGAAATCCTTACCACCTTTATCATTACAATCCAGTTTTTCAAATTGAGTGATGTATAATACCTAATTGAGTGATGTATAATAACTAGACATACCTCATGGCAGATTAAATTGTAGATTCAATACCTGTGGAAGTCTATGGCAAAAATCCTATTGATTTGAAGAAGTGTTAAGAGGAAAGGCTTCTGCCTACTATTTCTGGTCTAAGTCCTCCATGAGATGTATACATAACAGAGCCTGGTAGATTCAAGTTAGTGTTATTTTCAGCATTTAGAATAGTTGAAATCTGAGGTTAACAGCAGTATTTCATGGAACTTCGTCCATTTTCCCAGTAAAAATGAGGAAGGTCATAAAGGGATTATTACTCTTGCATTTAACTCAGATGAACTGATAGCTTTAAGGGCTATTAATAACCATCATTAGCTTCTTACTTACCCTTCACTAGGAATAGCTTCATACTTACCTGATTTAAGGGAGAGTCACTCTATTGTGTGTGAGAAGCTACAACCCCCCTTGCCCCTGTTTGGTGGGCAGTATGCTGGCAGCAGTGTTTCCTAATGCATGCACGAGCAAACAGCTCTCAGGATTTGGACAGGAAATGAGGAAACGATGCTGGCATGTGACTGAGGTGTTGTCCTGGGTTTGTTTTGTTACAGCATTGTCTTTTTGAGGGCTTTTTGCCTTCCTTGCTAAAGTGGGCTGATGCATACCCCAAGTTGTTACTAAGTGTTACTGCAGTGAGTGAAGCTCCCTGAGCAGTAGCTTTTCACTGCTCTTCTAAAAATGTGCACCGTGGTCTCCCGTGCTGTGATCTCTGCAGATCTCATAAGCGGATCAGGGATGGGTGGGATCAGTGTTTGAATGAGAGATCATGAGATGTTGGTGCAAGTCATTTTTGGGCACAGTACTGTTTCTTCTCAATAGCCTCAGCCTGGGAATTGATACTGAGTTGTCATCAAAGATCACACAGCATTTATCACAGATGCAGGTCAATGTTCTAGTCAGACTGAAACTTGCTGTTTCCACTTGATCAGCTGAAACTCCCTTCTGCTCACTTCCCTTGTGTACTAAGTGCTGTGTAGTATTACTGGCTGCTATGTACTCAGCAGAGGTGCTGTGATTGTCCATGGCATTTCCATCGCAAAGCTGTCATCTTGAAGATACCGACTGCCTAATTTGTCTGGATGAAATTATGGTGAGAGAAGTACATTGTGATGCATCTTCATAAGTTCTTCGGTCTTTGTAATGCTCTCTTGTATTCTGTAATAGGAAAAGCACTTTGGCCTATTGATTCAAATAAGCCACATCTTTCTGGAAAAAAAAGGGGCGGAAAAAAAATAGATGAATTTGCAAGCGTTTGTAGTCAGAGATCAGTATCTCAAGGTAAAGGTGCATGCTTTATGTTGTTGAATCTAGAGTGACATTTTGAGTGCTGTTTTTAAGGTACAGAAGCTCTCTGTGACCTTTTCCATTCACTTTTTGGACTTTGAGCTGTGAATGAGGTCTCTGAATGGCTGAATTTGGTCCAAATACTCAGGCTTTGTATGGCTCTGTGTATGTGTGTGTGTGTTTGGTTTTGCTTGCCCATTAAACCAAATCATTCATTAAGCAGCTAGGCTCTAAATCCTTTGTGAATTTTACCCCTTATTTTTTTGTACTGCGATTTGTGTGTTTATGTGTAGCTATGTCATATCTTAACACTGGGCCTGGTGTTTTTCCTTTATTACATTTTCTTTGTATAGAAACTGGCTAACTGTGGAAGGATTTTTTGTCTGAGTATTCTTTATCTCTTCTATGAGAAGCAGAATGTGTCTTCTGCTGTACTGCTTATAGGCAGAGGCTCAGAGTGGGAACTGTGAAGTCCTTTCCTGACAATTCAAATCTTGGCTTTTTACTTGGTGTGTTTTTCAATGGGTCATAACGCATTTCTCAGAAAAATTTACACTTTCCACTTTTTCTGCCCCTTGCCAGCTTAAGGGCTTTCTTCTGTCCCACATGTTCTTGGCAAGAGCACGACTTACCTCACCTTTGGTGTGATACCTGGGAAACTCTCAAGAAGCACACAAAGTGCAGCCAGGCCTGAATTAAACCAGGTCTGTAATTTGGGATTTGTTTTTATGTTACCACCCTCCTAGATAGTATTGAGCAAATCATTTGGGTTCTTGTGCTGTCTGGACTCCCATCTGTGAAAGAGAGCTGGTGCTGCTGACTAGCCTTGTAAAGGACTTCAGGTGTATGGAAAAAGCTCAGCAGCTGGAAGTGTTTGTCACTAGGTCCTTTCAGATGTCTGCTTTGCCGGAGTCCCAGTCTGCAGATGGTTGTGCTGATGGCCCAAAGCTCTGCTGCAGAACGTGTTGGGCATGGGATATGTGCAGAGCAGAGGGGTTTTCCTCCTGAAGGTGAGCATTGCTTGATCTTGGTCATGGTGAATGTGCAAAATGTTGTGACTTTGCTGAATTTGTTCTGCTCTCACTGTGCTTGAGTGCAGGATGAGAAGCTGGTGCTCTTGAGCCTTACCCTTGGAAGCTAACGCATGTCACTTCCCAGCAAACCCCCATGAAGGGGGAAGAGAGGAGGCAGGAAGTGGGAGGGAGGGGATGGGATGGGAGGGAGCTGCTCCCCCTTGAGCAGTCCTAACAAAAAAGTCAGATCATGCTGTTTGATTCTGCATTGTGTTTGTTTTGGAGTGTGTACAGCATGTGTGTGTGAGGAAAGGAGCAGATGGCTGCTGAGTAGTGATGAATTACAAAAGGCAAAGTGTGGGAAGTGATTTCTGAAAGGGTTTTGAGGGAAAAGAGGAGAAAACTCTTTCTTTTAAAAATTCAGTAAACATTATGAAAAGTAAGAGCAGTTGATACAGCAGCAGAGTTTTAGGTAGCAATTCTTCAGAGAAGCAGCTTTGACAGTTTCAGGTTTTGCTGTTTGCTTATAATCACTCATTTATATACAATCTTTGTTTTGACTGTGCTTATTGCATGTGAACTCCTTACTTGATGTCTCAAGACCAGAAACTCAGACTTAATTATTATGATCTGTAGCTGTCACATTAACCTGTAATTTTAAACCACTTCTCTGGTATTAACACAATCTCTGTCTGGCTTTCATTAGCAGCTCACTTAAGCAAGCTGAGAATCATTCTTTAAAAACTAGGATATTCTAAAAGAAGTGCTGATGCTGTTTAATTACATGATAGCCATGTATGTTTTGGTGGTGTTTTACAGGTCTGTTAATGTTTTTGGTGTATGTTAATGTGCAACAACTTTCCATAAAGAGAGCCCTGGATCTGAGCTCGTGACTTTAGAGTTTGTTTTTTTTTTCTTCCCTGGCAGAAGCATGCTTGTTTGTTTGCCTTCTAATGAGAAGTGTGTGTCAGTCATGATCCCACAGTGATCTGTATGTGCATATAAATACCTGTATTGCTGAAATCATCACAGCTCCACAAAGACATTAGTCAAGACTTGATTGTACTGTGCAGTGATTTTCATCATCCATTGGCTATATTATTTCTTTAAAGTGAGGCAGTCAGATTCCTGCAAACTGATTTTTAAAGTTTGTTGTTTATTAAATGTAATTTCTGTAAATGAGAAGTGCAGAGGTTTTTTCCTCCTGTAGGATGTTTTAACTCATGCATTGAGAAGACTAACAATTCTGCCAGGGAGGCATGCTGTGGTGTAGTACCCTTAATGTACTTGAATTTCAGGGGTTTTAAAACTGTGTCTGGCTTTAAGCTGCTGATCCTCCTTAAACCGTGCACCCCAGTGGTTTACAGGTAAAACTTCTGCAAAATTATATATAGGCTTAGATTTGCACCTTGAACTTGCCTAATTCTACTTGGCCTTTGTGCCATTTATGAATAATTCTTGACAGGGCAGGGGAAGTTATTCTTTAGAAATTGGTCCTCCCTGCTTTGCTGAAATCTAAGCTTTTAGGACTAAAGCCTTCTGAATCAATAGTCCTCACACCTAGAAACAAAATCCACCTTTGGGATTCGTTTAGCTTCTCTTGGTCCCAGAAGTGATGGTCTCTCATCTGCTACTAAGCATGTTTCTCTCTGGCAGCAGACATAGCTCCTGTTTTAAGAAATTTCCTATGGACATTTTCTCATGGCTACCACAAATCAAGGCACACTTTTATTACTGAGCAAGCCCATATGTGTCAGTGGTTGAAATTCAGAATTTCATTTTTTTGCAGTCAAGAACTGAATTTCAAAGACAAAGGGAAGAGCGGAATTGCCTTTTTGTCAAGGTTTATTTACAACCCAGTTCTCTCTTCCTGTAAATAAGCACTTTGATGTTGATGAAAATGAGTAAAAGTGGCCTGTTTATAATTTTTTCATTTGCTTGAATGTAGACTGCATCTGATTCCCTGTGGACCTTAACTACAGGTGGCTGTTAGTATCAAGGAGAGGATTGTTCTCAAGTCTGCAGCATTTGACTTCACCCTGTGCTAAGTGAGCACTGTGTGTTTCCACCATGTTCTTTAAAGGTGCATCATCTCTGCTGTTCCTGGAGGCAAGAATCTGGGGCTGTGTCACCAACTGCTTTGCACACACCTTGTGCATCTGTCAGGGTAACTGCAAGTGGGCGTGTTTAGCACAGATATTCATATACTCAGATTCTATGAGTGTGGAAGCAATTTTTGGTGTATTTTTAACACTAGAACATTTTCGGTAATGAGCTTGCTGTCTTATGCTTAGGCTTTTCAGAGAGCTTAAAGTAATGAAATGGGGTGTACATCTAAATTTTTTGTGTAACCTACTGAGGTCTGTATCAAAGCTGGATTTGGAGTCACAGATTTCCAGTGTGCCTTACTGCCTTGAAGGATAATTATATTTTCTACTCTTCAGTACTAAACACCTTGGAAAATCACTGCTGTAGGTCTCACAGATGTAGCAGTATTTATGGCTGTTTTTATCTAAAAAGTCAATCAGATTTTTTTCTAACTCTCCAATCAAATTCACTCTCTAGTGTGTAGTTGTGTTCATTTAGTTAAGTGTATTGTATGTAATATCTCATGTAATAATTGTGGATTGGCATCAAATTCTTGAAAGAAGTATGAGATTATTCTTTTCCTAGAATTTAGAGAGAAGAGCCTAAAAGAGATGGTTTGAAAGTTTAAAAAGTTCAAAAGAGGCTGATTTTGGCTTTTTTGAATATCAGGTAATCAAGTGACATATTTTTCCTGTAAGGTGGTGAAGGAGCAACCTTGTAACACATTGGTAGCTTTTCCTGAGTGGAAAATTGCAGAACCAGAAGTGTTTTAGCCTGCTCTGACCAGATGCACAAACCCCATGTCAGTTGTAAAGTTTCTCCTGGCAATCATTTGCCTGCCTATTTCTAGTAATATTCCCAAACAATAGATGCAAGAAGAGGTGCTGAGGTTGTTCAGGTTGAAATGATGTGTGTTCACCTCAGCCAATGGCTTGTGCGATACTTTTTTGCTTCAGTTTTTATGCATAATAACAGTGAAAACTTCTGATTGATCCCAGAGAATAGGAAAGAGATGTTTGGGCTTTGTTTCCAGTATTCTTCAGGTATGGTTTCTGTTATTCATATGGCTGAAAGCATAGTACTTGGTTAAAGATTTGCAAGGCAGCCTTGTATGCAATGAAGTGAAACATTTGTTAATTTTTGCATCTTAATTTCTCTGAGCTTTTTTAACGTAACAACAATTAAGCAACTTTGTTCCACATGAAATACTGGAATGTGACATCCTCTTTGGCTGCTAACAAGCTTCAGGTACTCCAGAGACACTGGAGTTACTGAAACATCCACAGGCAGAATTGTGGAAGTGACCCCTAAATAGGATGTTTCTGTTTTCGGGCACACAGTTGAGATATTTGGGAGAAGTGAAGCATAGCTGCCATGTACCTGTAAACTTTAAACCATAGCTATTTTAAGTTGTGACAAAGGAAGCACTAGGGTACTTCATGGAAACATTAGCGAAGTAGGACCACTGGGTACTGCCAGTGCTAATTTGTGCTTAATCTAAGATAGGATACCTTCTCCCTTACAGCTGGGAATAAGACTGAGTTGGTTCTCTTCTGTGATTAATATGAAAAACTTGACTATTTGGCTTATAATTGCTTCAAATCACCAGACAAAAAAAAATGTATCTCTATACAATGATGAAGTTCGTGCAGAAGGGGAACAGGCATGTTGGAGTACAGATTAAAGATTGAAAAAAACCAGCTATTTTGTATGTTTTAAATATGCAAAGAAGAACAAACATATTTAAAAATAAATATATTAAAGTATTTTTAGACACTGGTAATAAAGGGCTAATTGTCCTAATTCCTAGCTGGAGTCAACATAAAAGTAGCACCTCCCACCCCCAAAACCCTTTCCTATCAGTGTGGTTGAAAATGGCTTGTTTTATTTTAATGATTCCTTTGAAGTTTGTGACGCTGATGGCCACATCTGCCTTGGAATGACCTGTGTTATGTTGTATGTAGCTACCCCTGTACACTGAACCCATAACTCACAGTATTTGGAAGTGGCCCTTTAGCTTCCAGCCTTGATTTGAGGATGAAGGGTAAAGCTTGTCTTATTCTGTAGTTTTTTTCATGCACATCACAGTGCACGGAAACCATGGCTTCAGCTGCTAGTTGCTAGTGACTCTTTCTTGACTAATTGAAATAGGCTCTTAAATTGTGCTTTTGGACCTATCTCTGTGTTAAATACAAGTGAGGTAATTTCACTTTTTAGGTAAACTTACAGATAAAATTCTGGAATCTCACCCAATAGGGTGTTTCCTTCAGCCTTGTAAAAGGGGCAGGGGGAATGAGGGATGGAAAGATACCCTTTTGGGGCCTCTCTTGTCCTGTTTGAAAGTAAAGGTTGGGACACGGGAAAAGCAACTAATTACAAGGCAAACTGTGCTGCTCCTGCTGGTAGGGTTTGGGTGGCTTTCTCCCTCAGTTCTCCAATACTACCTTGTCAGCTCAGAGGGAAAACTGAAAACTCTGCTTGCTATAGTGCAGGGGTGAAAGGCATTGATCCTGCCCTCAAACCCCATTCAGGTTCTCATTTCCACTTGTCACTTCACTGCAGCTTTCTGCATCTAATTCTCTACTGTATACTTCTGCTTTATAAGCTGAAACCCATTAATTTGCAGTCACAGCCTGTGTCACTTCGGTGAAAATAAAAGGCAGTTTTAGGACTATGTTTTTTTTCCCAAATCAGTTTCACATGCTCAGTATCTGTGAAGTGTCTGTAAGCCTTGTCTGCCTGCTAAGCTTTGTGTCACTTGTAAATGTAACTGGCAGAGACTTTCCTATATTGTTGTTTTAATTAATTTCTAGATTATTATTGAAAATATTGACTGACACCTGGCTTTGCACCAATCCTGTGGAGCCAGCAGGGGCATCTTCATTTGATTCTGTGTTGATAAGGCCAGCATCAGATCTGTCATCAGTCAGATCTTCACCACTGAACATGTTTTATATTGGTATCATTTATTCCATTTTTAGACGGAAACATTTGAGAAGAGAAATAGAAGGAAACACTGAATTATATCAGACATAGTAAATGTGGGAGTTCCACTGAGCTAAAAGACACTACTAGGAAAATGTTAATAGGAGACAATAGACTGGCAAAAAAGCCCCACCCAACAGATGGGGTGAGCATGATTGCAACAAGGCAGTGCTTCCTTCCAGTCTCATCCTGAGCACAGCTGCTGTTAGGGGTGTTTCTTCTGCAAGAGTGAGTGGGGATAAATTCAGGAGTGGGTAATGTGCCCAGGTATGAGAGTTTCATTTACAGTGTTTGTTCTGTGTGTTTTGGAGCTGAATAAATAATGACATTCTGAAAGATGCATTTTAATGGTTACTAGAATGAACTGACTGAAATGTATAGGAGCTGCCAGTTTCCATGGGAAGCTGGACCTTTCCCTTGAGTGCAGGTGGAGAGAGAGACAGCCTGTGTGTCTGGGCTGTGTTGTCCCCGCAGAGCTTTGGTATCATGTTCATGCCAGGCTGTTTCATCCTGGGGTTTTTCCCCTTATCATCTATAAACCTCTGTTTCTTTTTGAATGTAGATACAACAAAGAGCACTGCTGCTCCTCCTAGATCTATGAGCATTTTGAACTGCTCCCAGTCCTCGCAGTCCCATGCTGAGTATGACTGGTGGCAGCTGCTTATCTCCTGAAAGCATTCCCAGTTTTATCCTATGTCCAGCCCTGCTGCTCTGCTTCCAGACTTCCAGGAGAGGTCGGGAGTATGTATAGGTTGTGCGACATCTCTAGATCCAAATATTTGCTTTCAAGAATTCTGATATCTAGGTCTAAATATTTTTGCAGCTTGGTTACTTTCAGTCAGACCTTTGCAACACAAGCCCACCTGTAAGCATCCAGAAGATAAAGAACAACTACTATAGCCAGCAATTCCTTAAAGGCTTCTCTTTGACCTCCCTCTACCTCTGGTGATACAGCTACTCATTTAAAGGAGCTATTGTAAAAGTGCCATCCCTCAGCACATCATCCAGTAAAACCCAAGTAGCTTTCCTCTGGCCCCCTCTGAAATGTACTCTCATGGTTTATCCTCTTCGAGAAAATGTTCCCTGTGGTCTCACTGCTCACACATCCCTCCAGGAACTCAGTGGCAGGCTCTGGTACGCCCGTGCCATCTGTCCCAAGAATGATGGAGGGGTACCCAATAGGAGCACAAGAAGTACATTGTTAAAGTGCTTCTTTAACACTGACTTCTCTCTGGCTACCTGTAGTAAACCTGAGGCACACCCAAGTCTCTGGATTGCAGAGTGAAGGAAGGCAGATGTGATCTCCCCATCTTTATAGCCCTGCTGGTTTTCAGTGTAGTCATTAGGACAGAAGTAACTACATCTGATGTTCTGGTTTATAACCAGAATTTTTGGGGGTGTTTAATGCAGAGCCTTGACCCTATGCCTGTTGTATCCTTCTGGTGAATTCTTCTTGCACGTTTGGGTGGGTTTTAGCTGTTGTAAGTTTTGAGTCTGATGGGTTGTTTTTTTGGTTTCTTGGTTAAGGTTTTTTTTGGGGGGAGGTGTTTTGGTTTTGGGTTGGTTTTTTTTTTTTTTTTAGTTGTTTTGGGAGGGATTTTTTTGAGACATTTTTGAGGAAGCTCTTACAGTTCCTCTTTATAGCAAAGTTCTGTTTTTTACTTTTTTCTCTTAGATTTCTCAAATGCTTATGAAAGTGACTTAACTAGTTCCTGCCTGTGCAGTTTTTGTTGGAGAGAACTTGTGTGTCACTGTTCTGAACTCAGCTCTATTTTCTGAGGCCAAAAAGCAAAACAAAGAGCCAAAAATGTAGACGTGAGGGGGAAAAAAACATTACAGAGCTCCACATGCCCCTTAGTTGCTTGGCCATTTCATTTCATGTTTAACCAGCTACTTTTTGATAGCTGAGTCTGGTTTTTTTGGATTTGGTTTGTTGGTGGGTTTGGTTTTGGTTTTTTCTTGTAGTTAGTCTTCTAATGCTTTTTGGAAAATTCTTCAGGCCTTATTGTTGTACCCCACTCTTGTTTTATAGGTGCATTAGTAACACCCACAGTACTTAGGTAAGCACCTCTTTATTGCTTTGCAGCATATTGTGAATTGACTGTTGCAGTGATAAGTACTTGAGTTAGACACAGGCATCTACAAAAGTCATCTCCTACCAACAGGTACTGCTGTCTTTCTGCCTTTTTCATAGAAGCATGGGTTAGGAGAGTGGAATAGGTGATATTTGTTAACTCTTGGTACTGCATGTGGAGACTGGGGCTAGGTTAATTAAAAGTGAATACAAAATCTTCACTTTTTTCTGCTGTGAAATTCACATGTGCTTGGAGAAACATCTGCCGGATCAAAGTCTGTTAGCTTGTTCAGAGTGTTCCTGATTGCTGAAACTCCAGCCTTGTTTGTTTGGGGAGAGTCTGGTGTATCATTGGATCTGCACAGCCTTCAGTGTTTCACAAGCCAGAGAAGAGCAGAGCAGCACTTGCACAAGCATGGTTATGTGAATGCACCGGCAGGAAACACTGCTTGGCGTTTAACATCTCCTTATGCCATCCTTCTGCATTACCCTTTTGCCATTCAAGGTGGTTCTCCTTTGGGCTTAGACCTGGGAAGCATCCATCAGCTGTTCCCAGGCCATACCAGCTGAGATGATAGCAAACAAGGTGCTTGGGCATGCAGAAATTCCGGAGAGAATAACAAGCTGAAAATGTGAGGTGCATTGCCCCTGGCTTGTGACTGTCCTGTGGCCAGGGAAGGTCCGTAAGTGCTCATCCACTGAGAGTGTGTCTGCTGCTTGAGATGTGCTGCAGAGAAATGACCCACTTTGCTGCTGTTATTTTACTGATCAGGGGATAACTAATCTTTTTGTACTGCAGGTTTTAGTTCAGAATAGTTGGGGTTTTGTTCACCCACACATCAAAGAAGTTCTGATTGGCAGCTCAGAAATTTGTGTAAGGTCTGAAAGGAGGATTTATAGGATGTGAGCAGATGGTCTACTAGAGAATTTCCCCAGGAGGTTGCAGTTATTTAAAAATGGGAGAAACTAAATAGACTGTACAAAATTTGACTGTAAAATTAACTGGCCAGACAGTAGCTAAATACTTAACCAAAATGATTCAGCTTGGCCCCTAGCATAAGCATGTAATGAAGTTATGTGTCTGTGAATTGACTCCACACACATTATTTCAAGTTTCATCTAATAAGTGCACATGAACAAAACATGATTTTGCTAAGCACTGTTCTTGCTGTAGTGAGGCCTCTCCTGCATATCTCCTCCTTTCACAGTGGCAACATGATTGTTCAGGCATGCAGGAGAATGCTACAAAATGCTGCTCATATTAAATGAAATATAAAACCGTTCGGCTGAATGCCTTTAATTTTTAAACTGCTCTTTTTAGCTTTACAAACATAAGACTTAACATATTGGTTGGATTGCAGTATTTGAAAATACTCAGTATTTGAGGAAAAAATAAAGCAGCAAATTGCTTTATTTTGGGGATGCAAGGCTCAAGAGTATGTTAACTCTAAGTAGTCAAATGTCACACATCCCTTTAAAAAATATGTGAAGTCACTTCAGAGTTTTTTGCCACATGGCTTTAGATTTTCAATATCCGGGTTTTTGTCTGATGCTCTGATACATAAAAATTGGAGATTTTGTATAGGAGTGGGTGTCTTTAAATGGACAAGCAGTTTTTTAGGGTAAATTCCATTATTTCAAATGAATGGATGGATTAAAAAAACGGTTGAGTTCATTATTCTTTAAAAAGTTAGGAAAACACTATTTTTTCTGTTAAATCCCTATGAAGCGTCCTTTTTAGAAGGCAGATAGGTTTTAATTCGCTCGTTATATTTTAAGTTGAATATGCAGTGGAGAGCATGGTCTGAGAAATGGTCTGCAATGATAAAATGTATTATTTTAATTATTAATGTTCATCTGTTTGTATTCTGGTTTGTTTCTCCCAGAAACTTACTCATAACACCTGGTGTCACAGGGACAGTGCCATGGGCCACGTGCACACATAGTTCTGCTGAAAGTTCATTGGCATAACGCTGGTGCAGAACGTCATTACCCCGGATTTCTCTTCCAGCTCGTTGTGTTTGCATAATTCTTTGTAATGGTAGTAATACACCTGTTGAATTTAGAAACCAACCTTCATAACCTTTCACCCAAGCTCCTGAAGTACTAAGAGGAACAGGGTAAATAACATAAGGGCTATGTGGAATTTTTAACTGAGCTTAGATAACGTGCTTCCCTTTATGTAAGCCTTAAAAAGGTGTGTTTAGGGCATGTTTTTCCCCCTCCCCTCCAGCAATTCATTTCCATTAGCCTCAGAGTTATAACCTTTGGAAAAAAAATTCTCAGAATTCAACACTATCTTCCAGATATGAAAGAAAGCATCTGGGGAGTGAATCCACAGCAGCCCAAGTTGAGCTAAGGCAGAAGTTTTGTTTGCTAACAAGATGTAGTCCTCTTTGCTTCCTTTGCAGAGACACAAACTCTCCCTATAAAGTAGTTCTGCATTGTCATGTTCAGCCTGATTGCTTACCTGGTATATAAGGCTGGATTTATGCAGAGCTCCTGCCTTCTTATTGTGCCCTGCTAATTCTCTGGAAGCCTCTTGGTTCCCACTTTTTAAATCATAATGAAGGAGCCTGAAGGAAGACATTAAGGGCCCCAGTTTTTAAATGCTAAGATGCTTCACCTGCTTGAGGTTTGTTTATGTGTGGGATATTGGTAAGTGAAGCATTTCCATAGCCTTTGTTGTAGAGCTGAAAGTGCTTCTGTGGATTTGATTTTGCATTGGAGTTTTTCTTTTTTAAAAGGAGTATACTGTGTGGGGGAGGGAGAAACAGCGAGTTACTGAGTGCATAGGATATGGGACCAGCTGTGCTGGATGAGACAAAAGGTCTGTCTTTTTCAGGGTGCTGTCCTTGACCTAGAGTGAGAGGGACAATATGAAAAACAAAGTATGTCCAGAGTGATCCTTGCCACCAGATTTGTACCATGTAACTTTGTGGTAAAACTGAATTTTGAATCAGGTGTCATAATCTGAAAATTTCAGTTTAAAAGTGGATGTGGAAAGAACTGATGAGGGTGAAAAGATGGAGTGGCTCTGTAAAAAAGTGCAGTTGATGGAAAGGGAAATCCTCTCCACACTTTGTGGTGTGTATATCACATTCCCGAGGTCAGAAGGTATCACAGCAAAAGCACAGCAATAAATGTAACTGTTTGGATAATGTCATCTGGAGAGACACAAGTTAGGTTTGGTCCATGCAGGAGGATCACCTTTAGCAGAGGTGAAAGAGGAGTCCTTCCAAAGTAACAACCTGTCATGACTGAGCTTTAGATTACTCCAATATTTTGAATATCCCTTTCTCTTTGGTCTCTCCATTTTCTTCACCTTTTATCTCTCATCTTCTGTGTGAATTGGAGGTAGAAAGCGGGAACTGTCTATTTTTGATGTGACCTGAGAAACGTGATTTCAGAGCTAGAGAATTAAGTTATGCCCAAACTGTAGAGCCATGGTTCAGAAGGAAGCTGCATGAACTTCACTGTAAATCACAGAAGCATTTAGGCTGGAAAAGACCTCAGTATCTATCATTGAGTTTAGTCATTAACCTAACACTGGCAAGTCTACCACTAAAACATGGCCCTAAGCTACATCTACATCTTTTAAATACCTCCAGGAATGGTGACTCAATCACTTTCCTGGCCAGCCTGTTCCAACACTTAGCAGCCTTTTTGGTGAAATTTTTTTTCCAAATAGCCAATGTGAACCTCCTCTGGTGCAATTTGAGGCCATTTCCTCTGGTCCTAACTCTTGTTGCTTGGGAGACTGACAAGCCACGTTTCCTTTACAGGAAACTAATTGCTTTTGAGAGCCTTGTCAGTTGTGTTTGGACAGCAGTGTCACTTGGATTGCAGTGGGTAACTGATACAGAGATGCCAAATAACTTGATGTGTATCTAACAACAAAATCAAAGCAAAACAATTCTGGGAAACAGACCCGAATCTACAAGTGACATTTGCCTATTGCAGGAATTGCGCTTGCATGTAAATTACTTGCAAATTACTTCTCTGTTTGTTGACTTTTTGGAAGAATACCTGAAAGTGACTTTTGTAATTGGCTTCAAAAGTTTTACTGACAGAACAAAATCTGTTGCTTAAGAGAATAAGCATGTGAATTTATCCCCCGTATTAATCCACCCACTAAGTTCTCTTGAACAATATTTTTCTCTATAAACAGTCAATTGAACTCACCAGCTGCAGTAAACATTTTTTTCCACCTTCTCTGTGCTGTATTATTTTCTGGTCTGTCACATTCTTTTGCTGTCTTCAGTGTTCATCTTTATACAGCTTCTCCTGCATCATAGCCCTTAAGAATAAGAAAAATGAATTACTAAGCAACTGAATCTACTAGTGTTATGCTGTCCCAGAGATAATGTTTCTGTGCTTATCATGCCTTCTTTGGCTTCTAGCTGCATGCATTTTTATTAAGGAAAAAAGAAAATCACCAATTCTATTTGTCTGACTAATGAGGAAAGAAAATGGTTCCAGAAGGGTCATCCTCCCTGCTCTTCAGACATTTGGAGTATTTTTATGCTTCATAGCACAAAAATTGCTAAGGATTGCTTTCAGGAAGCGGGGAGAGGTGGACATCAGCTACTGCAAGGAATGGAGCATGTTCATAGGAGCTCTCATGCATTATTCATCACAAGCTCTTCTCACTGGAATCAGCTGGAGGAAGTAGTTAGTCTAGTTTGAGCTACACTAGTATTTATATTTAGGTGACTTAAACAAGCCCAGGCAAGTACTGCACCAACTCTTTCTGTTCATCTGCGGGCAAATGTAGGGCAGACTGCAGCTCTGCTTACACTGCTGTGTCTCTTTAGTCTGGAGGACAGGAGTCATGCAACCAGGGAAGGCTACACAGAGGATACACATGTGCATTCATGCTGGAAAATGAAGCTTCAGGTAGGAGAATGTCTTGTCAGAAGAGGGATACTGTTGAGCCCTGCAAAATAAATGTGTGTCAGGGCAGCCTGTCAAGAGAGGCTGCTGGGAGAGGCTCCTCACCAGGAGTGCCACCTGAATGATCCCTTTCTTAGTGTCATACTTTGTTTAGGTCTAATTATGAAGATGCATTTTTTTTTCTTTCACCACGTTTCATTCATTCACACTGGCATTCTTCTAAAGGTGCTGGGGTTTAAAAACAGGGAGACAACTTGCTGGATTTTGGAAATTTTTGGGTTGTTTTTCTTTAAGGTGGCTTTTTTATGTTATTGGTTATTAGCACTTTTATTTGGGGGAAAGGTAGCCATAAGAGATTTTGTTAAAACACAGCTGGGTGTGATAAGCCTTAAGCTTCAGTCATGCCCTATCAGATTGTCTGCATTTGAATAGCTGCAATATTTCCTCCTGTTTTTAATTTGCTGAATAAAGATGCTTGTAAATTGGGGCTTCTGTTCTAAAAGCATATCTGTATTTTTTAATGTTACCAGTTGCCTAAATGAAATCTGTATTCTCTGCAAGCTTTGTATGTTTAAATTATCAGGGCTGTAGCAATACGATTAATTCAGTTTTAGACAAAGAAAGAGATTTTGCAAAACCTTATGGAACAATAACAAAGGATCTTTGTTCTGTTCTGTGAGCGTTATTTGCTTTGTAATGTGTGGGTTTGTGCATGTGTGAGAGGGAAGCACACAAACACATAATTTCATTTGGCAAGAATGTTCAAATGTTATTTGCTTTATGTGGCTGAAGTGTGTGTGTGTGTGTGTGTGCTGCTTCTGTCTGCAGACCACGTTATGCATAGGGTGTGTGTGTGCTGCCTGTTGGGGGTCTGCTTGAGCTTTGGGGAGGATGATGGCATTTATCTATCTGTTTATTTATTCATTTATTTTAGTGGGCTGCTAAAACTTGACAGTGCAAAGATCAAGAGTCCTTGCTAGACAACCAGGACAAAATGGTGCTTTGCTGTGCAGATGAGTTGTTTTCTTTTCAAAATGATAGTTTGAAGTCCAGTCCAGGATTTAGTAAATAAGCATTGCTGGTGGAAGCAGAAATTGTCAGCTTTATGTGAAATCCTCCAGGAGATTACTAGTCATGTGTTTTTGGTGGAGCTTAAATGTATGCTGCCTGCCAGTATGTTGTCTTCCAAGATGACTTGATCACTTAAATAAAATTTGCATGTACACAGGAATATGTTATTTAGTGACATTTCTTTTTTGCCTTTGTTAACAATTGGGAGTGACATGATTTTGTCCCACACATTATTATTCTGTGCCTTTGGAGGGGGGACACACGAATACTTTTGGTAATCCTAAATAACTTGAAATGTTGACTCAAACTTCAAAAGCTCGTTTTGACTGTACAGGTGAAAGTTCTTGAAATTTATATGCTGTGCATACATTGAGAATTGCTCTGCTACTTGAATTTTGCAGATGCTTCAATATTTGCCATGGGATAGAGAGCTGGCAGTCTAAATATTCTCTTGCAGCTGAATGTATGACCTCTCAATCTGTAAGATCTTTGTTTCATGGAAGCTTGCTAGCAGAATTCTTCATATGATTTCATTAGACTTAAGAGGTCCCGTGCATTCAGTTAATTGATTGAAGTCAGTGGAGATGTATTTGGGATTATGAGATTTAAACTTTAGGTTTTTTTTCATATTAAAGTGTATTTTACTGCTCTGCTGCTCCATTACACCTAGAGTCCAGAGTCATTATCTAGTATTATGGAGTCATCAGGATATGGGGAAGGAAGAGTTATTTCTGCACTTGCTTGTTTAATATATTGATAATTTAAAATTACGTTTTCTAGACGCATCTCCATGTTGTTCTTTTTCAACTGTCCACATTCAAGTTTTGTCTGTACTCAGCCCCCACCCTGCTACTCACTCAGCTGATTTTATTAATTCTTTTTTATAATCAAGTACTATTTAATACTATCGCTGTAGCACAAAACCGCAATTACAGCATGGTTTGCACAGAGAGGACTCAAACATGTTCACCCTGGCTTAAACCAGTTTGGGCCCAGGTAATAGTGTCATATTTGATGTGTCATATGAAAGTGCTTGGGTTTATCCCCATGCTTCAGAAACTTCTCAAAATCTTCAAGAAGCTGAAGCATGAGAGACCTGGATGGACTATGATAAAATCATATGGATGGTCTGTTCATCATAAAATCTCAGTCTTGGAAAGAGGATTTCTGTTCTTATTTTTGCAATTTTTTAAAATTCAGACATTGTTACAATGATGATTAACTTTCACGTCTAGGAAATGTTCTGGATTAAAATATCTTCAAAAGTTGCCGAAGATTTGCTCCATCGGCTAAGAGTGAGAAAAATGTTTTGAATGAACGGAGCACTTCAGGCATTACTTACAGATATAGAAAAGTGAGAGATTGTACTGAACATTATTAAAAAAAAAAAAAAAAGGTAATAAGGAAGAAAAGCGCAGAAATCAAATTTTTGTTATTTTTCTGTAGATCACTGTGAAGAGCTGGAATCAAACCAGAAAAGGAAACATACTCTCTATTCAGGCTTTGGTAAACAGCAGGGTTGAGACTTATTTGATAAAACTCCTTACCAGTTTCATCTTCTATCTCAGTGTCTCTTTCTAATGGAATATAAAGGCTTCTAATGGCAGAATCAGAAGTACAATTAAAATATTCCCTATTTAACAGCAGCAAGAAATGTCACAAACTGAAATGAAGAGTATGCTTAAATTGGTATTAAAGGAGCTAAGGAAAGTAGGGTTATTAGTCAGTTCTATGACATAAAGGCATCATCATGTTGTAATAGCATTTAAATTAAATCCATATGTGATGTCCTTGGGAAAAGTAGTAGAAAACAGGGAGGACTAAGCTTGGTGGCCTCTTTGTATGACCTATCAAGCAGTGGAGAAATGTTGGGATTTTTTGTTTCTCAGCCCACAAGGAATTTTGAAGGTAGGTCTGTGGTGAGAATGGATGTAAGTTTACATTTGGGGGAGGTGGGGTCCGTTAAAAATACAGCTGAGGAATAAAGTTTGGTTGAAAATCAGTTTTCAGTAGTGCAGAATGAATGTGTTTTCACTGCATGGCCTTCTGCCACTAGGCTGTTTCCCAGAAAGAGGAAGGGTGGGCAGTATTCTGGTGCCATGGAGGGCTGCAGTCAAATCGCTTGTGATGACAAATGATGTAAAATGGATTTGGAGCATATACATGATTTCAGTTTTGTAGCCTGCCCTTAGGCCATATAGCCTTTTCTCAGTATCAGCTGAGAGTCAGCTTTGTTAGGGTTTTGCCACTGGCTCTTCCCCTGAGGCTCAGTGACCCTCTGCCTCTGCTGGCCCAGGGGAAGAGCAGTGCCTGCCTTCCTCCCATGGGTGAGGCTGGGAGGAGAAACAGTGGTGGGGCTGCAGGAGGGAGGGTTCTCTGCACCTCCTTGAGCAGAGGCAGCGTGCCAGGCTGGAGATCTCTGCACCTGGGTCTGGTGTGAGAGGGCAAAGGGGTGCCCTCATCTCCTTGTGCTTCAGCCTCAACACTGTAATGGATTTGGCACTTCATCATGGGGGTGTCTTGGCCACTGGTGACAGGGGAGGGTCAGGAAGAGGAGGGACAGAGCCTGTTTCCCCCCACCACACCTACCCACACCTCTGCATCTCATCGTGCAAAAGGCACAGGATGCACTGATGTCAGAGCAGAAACAACTGAAATGGTGATGTTCGTCCGTTTCTTCCCTCCTGGGAGTGACTGCAGGCCAGGCAGAAATACAAAGCTTCCAGTGGGGATGTGACCCTGTGTAAGATTTGGTGGAGGCAGAGGGATAGCAGGCAACCATGTGCATCTCCATGGACTGAGTGCAACTCAACTGAGTCAGGACATGACTGTCAGTAAGATAAGCCCAGTCCAAAAGCTGTATGAGCACATTAGTGCAGAGATGTGCCAGAATGCCCTTGCTTCTCTCTGCACAGGTCTTGGGCAAAGGGCTGAGTGATGTGCTATCTTGGCACAGCTCAGATTTGGTCTGACTTATTTGTGCATTCATATTAAAGTAACAGCAAGTGAACAGACTGGAGGTAAAGTAGCATTTTGATGTTTTGCATGGTTTTGCATACAATAAATTTTAGTGGTTGCAGTTTTGCTTTGGAGCTACCTGATCATGTATTGGCCTTCAGCAATGTTTAGGTAACAATCCTGAAGTGAGATGATTGCAGACGCACACAACATCCGAGCTTAAAGCTAACAGAAAGGCATTTCAACACTGTTTGTAAATGCTGGCATTCAGATGCTTATGGCCTTGGACTGAGATATAAAATCATGAATACGGATAGGCCAGTTAAACCTCTGCAAGTCAGACCACCTCTGCACTGGGCTCTGCAGAGAGATTTAGCCACTGTGCATTTCCTGTGCTTCTGGAGGAGTTTGTGTGAAGCTAGTGAAGGCTGGCAGCTTGAAAGCACTGAGAAAATGGAGGTCAGGAAGGAACTGACAGCAAAAATTGCAGTCTGGGATTTGAGGAATTCGGTTTTATTTGGTCATCTTTATGGTGTCATCCTAGGGTACTTTTTTCTGACTGCGTCTTTGCACTATAGGTATTTGAGGCACTAGTGGCATTTCTTTTTTCCTGCTCTCTTCCTGTCATGGATTGTTGTTTTTCTGATTTGCTTATTTTTTTACTAAGATCTAAATTCAGTTTCTGGAGAGAATCATCTCCTTTACAGAAGTAGGAAATACTGTTTTCTTGAATCCTACAGCACTAAATTCCTATCTCATGAATGCTGATTAATCCAGAGAACTGACTCAAAGACCCAAAGAGCCCATTATGCTCGTGATAACAGGAGTGCTAAAATTGTCAACAAAGTTAAGACCATAGCTAGTATTGAGAACATAAGAGCTGCTGTCCCAGGCTGGACTAAAGCACTTTGTGGCAGCGTGCAACAGGGGATGCTTAGGAAGTAGTGAATAAAGAGGTGTGTAATAATGTGATATGTCAAAAGTAGGCATATTATCACCCATTGGTGCCTCCCCAGTATTTTGGAAGGTGGTGCAAATAGGTAAAGCTTTTGTGATAAGAGTGGTTTGACAGAGAATTGTCTGTCATATGCAGCGTGACCACAAATGTTGTAGCTACCCAGTTGTACCTTCTGTATTTGTTAATAATGCTTTGCATGCCACATGGACTCCTTCACTCTGAGTTATGCCAAAGGACTGTAAAGGTTTTGGAAGAGCAGGAGTCCTGTCAGCTGCAGTGGAAATGAGTCAGCCTCAATTGGGAAACGCTGCCCCTGCACAACAATCTTAGAAGAGCATTTGGGGAAGGGCAGAAATAGGCAATTGTCAACAGACAGTTCCGTCAAAGCTATAAAGCAGAGCTAAACTTTGATAAGTTACTATTGCGTTGAGTTACTGAGAAAATCAAGATACACATTTAAAAAAAAGAAGAAACTTTTTCTGTATGATCTTTAACATTCATAAATCTGTAAAGAACAGAGAGAATTTCAGATTATGCTGTTCTTCCCACCTCCTCTGCTTTTTGATGCCTTTTTGTGACTTGATCTCCTTCCCTTTCATGTCTCTACTTGATGTGTTTTTGACATTGGGATTTAATTTTTGTTAAATTTCTCTTCATCTGGATGTGTTGTTTTCGCTTACAGATTCTTTCTACTTGTTGCTGAAGTTACTCATTTCTTTCTTACGGCTGCATTTCCTAAAAATACCTTGTAATGTGTCTTGGAATCCATGTTCATTTGTTAGCAACATCCCTTTTCCATGGACTGCTATGTTGTAAAGTTCCTTTGGTTCTCTGATGAGCAAAAACCTATGAGGTTCATGTCACCTTTTACTCTGAAGTGATTCAGGTTCTCACGAGAGAGTTCCACAGTGGGCTTGAAGCAGGTAACAGTTGTCTCTGCCAATATCACTTCACAGGCTCTGTAAAGTCTGATTGGATGCTGCCCTTCTTGAAATGAATTCACATACCCTCGCCCTGCTTGCAGGAATTTTTCATTGGAATGCTTTCTTTATGAGCTTAGCTGTGAGGAAATCCAAATGGCTCAACTCAAACCTTAAATCTTATGGCTGGACAAAGCCTATCCACCAGTGTTCTTTCTTCCAAGCTCTCTTATTCTGATATTATCTGCAGACACCAGAAGGGTACTGTAAAGCTGTTCAGAAGTGCTTAAAAACATAGGATGTGCTCCAGAGAGATTATTGGCTTGGGGAAGGTGAGGTTGTGTAGAAGAGCATTGCAAGAGGGTGATTTTCCCATTTCTTCAGTTAAGCAGTTCAGGGCTGAAAGACTACTTAGATTATTTCCCTCCCCCACACACACACCCTTCCCCCTTGTCTCATCCCTTGTTTTTCTGTTTTGCCTTTTGACAAAGGACACAATGGCTCAGCATATTGGCTAGGTGGTAGCAGCAGACAGCCTTGCCTCTGTGAATGGCAGCCTCATTTGGTGGAGAAAAACCCACCTTAAATTTCAGTCCCAGTACAGAAGAAAACTAACCAAAAAACAGACAAATCCCAAACCGCCAAAACCCCAACAAAACCCAAAAAAAGAAACAGAAAATAAACCAAATCTTCATCCCCACCCCTCCAGCCAAATAAAAAACCCCCATACTGTTAGTTCTTTCTGAGATGTAACACATTCCAAACCAAAATCTAAACAGTGGTACTGAAACAACGAGTATGTTAAAAGAAATTGTAATTTTGTGATCTCTGCATTGAGCATTCCCATGTCTCTGTCCTGCATGTAACTGAAAGTTACGAAGATAAAGGTCCTTGTTTTTTTAATCTTACTCAAAAAAAATTTTAAGTAATGCTTGAAACATATTATTTTTTAAGATTTGCTTCTTTTGTTGCAGTTACCAGGCAGTGCTTCTGACTTGCTTTTATCTTGTATATTTTGGTGTACTAAGCTTCTGTGACTGGAGATGTGTGCACTTGTTTTATAAATTTTAAGCTAATTTCATAATTTTGAAACTTGAGGAGTGGCCTTATTTTTGTGTATCAGAGCTCACTGAAATTGAATTGTAGTTGTTTAAAAGGTGGTGAACAGTTTGCATTCTGAGTGCTAAAGCCAGTAATGCTTCAAGTGGCAATTTGGTGACGAACTGGCACATTCCTAGACAGACTAGGTCCTAGAAAATACTGTGGAGATGCATGATATTTATTTATTTTATTATTATTAGTTTTATTCCTGTTGGTAGTAATGTGGGAATCTGAAGCTCTTCAGTGATAGAGTTTGGCAGTTCAAAAGAGAGGCTACTTATTTTATCTCAATTGACAGTCAGTGGTTAATATTAGGATGTTGAAATGTAACAACTCTTCCCCAAGGAAGTATTTGTTGGTATCAAAGGGGTCAGATTAGTTTGAAGAGCCAGATGTAATACCTTAGGCTATTTGAGGCACCAGCTCTACTTTCAAATCCAGGCTGGGCCGTCGTGGTTAGAGTAATAATCCCTGTGTTTTCTGTCTGCATTATTCAGGAACTCTGCTTCTGCTATTTTTGCTTTTTTTTTAATACTTCCCTCTCCCATAATTGTGACCCTGCACCCACTCTGGTCTTTGTGAGAGTACTGACTGTGTGTTGTTCTCCCTAAAAATATCGCTTGTTTCAAGTGAAATTAGTCTCCTGACTTCTGCTGGCTTCTCAATTCCCAGGTTACAATTAAGGGTCAGAGTGGGAGTTGACTTAGTGATCATCTGTGCTGCAGTCTGGTATAGTTATTACAGCTGGTCAGAAGCTCTTAAATTAAGAAACATGAGCTTAGCTGCAGTCAGCATCCTTGAAATGGCTTTGTGTACAAAGCTTGGGAGCTGCTCGTTTCTAAGGGGCGGTGGTTTATAACTGTCCCTGTTGTTTTTCATCAACCTTAAAGTAATGAACTTTGGTGACAAGTTGTTGTGACAGTACCTTATTGTTGCTACATCAGCTTTTCAACTGAAAGCGTTTTCACAATTAAAAGACATTTTCTCACTTTTTTCTTAATGGCTGCAAGGGTAGGAGAGTTATAAGCCTGAGCTGTACTTTGAAGGCTCATGATATACCAAAATACCTGTATTTAAATGGTAGACACACTGTAGACAGGCAAAAGAAAAAGTAAAAAAACATTTCTGTGTCCATAAAGCTTATTTTGATTGGCAAACTGTCACTGGCTGTGTGAGGCAGGGAGTTTTTTGTTGGTATTTTGCACCATCGTTTTCATGACGTACCTGTGGCATTTAAACAAATTGCAACCCTATCAAAGCTCTTAATTGGGCATTGGGCATTTTCTCTTCTGCCAGAAAATGGTGTATTAAATGTAAAGAGGAGTTGAAGAGTGGTGCCAGGACCAAGCCAATTTCTCAGTAAGGTTGCCTTAACCTACACAGTGTGGTTTAAAAAGAAGAGGATGTCACTCCTGCTAATAAACTGTCAGTGCCAGTGTTATGGATAATGAGAAGTGTAGCTCATTACAAGAAGGCATTTCTATAATTCTTTCTTCTCTGTTTCCCTCAGCTATACTGGAGCAAAGCCCTTTTAGAGGTAAGGCTGAGACTATCTCCTGGTTACCTGGCATAAAGTCACTAGCTGTCCTGTGTGGAGAGGAACAGGCATAGGGCAATGTATGTGATAATTCAAGAAAGGTTGCCTTTTTAAAAAACAAACAGAACAGAGGTCAAATTCATATTGAAGAATCAAGCTAGGTATGTGCAGTGATAATCTGACCTAAATGTAGATTTTTGTCCCTTATTTTAGTCTTTTGATCAAGCAACTGTATTTTATGAACTCATAATATTATGGCAGATGATAATTAGAAGAAACTTAGTGGTGGGAGCTGAGGTTCTGCTGTGCAAGGATTTCTGAGATGCAGCAGTTGTAGGATGGATGTTTTAGTAGTCTCATTTCTGCAGCCCATTATCTCAGAGTTCAGTAAAGTACAACAGGGACAAGAACATTCCTTGGGTGGGTACAGTTGGAAAGGAATTCTGCATTCTCCTTAGCTGTCTGATAGTCTCCTCCTAGCCCATGAAAAACCTTGTGAATCAAGCTCTTCCTTGATGCTTTAAACCATTAATGGTTTCTGCAAATTGTCTGTCATAAAAAGACCTACATTTCTCATCCCAAATTTTAAAAAAAAAAAGAGACATCCAGTCATTAAAATAACAAAGCAAACCAAAAAATCAGGGGTAGAGGAGGAGTATTTATTTTGTTTTTTCTTTCCTCAGTTGATTGCAGATTATATTGCTTATTACTTGCTCTATCCTCCTTTCCCTTTTATGCTCTTCTGCTTTTTATTGAAGAGAGTTTTCACTTCTGCCATGCCATGCCATGTAGCAGCTGCTTTTGATTTGCGGAAGCACAAGTAGAAGCTTTCTCACATGTCTGACTTCAGGGAAGATGTTAACATGCTTTTCACTGAAAGGAAAAGAAGGGTGAACAGAGATACATCTGAGATGAAAACAGAGCATCTGCAATAGCAAGAAGTGTGAATTTAACAAGAAGGAAACATGAGCTCCTGATCAGCAGTGGGAAGAGAATCTGCTCATTGTAACGCGAGCATTTTTGCAAGTTGTCGTCTTCTTTACCATTTATAGATGTGAACCACTTTTACCTGTCAGCGCTTTTCAGAGGTGATCTCTGTCCTGTTCTTTTCAGCTGAGCTTTGGGTAGGTTTAGTGTCCAAGGCTATAAAGGTCTGACTACAGGAAGTGCACCTCCTAGTTCCCCAGCCCTTGCTCAGTGGTCAGCCTAACCTTTCTTTGCTGTTGTCTGTGGTACGAATGAAATCAACTACCTTGTCATTAAAATTGAGATGACACTTGAAGGATTTCTCTTTTGAGAGGGTCTCTTTGTCTTAGTTTACTGTGGCCCTTGATTTGACCCTGTCTAGTGCAGATTTTTTCCATTAAATGAAAACAAAATGTAGTTTGTAAAGTTTTTTGTTTAATACATACATCTATATGTCTGTGTATGCATTTTAATGCAATTGACATAAAAACTCCTGGCAGCCTTTTTACTCCAGTAAAACCTCCAGTTTTTACACCAGTATGCGTTCTTCTTAGTGCCTTTTGTAGATTGCTGTAGTCATCTTTAAATTTTCTTGTATTGGATTTGAATCAATTCCAGCCTTTCGCCATGTGTTGTATTGCTTAGCAGTGCACAGCCCTGCTCCTGAATTTGCTTCTTTCTTGAAAGCATCAACTGAATTTGGCACAGTATTCTGATTTTTAATTAAATCCAGATAGGATGTTCCAGTTGTTCTAGGCCCTCCAGTATTTGTAACTCTTGTATAGTGAGATTAACTCTGTATCTTTTCAGGGAATAAAACTGCCATATCTATAAGTATTTGTTTGAAGGATATGTTGAACTGGAAGCCAAATCTAATGCTCTACCTTGGGAGGAGTGTTAGCAGGCAGAGAAATAAAATCTTTCTGGATTTAAAAATTATTGCAATCCTTTCTGCTAAAGCTTACAGGAGCTCCCCCATGTACCCTGGATTAGATCTTATGAAGATGGCAGTATGTCTATCCATTCTAGCTTCTTGATCTGGAAGTCACCTTCCCATGTATAACATCGCAAATTCCATTTCTTGCATTGAATTAAAAAGTATTTCCGAGTTGTTGCAGTGATGGGGAAGGATACAAGAAAGAGGGTATAGATAGCAGCAGAAAGGCCGGAGAAAAGGGCTGGTTCATGTGGGAAAAGCAATATGCTAAGAAGAATCAAGGGTGATAGAAGGCACAAGGAGACAGTGCAGGTGTGATGTGAGTTAAGATGGTGCTGGGCCAGTGGTGGTGGCTGAAGATGCACTTGGTTCATTTGCTGTTCCCCTCAGTGTATCTTGCTGCTGCTGAAGCATACGAAACAATGCTTACTTACAGGCAATGTTTATGTGTGGGCTTTGCTGGTTTCACCCTGTAACTTTGGGAAGCAGCTCCTGTTTTTTAATCCCCATAAGCCTCTAGTCTCACACCAAAACATGTCCCTCCTGAAATGTAATCCTCTTACTTCAGTTACACTGCTGTACTCCAGTTATGCCCATGTGCTTGGGAGCACAGGCAGCAGGGTTTCTGAATGTGCCAAGGGTTGGAAAAACTTAAATATCCGAGCACCTAGTTGAAGCCTAGCTTCTTTGGAAAAGCCTGCAGATTCCTTGTGCTGTGGGACCTCACTTGCAACAGAAAAAACCCAAAAACAACCAAACCAAAACAAAAACAAATACCACAAACAAAACAAACCCCAAGCCAAACCAACACAAATTAGGCATCTTTGAATAGTTATCAATTGTTTCCATCATCCTGAGCTTGCTTGCATCTGTGTACAGGAATGAGGGCATTGCGAAGCACCTTCTGCATGTCATAGACCACATGCTTAGAGAACTAAAGATTCAGCCAGGGAAGTGCAGTGACAGTTTGAGATCAAAGGTACGAGTGGTGGGGACAAATAGAAAAGTTTCAGGGGTGGAGTGAGATTGGTGGAGTGAAATAGATCGTTCTGACTTGAAGGAAGCAGTTTCCAAGGAGTAATCCGTGCTTTGCCAGGTGGTGTGCTCTGGGAGGCAGCTCTTAAAGCAGATCCCAGTGTCTGATACTCCATGTGAAAATCAATGCCCTGACAAGATCCAGCTGGGAGATTTACATTCTACAACCAGGAAGAATGGAAGGGAGAGCTCTCACTCATGTTCTTTCTTTGGTATAGCATCACTGTACATGAAACTTGTCCTGTGCAAGCCACACACACTGTTCAGCCGTGTGCCTGTAACAGGACACAGCTGCTGGCTGTGACACACAGCAACACCGCATACAACAGTAGTACAAGCAGGGCTGAATTTCACTCAGGGCAGCATAATTTCCTTGTGGCTCAGGTTTCTCCTCTGCCAAGTAAGTGCCACATTTGCCTGCTTCAGGATATTGATACCAGACTCCAGGCATGTGTTTTGCAGGAGGCTGTAAATTGCAAACTGTCCTCATCGTGTCTCTTTTACAGGTATCATCTTGTTCAGGTCTTATATTGAGCTGCTCCCTAGTGCTGTTCAGCACTGAGAAACTGCAGTACTTTCCTCTGGAGAGGGAATACTGTTTCGGAGGAAAGGTGCTATGCAAGAAAGCACATGCACTGTGCACCAGAGTTTCAATTCTGTAGTACAGTCTAATTTTCAGTGATAATGTAGGTGTTACCTGAATACTTTAATGTATTAAGAGAAGTTCTTCCAATTTTACATCCTCTTTTTGATGTCATTCATTCTGTCATTTTGGGTACCAGCAGCAGATGGTCTGAAGGAACCTTTCAAGAAAAGTATTAGTTTTTCTGAGCATCCACGTAGAAAATTGGCCACTTGTTCATTTGAATTCTTGCTTTTGTTATTTACCTCTCTGTTATGCTGCTTTGTTCTTAGCTGCAGGGTAAGACTGCCTGTTTCACTACTTTGAGATTCTAGAGCTTGGAGTTTTAAGTGACTGGAAGAGGTTTCTCCCAGCTACTTTTCAGTGGAGATGTTTTCTTCGCTTCCACATGTTAAACAAGGGAAGCCTACAGGGAGTATGTCCTAAGACCCACAGACTTTTTCCAGACCTGAAATTTAAATATTCCTATCTCCCTATTTGGAGGATTATTAAAAATTGAGCTGTAGGGGTAATAGGAAGCTGTCATAACTGCAGGGTGAACTGTATCTTTTGATCAGTTCTAAATGCTTACCCTTTCCAAGCACCAGTCCTTCATGCGTTTTCCTTTGGGTTGGTTCCCCTTGTTCATGATGCTTGTTTTGTTGCAGGAATCCCTACTCACCAGTCTCAGGTCTTGCCTGACCGAAGGAATTATTTAATGTCATCTATGAGTTTCCTCCTGGATGCTTGTGAAAACACAGTGACGTTTGTGATTCCCTCAAAGCAAAGCACATATGTGCAAGGAATGGTGAAAGAGACACAAAGTTAAAATGCAAAAGATGTGTAAATGTATCTAACCCTTAGCTTTTGCTTGCAAATTCACATTGATCTCACTCACATTTGGTAACTGTTTGGCATCACAAAACTGCGATTTTTTAAATGTGGAGGAGTCTGAATGTGAGCCACAGTGTGGTTCGAGCCTTCAGGCTTTTAAGTCTCTGTATTTCAGAGCACAGTCCAGTTGTTCATGCAGGTTGCATCCTTATCCCGTGGAACTCTCTGATCACTCCCACTGCCTGCACTTGCAAGATGCAGCTCAGCAGCCTCTAATCCTTCCCCCTGTACTCCCGCCTTTTCCCAGAGTGCTTGTCGTGCCAAATCATCTGTTTCATCTTTTAGAGAAAGCTTTGCATATTTTTTTTTTTCTTTCTGGATGTCTACAGAAAGGCCCCTTTAAAACTAAAATCTAAGGGAGAATTTTGACATTTTGTAATGTCCAGATAAGCAATATTGCTTGCCTGGGATTTGGCTTTTAAGAAGAATGGATTTCCAAAGCAGTAGTTACTTTTCTTCAATCTCCAGGAAAATACTTAGGCAATCATTTCAAACTGGAAGGCAATCATTTCAAACTGGAAGTACTTACATTTGGGGTTAATTTTATTGTTTGTATTTTCAAAACTATGAGGAATCAAAAATAGGTTTGGGGCAGGGGATGTGTGGGCTGAGAAGTTTCAGTTCTGGATCAGAACTTTGTTGTAAAAGGATCAGTAAGTATGTGGTCAGTGCAATGCTCCAGGTGTAAAAGCTTGCACACTGAGGATCCTACCCCCAAGGGAATCTCTACTGGATTCTAGTACCAGTGGTGAAGCCCCTCTTTCATTGCTTCAGCTTTTCACTCAATTACAGCTGTAAAGATTAAGAGAAAACAACCTCCCTTAAAGGTCTGACGATATACGTTTGCAGCAGGCATACAGAAATGCCATTAATTATTTAGTGGTTCTTTCTGGTGTTTTAGAAGTTTAACTTTGAAAACTTCGAAAAATACAAAATTATGTATTTTAATAATATATATTCTTTTCTAAACGAGCTGCAGATTTCACACATAGCCAATGTGATTTCTGGAGATAATCAATATGTAGAGCAGTGAGCATAGAAAAGATGGAAACTGAGCCTTTAAAATCTAGCTTTAGTGGGGGTCAATTTAAAGGCAATTTGACAAAAGTCAAATTGTATAAGTTAATACAATTTTCCTGAAAACTTTGATGCAATTTCCTGGGACAAAAAAACCCATCCTCACTCAAAGCTTTAGATAAATAAAGAGCAGGAGATTTAATGTGAATAGGAGACTTATTTATAACCCTTTCCCCTTAGGAAATAAACTTTACAAAATGCTATGTTAGCACAGGAATGCAGCACTGTCCCCAGTAGGTCAGCCAGCACACTCCACAGCTGCAGTTCATTTTCTATTTCATAGGAATGAATCAGTGAGGCAGAGGAACCCAAAGAAGTGAATTGCTTAATACTACTTGCATAATATTAGTACTTCTGAGCTGATGCATGTGTGTTTCCATAAAAAACTCTGAGACCAAGCAGGATTTTACTGGAACTGGAGCATGAGAGTTGCAGAAAGAGAATGAGTAAATGTCTTCAGTTAAGTGGAAAAGCTTCTGTTTCAATAGGCTAATGGCCCAGAGATTTTATTTTAGCAGAAAATGCAGGCGTTCCTGGGACTGCGGTGGTAAATTTAGTTCTTACGCAGCTGCTGGCATTCAGCTCATTCAGACACGCAGAAACTTCAGCCCTCCTTATTAGACAGTGTGTGCACTGAGTTTCCCAAGTGTGTGAAGAGCAGTGCTCTCCTGGAAGGCTTCTTCTCTTCAGCTGGTAGGTTTTGTTAGTCTCCCATCTGATTGCCTCAGACAGTCTTCTGCTGTCTTCTAGGTTTTTAGGTTTTGAGGCTGCCCACATGGAGCATCCCCTTCTCAGCTACAGGTGTCCTGACCAGAAGTGGTAGTTAGGGGTGCCCTGAACACCATACTCTCTATTCACACCACATGCTCAAAAAACATCTCTTTTTTTCTTTTCCTTTCACTATGTGTTGGCCTGCAGGTTGACAGCCCTGCTGTGCTGGGTCATCCCTGCTTAATTTAGCCAACACAGCTTCATTGGCTTCAGCGTTGCTCAGTGTAAGCATTTCAGAGCTGTCCCTTCCTGCACAGGGGTTCTTCAAGATGTATTTCTCCTTCTCCCAGCTGAATGTGTAGTAAATGTAGATTTCCATGTTTTTCTAGCTGACTCTTAGTGCCATTTTTTCATCTCTGTTTCTCATGCCTTAAGGTAAATCAGTGTTTTTTAAACTACCTACTACCACTTGTAGTTTCTGAAACACTTTTTTTCCAGTAGGGTGTTGGTAGTGGCTCAGTCAGAGTCTTTGAGCCGGCAGTGTGCCCAGGTGGCCAAGGAGTGCATTTAGAGTGTGTTAGATCCTGTGTGTTTTTGCAGTCTTTAGCACTGTGCAAATCACAGAATTTCTTGGTCAGTGAGAAATGGCCATCTTGAGTCACTGTTGTTCACACAAAACTGAGCGAACAGAATGGTCCTGACAGGCAAATGTATAAAAGCAGAAAACATCATACCTTGGCTTCTTCGGCTCTGAATTTTTGCAGGAAGCCCTGAAATACACAATTGCAGAAAACATCCTGCTGAGCCAGGGTGTGGGAGTGTGTGGTTACCAATGGCACAGGAGGTTGGGGACGTAGGCAGGTGTTTGAAAGCACTGCTTTATCAGCTTCTTGCCGTGCGCTGGTACTGTGATAGTGCAGTGACCTTACATGTGCACAGCACCAAGCAGTGCAGAGCACAGAGAGCACCAGTGGGTGCCCATGAATGGTGCTGTGCCCAGGGGTTGTCTTCTCCCCAGTCGCAGGTAGGCCTGTCTGGGCTCACACTGGTCGCCTGCATCCCATAGCATCAGGTGGGGCCCTGTGTGAGACCCACTGTGCTTTCTTAACAAAATGATACAGAGTGCTTTTGGGTTACTGGTTAGGGTAGCCTACTACATCTCAAGAGTTTTTTGCCTTTGTTTCTTGTATCAGGGTTTGAGTTCTGGGGGAAGAGAGGGAATTTGGCTGTGTGTGTGCTTCCTCTAGTTTTGTAGGGCTTTTTCCAGTGGGATTTTATTAATTAAGAAGTTTAAAAGTATGTAAATTTGGGCATTCACACATACATGTTCTTTAAATTAGTTGGGGTGTGTAGTCAGTTTGTGAATTTCCTGGGTAATTAGTCAGAAACTCTCAACAGTCATTTAATAAAAATTTATATTAGCACATTTATGCTTTAAAAGATTCTCATTCTGCAGTACAAATGCACTATCTTTTAAATGAAAAGTACCTTTTCTCTTAGGTGTGAATCATCTTTTTTCCCAGAGCAGTGTTTTCTTGAAGGATGTCTGAATATGTTGCTTTTCTTAGACACTATTCTTAGTGAGTTCTCTGAACTTACAAACAAATGTTGTTATAAAGGTAATGTACTTAAAATTCTCCAGAACACCACAGGTTAGAGTCTTACAAAGATTGCACTCTAACTAGTGTTTGGCTCAGTAATTTTTATGGCATCTGTAGCCCTAGTTGATCATTTACCTAAATTTCTGTGATCGTTTAACACTGAGTTTGAAATGCTCCAGGCAGAATATTTTGCTGACTTCACTAATAAAAATGCGAAGGTAAATTTCAAGAAAAAGCAACGTGGTCTGTACTGACTAGGTATTGCCAAACAGGTATAATACTTACAAGTGCTCTTTCAAGAAGAGTTCTTCTGTCATGTGCTTTTAGCCACATCATGTTAAGTGTTAACAAAAATACTCTAAATACTTTCCCAGCATCATTTGGGAATGATTTCTCTAACTTCTCCAGGGAACATTGTTTGCCCCTATGGTCCATGCAGTCAGAAACACGGTAGTAAGCAATCATTGCATCTTAAGATGTAAAGGGAGGAAAAGAAGGTTAAATCCTTGAGCTTGAAGTATCAAGCTTGCTTTGGGAAATGCAGTTTTCTAGTGTTGTTCTGAATCTGGTTTTAGATTCAGAAGGCCTTTGTAACCCTGGCTGAGATTAATTGGTACTTCACTGTTTTAGCAGTATACCATGGTGGTAGGAGTTGAAAAGGAGAGCAGCTTTGGGGACCATGTTGGATGAGCCGAGGCAGTGATCCAGCCCAATGTGTCAGGTCTGAGTCGCAGCCGCCACCCTGCCCGAGGAGCAGGTGCCAAAACATGGCCTGATCCTGCAGCCAGCACTGCACCTGCAGCATCCTGCAGACACCAGGAAAGGCCAGCCCTTCTGAGAGGCCCTCCAGGATGCAGGCTTCCTCTGTCTGCTGGCAGCTTGAGAAATTCCAAGTTACTAGTTGCCTAGAGGCTTTTTAATCTGTGAATATTTAAAATAGTCAATTGATTTGGCATATTGACATATTTAGTGCACCATGAGAATTCCAGCAGTTGCATTAAATGCAATTACTTTGCAAAAGATAGAATGTTGTTCCTTTTAATGTGTTTGTAATTGCAGACTTCCTCTGTGCCTGTCTCTTTCTTTCTGCTGTTAAATACACAAAATTGTTTGAGATGGTATTTTTTGCTGTAAGCTTAATGTGTACTGCTTCCATTATCATGAAAGGTGTATATTTTTGGATCATGTCTTTTGTAGTTCATATAATTTGTTCCCTGAGGGAAGGATTCATTTTTATGTGTTGCATCACATAAGGACGTGCATCGATTTTAGGCAGGTTGTCTGGCAACAGCAAGATAAGAACATCTGTAAAACATGTTGGGTGCCAAACTTTGTACTCTGCTTTCTTTGTTTGAAATTGGGCACATGGCACGTGCATGTAAAAAGTGTGCAAACTGATATAATTTTAGTGAAATGTACCAGACTGATGGTCTTGTACAGAAATAAAAATTTGCCCTTCCAGGTGAGGCAACCTTGGGTCATCAAGAGGAAAGCTAATGTATCATCTCGTAGCTCAGACAGTTAGAGAAGGAAGATGGAGGTCAGATGTCCATTTTGAAATAGCAGTTGGAGATGCAGGTTTTCCATGATAGGAAGCACTTTGCAGTGTCTTTGGAAGTAAAGCAAAGCAATGCAAAAACCAGAAAAATTATGTGTTGAACAAAGCCTTGGAGAAGAGGGCGTTTTTGAAGAGAATGCTCACCTCACCTTATCCATTGGCTGGAGTCAGGAAAGAACCCAGCATTGTGTCTCTCATGCAGTCCTAGGACCAAACTGGCAAAGTCAGGCACAGAGCAGTACACAGCAAGGACAGGTGGACCACCTCTGGTGCATGTGGGGACCTGCGTGCCTGAGAAGTTTGTGTCGTACTGGACACATCCATGCAAGGTCTGAGAGCTGCTCCCAAGGCAGGCGGGAGATGGAGCGCATTGTGTTTCTGACCGCACTGGGGTGCAGACGTGGGCAGGAGAGTCTTATTTAACTTCGACATTCTGTTGTGTTTGCCTTGTTCTTTGAATTTCTTCTCAGTTCTATTTCTTGCTTGTGGTCTGCTAGCCTCCTTGACCTGACTCCCTAAACCTCCTAGGGGCCTGACCTGTTCTTTGAATTGCTAAGTTCCTTGAACTTTGCCATTGAAGCCATTCGGTCTGTTGTCTTTTTCTGTTGTTGGTCAGTCTTTTCTGCTAAAACTATATGATCTCATGGTTTTATTTCTGTTGCTGATGTTTTCAGGCACAGATGTAAGTTCAGCACCTGGAATAAAGCTTGTTAATTCTCCTGTTTTACTATCAGCCTTATCTTTTGCCTTCAGGTTGTGTTTCTGATTTTGTCTCCCACTCTGTGAAGTGGCTTAATGTGAATATGAATAAACAAGTTAGAGAGCTCTCTGAGTAATCCACAATGAACTTGCTATAGATTTTCCACTATGATAGATGTGAAATCTTATATTGGCTTTCTGCACTTAGTCATGGATTGCTGGTCGCAGGGAATAAAGTGGGATTATCCATGAACAGAAGATACTGGGCTAGATGCAAGGGGCACGATTTGGACTCCTATTTCAGTATTTATATACTGTGTCTCCAGAAAGGCAAAAAAAGGAAATAGGTGATGTGATTTCCATCAGCCTGTTGCTTTCAAGTGTCAAGTAAATACTGCACAAGTATTTTCAAGTAAATAGTGCACAGGAGCAGAAATGCAAGGCATAGATGCCATTAATGTTTTTTGACTAGGTGCTTTATGGTGTTATTCTTCATTTCATTACTCTTCTAGCCATGTGCAAAAATCATTGATGAACCTTGATGATATTTGTTGCTCTTCCACAATGACCTGGTGACTGCCAAAGAAATAAAGGTCACGTACACTTGATAAGATGCAAAGTACCATTTTTTACTGAAGAAATTAAATGTCGAGTTCTGTCGAGATCTAGTGCTGACAAAGCTTTTGTAATGTAACAATCCATTGGTTTTGACAGATTAAGGAAATAATTGCAAAGTGTTCTCCCATTTCTTTCCTCTCATTCTATCCACTTCAGACAATTAAGTGCACTTGCCAATATTATCAGCAACAATTCCTCTCCCTAAACTAAAAGCGTATGTTCTTTTTAGTGTGTACTGTTCAGGTATAGGGTTGCAGAACTAGATTTGCAGAAATTCTTGGAAGAAGATGTCAGGAAATTTGACACAGTCACGAAACCTGAAACAATACCTGTGTGTGTACGACTGCATGTTTGTAGAACAGTGGTGCATTCATGCTCTGGTCATAGGACTCAGTGAAAGAAAGGAGTTTCACTTCTGACTTACTGCCTTGTCCTGCAAGGATCAACTACTGAGTACTTCAGCACCTCACCATTTCAAGCAGTGCCATTCTGTGTCCCATTCTGTAATTCTCTTCAGATCTAAGAATGAGAATTGCTGTATGAATCGGAGCAGTTGTTACTTACTCATTCTCTTCTGTGAAGTTTTTTAGTAAGGAAAGCAGCCATTCACCCAGAAGGCTTTATTGAAATAATGCTTGTGACATTCATTGTCGATAACAGTAACTGATTTTGCTAGATGTCGATCTCATGCTTAATCTGTCATTGTAAAATGCAATTGTAATGCACAAAATGAAATTAAAATGCCTTTCAGAGTCCACCTAGAAAACCACAAGTTGTCAGTGCTCTAGCGAGTCTGACCTGGTTTGTTTCTGTGTCTCTTCTGGGCTGAGACATTAGTACTTGCCTTGTAGGGATCTCTGTCTGGGGCATTGCAGTAACGCCATCCCCAAAATACAGTCTCTGCTTTTTGTTACTGAGATTTTAGATGGAGAACACCTATCATTAGATGAGGCTCTTAACCCATGTTATCGTGTAAGATAATGTAACACAGGAATTGTATTGCAAAATGGGGAATATAGTGGCCTGTCAGATCACTGGTGTGTTATAGAATTAAGACTTCAGGAAGCAAGCCTGTGCTGGGTTCACACATAGCCATTGGTGTCTTGAGGGCAAAGGAGCACCATCCTCTGGTGCCCTCTGTCCTCGTTTCTCAGATGCAAAGAGAATAAAAGTCATCTTGCTAAGCCAAGATCTGGCTTGCAGTTTCTTTTGCAGGTCTATGAGCAGAGATAAAGATGGGTTTAGCATTAACCATACTTAGGATTGGATTTGGATGTGTAGTCAGGGACGTAGCCAGAAGGCAGCTGCAGAAGCTGTGGAACTGCTTCCTCTGTTGTCTTCTATTCACCTACCTTAATGACTGGAAACCAGAGTGTTGAAAACACAAAACCAATTGATTTCACTGGTACATTTTTTACCTTTCCTCAGGCAAAGATACCTATTTCTTTAGGGTGCCCACTTGCTGAGGCTGTAGTAAGTCTACAGCTAAGACTGGAGAAAGGTCAGTTTGATCCACTGGTGGTTTAAGTGGACAAGAGCAGCAGTGGCTGCTCTGGCTCTCATGGTAGGAACTGGTTTATTGGGGTTCACAAGAATTCTTGGTTTGGCTGTGCGAGTTGTTGCAGCTGTTGTGCATAGTGGAAAATGGATACATTATGGTAGGGAAGCGAGGGTAAAATAACTTGAACTGCTGAATATATGAAAGACTGAGGTAAAAGGAAGGACAGAAGAGAGTTATCTTCTAGATACCTGAACTGAAAAGGGAGAGGCGTCACGCAACTGAGAAATGGTGGCAGAAGGGAAAATGAGCCAACAAGACAGAGAAGGCAAGGTGTAGAGTCCTGAAGGAAAGCAGAGGTGAGCTGAAGCAACTGCTGAAGAAAGAAGGCACCTCTGTCACTCACAGTCAGGAGCAAATTCAAGGGGAAGGTAGCAAAAGAAAGGAAAGTTGGGAGGAGGATTATGGCAGTTGCAAGTAAGTGCATCCAGAAGTTAGAGTATCATGTCACTGTAGGACTGGGTGGCAATTTTTCTGGTTTTCAGTCATTTTTCTAGAGCTAGGCTAGCTGGTGGGGCCCTCAGAGCAGCAACTGCCAGTGAATGGCTCAGCAGAAGTGACAAATTACACTTGTAATTTTTTCCTGTCTAGGTAGGTTTTGTTTGTGTGTTTGTTTTTTAAATGCCTGCCAGGTTGTTCTAGTTGAGGAGGAAGACTTCAAAAGGCAGAGTTCCTGTTATCCAAGACAGAAAGACAGAATTGCTAAAGGAGGGTGACACTTGCTTTAACTGGTGGTAATTGCATGGCCCTTGCTGGTAGATGTTGCATTTGTCTTGGCCTTTCATTCAAGTGCAAAGGCTAGTGCTTTTGCATGAGGAAGGAGAGCTTGTTTGGAGCTGTAATTACCAGACCAGAATATGTCTTACTGTGCAATGGGAACATATTAGAAATAGTCTCTGAAGGTTTTTATTTGTTGGCAGTGAAAGAACCATAAAAGAAGCTTATCCTTGCCACTCCCAGTGTTAATTTGTGAATAATTCTAAAAGATCCCAAGATGAATGTACTGGTGATGGATATAGAGTGAACAGTGAGCTTTGTTTGTTTGCCTTTAAAATAATTTTTATCTGTTTAATGTTTCTGTTCCTCAGTAATTGTGCGTGCTATTAAAAACCTACGTGTAGTGAATTTCCTGTTGATGTTATGGGTGTACCTGCTTTGTGTGGCTAGGAAACAGAGATGTTTCTAGGCACTTAGGTGCCTAGGAGTCCATTAGGAACTGAACACAGATTTCTAAATTTATGTGTTCATGCACTCCGTAGCCCTTAAAGGAGTATTTTGCAAGACTGCTGTTTTGTTTTAAAATGATCACTCTTCCAATAATAAAACCGATTGTTTGCAGTTATCTACTTACTGAAACCTCTGATAGGTATGTTTCCAGTAGTAGATGAATAAAGATAATGTGTGCATCTGTCTCTTGGAGGCTCCTGGCATCCATCAGATGAAATCAGTTCTGGGAGCAGAGGCAGAAAGACAAGTTTCTGTGGCAGCAGCTAAAAGTCTGTTTACTCTGCATCATCTGCTGTGTTGTGCAAATACAGGTCTTGTCTTCCAGCCTGTCATGCTTATTGAATTTTAGCACATCCTTTTCAACACAGGTGCCTGTGTAAGTTCGGTCTTGCTCCCTTGCAGGCATCTTCTTCAGCTAGACAGCTGTTTTGGGGGGGACATTGAGTTAACATGAAACCTCCGCTCTGTTTAATTTTGTCCTTAGGAAATTCACTCAGAAGTCTTTGACAAGCTGGATTTGAGACTGTCACCTGTGTTGCTTGAGGGACACTTCTCGCTCAAGGGTCCCACTCTTCACTCTCATCTTCCCTTATCCCGTGTCACCTTGCTCTGTGTGCTTCCCACACATCCCTAGAAGGCCAAGCACAGCGTGCTTCCCCCACACCTCACACATACGCAGTGACAAGTCTTTGTGCTTGCCAGCTTGTGTTGGTCTCTTTCCGTCATAGCTCGAGAACATGTTCCTACCCTCTTTTTTCTTCCTCCTGTCTCCTGTAGCTTCAATGAACTTTTTTTTGCCCTGTTGCTATGGTTACACTGCCTTTGATGAAATCAGCTAGGCTTTCCCTTATGATTGGAGCCAGTTCTTAGCCATACGGGTTCTGGCGGTAGTCCTGTCCAACATTAGTCTTCACTTAAGCATTATGTCCATATTTTTGAGGGTCTTTGTGTGTTTGTTTCTGTTCCAGAATACTATTACCTGTGTAACATAGATAACATGTATCTATGTTAAATAGATTGCAGCATTCCTGGATTCATAATCATCTCAAAAATCGAACTTAGCCTTGCAGTATACAAACCTGGCATTCTGATTCTTGCTTATTTTTGTTTTGGCCCTGGGTCAAAACTGCCGTGTGGTGTTCCGTAACCACTTTTCCCCTTGTCTTCTGAAATACTATTTTACTGTCTTCTGGATAGTCGGATTCCTACATACAGGAAATTTCAGAACACTGTATTTGCTTCCTCATGTTTTTAAAGAAGGAAATGCAATTCCTGCCTGTCAGCTGATGTAGTGCCCAGGACTGTGTCGAGAAGCAACTGGTGGTGTAAGGAAGGGACACCCTGCTTTTGTAAGCACCTGCTAAAGTTTTATGCCTTGCCTTCTCTTTTCTCGTCAGATAGCTTTGAAGTTGCTCTGGAGGATGCACTGTAGGAAGAAGTATTTGGGAGCACAGGGATGTCCAAGTATGGCTGTAGCGTCTGAGTGCCCAGCCAGCCAGGCTGACTTCATACGGGCTTTAGTCACTGAAGGGTCACTTGAATCATAGCAAACCATAGGCAGGAGGTCTGAGACCAGTGTGCTGATCTAGGAGTAACAGCAGTTGAGTGTTTGGCAGGGAATTTTTTTATGTCCCTGTTTGTTATATATGTAGGACTTCTGATCTCAAGCTCTCCCTGATCAGTCAGTGCAAAGAAGACTGGAAGAGGGTGCTGTCAATCAGTGTCTCTGTTAGGTTAAATTCTCTTCAGGGATAAAAGTGAAAGAGGTTTTTTCCTAAAATCCCAAGCAAAAAGATGTACTTCTGGAAGCCCTTAAATAGCATAGAGCCCATAGGAAAAAGTCCTAGCTTTGGCCTTTTGTCAGAGGGTTTAAATCTCAAACCAGTTGCATCCCAGCTTTACAAACTTAGAGAAATGTAGATCTGTAACTGAATGTTATGACTTGCTCTGTTTGTAATATTTGTTTAGGAAAAAGTATTTTTCATTGGATTTTATTCATAAAAGTTTTTGCAAAGCAATTTTTAGGCTCTTCCCAGTGGAGCAATTTTGTCCAGTTACACTTATTGGTAAACTGATGTTCAGAAAACAGGTGTCCTTGAAGGATGAAACATCTTGCTGAAACCTACAGTTTCTTTTCCAAGGAGATAAGATTATGAGTCAGGGTCTGCACACTATAAAGTGAAAAACAGTAAAAAATCATCACTAATTCCAGTCTTGAGAATTGCAGCTTCCATGTTCCCATTTTGTATGATATTTCCAGTTTAATTCCAAGTTCTGTAGTAAAATGAATTCTGCCCTGTATCCTGAAGTGACATGCATGTGGTTATTCACAATTGTTTTCAGTCGTCACTGTGATATTTTCGTTTATTCTTTAAGCAAGAGCTTTCAGCTTTAGTGGTTGGATGTTTGCCTTTAAATGTAGATGAAGCAGGTCTTCATGATATTAAGAAGAAAAGAGATAATTGTTGTAGTATTTCTCAGTTTGTATATGAGTTACCTATGTGATTTTCTGCAAGGTTATGTCTTGTTAAACAAAGCAATTCAGTGATTATTGTAAATCAGTCTGATGTCAATAAAAGCAACATCCTTAAAAGCCCCAGCTGTAGGACTTTCTCCATGAAATTTGGTTTCTAATGCCAGCTTTAAAATATTTTCATAACTGTGACTTATTGCTGCAGTGATCCTGTTCTTTCTCTTGCAGAATGAGAAGGCTTTGGGGCATTCTGTGAGCCGCTCCAGTAACATCTCAAAGGTATGTTGCTTGATATAACTCAGTCTTTGATAAACTTGGGGATACTGGGATTTCTTTCATTTCAAAATTGGGGTGATATATGTGTTGGTGTGACCAGTAGAAAATGCTTTTTATGCCTGTCTGTCATTGATAGTCACTTCTGAAACATTAGAAGTCTGTGTTTTGCAGACTCTCTTTACAGGTCAAATGAAATGGAAGCTACGGTAGGTTTTCTCTTTCACACTGCCAGCCTCCCTAGCTTGATAGGAGCAAGATGGATGACAGATGCCTGAGATCTTATCTTGGAGGGAAAGCAGCTCCAAAAACATCACTCAAGTATGTTGTTTTATAAGAGTAAGCTGTGTAAGATAGGTATAGCTATCCATCCCATAATACGTATAGGCTATGTGGTTAAATGTTATTCTATTGTTACTTCAACACTGAAGTATTTTTAGCACCACGAACTTGTTATCAGGACATGACAGTGTAAGTATTTTTAAATGTTTGATTTTACAGAGCCTGGTGCTCCACCCATTCTAGTCACCCTTCAGCACAGCTGATGGGCACATCAAAAGCATAATTGCTTTGTTAAGCCATTAGGAAAAAGGTATCTTCTGTCGGAGTTAATTATTGCAATACACACCCTGCTCCTACTTCTGCATTGCAAATAAGGTTTTTAACTAGCTGTAAACCTGACCGCTTTTTGCTAACACTAGCGCAATTGCTTAAAGCCTTCATGCAAGCAAGGCTGTGCTTGCTGACCAGTGTTTTTCATGGGGTGCAGAAGCTTCAACTCTTTGTTGCCAGCTTCAGTGGCTGATAGTGCCAGTTTCAGTTACTTGTGATGAAGGACTGAGTCGTTATGGCTGTGAAAATCTCAAGTCCCTTTTTTCTATCCTGGGTACTTCTGGATCTAGGGAACTGTTGATGACTACCTCCAGCAGAGGAAACAGTGTCTCCACATAATATATGGTTTATATGGGTGCACACAGCTTTCGCTTTGGTGCCAAAAGACAGGATTACTGGGTGTCCTAAACAGTAAGCAGGGCAACTGCCCAGTGCACAAGATAGTGACCAAGCTGAAGGTGTTGTTACCATGGATTGATACGAGATTGTTTTGCATTTTGCATCAAAAAATGTGCATTCATATAAAGGGCTTTGAAATAAAAATTGTGTGAGTATAAATTCCCATGTGAGCTTTTCTAAAATGGGACTATGCCTGTTCCTTTTTACCCTGGTTCTTATCTTCTTAGGCATTCTTAATTGGATTTTCAGGTTTTGTTCAGCAGAGATAGTAATTTTGCCATTAAGTGTCATTGTACTTTTCCCAGAGTGTCTCAAATCAGCACAAGCCTTTTGGCAGCAGCACTTTGGTACCCATACAAATCTGCACAGTTCATTCTTAATTCATCAAGAACTGGTAGTGTGGCAGTGCAGTGGGAAGGACCTTGCACTCTGGCAGAGCTCTCCCTGGGAGTGCTGGCAAGTGAGACATCAATATTTACATTCATCTTGAAGCACTGAAATGTTCGATGTGATTGCTGTGTTGCAAAAGCTAACATTCTCGCAGGGATCAAAAGTCAGCCTTGCCAGTTTAATGGGGGAGACCTTTTGCTTCCAAAATGAACTTCCCAGAGATGTTGATGTTCTTACTGCTCCTGTGTCACCTCTGTCTGATCCATTCTGATCACCTTCTCCATTCTGGAGATAAGTTCAAACAAGGGCAGATGGTGGAAGTCCCATCAGTGAAGTCAGTCCCTGATTTGCCTCATGCATCTGAATGCTGCCTTGTGCATCCAGGCAGTTCAGTGCTAAGCTGCAACAATTATTTTGTGGTCTACGGGTGCTTTTGCTGTTGCAAGCAATTTGTACTACAAATCAGGAAAGATTATAGTAGTGGAATGCTGCATGGAACCTTAAGTATACGGAAAATTTTTCTTTAGTTCTGAGGTTTAATAGGAGAGTGTCATTTTTTTGTTGTTTAGAAGCGTGTAGCAACGTGGCCAATAAAGCAGATTAGATGCATTTAAAGGAATAACTATGGAAATACTTGGCTGCCTGTATAGCCCTTTCTGAAATCCACAGAACTTGTTGATCCTACACCATTTTAAGAGGGACTTTTTAACCAAAACTGGGTTAAGTGAATTACATGCTGCATTTCCAGATACATTGGGGTGGGTGGGTGTGTGTATGTGTGTGTGCATGTAGGTACAGAAATAAGGGTCATGCTTTCTGCAACTGACTGTTTCAGCCATTGTTTTTCCACCCAAATCTAGCTTACAGCACAGCAACACAGCAAATCTGCTACAAATGCTTGGCACTGACGCTTGAGTCAAAGCTTTACTGGTGCTGATATGTCATTAGGAACCCGCTGTGATTATTACTGTGTATCTTTCCACTGCTCTCAGTGGCACAGTGCAATTTGAGTGGAAAGGGTTGAGTCACAACTCAGCCTTCAGCCAAAAGAGGATGCTGTGTTACTTATTGTGACCAAGGAAAGCAATGCCCAAGGGCTAAAAGTGATCAAGGAGGGAGGCAGACAGATGGTGCTTCTGAAAATGAAATCAGCTGGTAGAGATAGCAGGACCTCTCTGAATATAGACCCCCAGTGTCGGGGCCAGGTGGAGCGGTCCCACGGGAGAAAGGGGCAAGAAGGCAGTTCTCCAAGAGACAGATGCTAAGAGAGGCAGAAGAAATGCTAGTACATGTGGCCAGGCCAAGAAAAAGCAATCACCTGAATACTTGGCTAGGGATGGAGGCCAGAAAGAGCAGAAAAAGGAGCAGGGAATAAGATGTAGGAGGATCTTCATATGGTGCCATTAGGCTGTGTGCAGTATGTTGCACACTGGGGGATGTGGCATTCCTCCAGGCCCTTCTTAGCTTTTTTGGGGTATATATTTCAAATGCTTCTTTTAAATCTGCTCCATGTGAAACATTTGAATTTCTGAAATCTTTTATGTTTGTTTTGAAATAAAAAAAGTATCATTGAAGGCAGATTTAGTTGATTTAGTCATGGGACTTGAACACAGCCTAATTTCCCCAGCTTGTCCTGTTCAGACACTGAAACAGCACTGATGCTGATTGAAACGACCCCAATTGGCACAGGGGAACATAGCTCAGATCACATCTTGGCTGTTTACCCTAAGCCAGCATTTTTTCCAAGCAGCCACTGATTGCTGCAAAGTGCCTTCATCATACAAGCCCCACAGAGAAATAATTAAGCTTTATAGAAGCTTCGTCCTCTAAATAGAGAAGAAATTGACCCTAAAACACAGCTAGTCACTGGGAGCAGCTAAAAGACGGATTTTCACAGTAGTGGTAATTCATGCCCTCAGTTTACAGATAAAGGAATTGTGCTTACAAGCGGATGAAATGAGGTCACTTACAAAGCTGGTCTCTAAACAATTATTCTCAAATTAGTGGGATTGTTTAGCTTTAAAGTGTCTGATATATCCTGAAACTGATGATGTGATGTCTGGAAATACCTTCAGGTCATCTGTGTGCTGTTCTTGTCATCTGATTGCTTTGGAGGGCTGATTCTAATGAAAAAGGGAAGTTCTTTGTAGTCTTATTTTCGTGGCACTCCAAGGGATAAATTTTGAAAATGCTAATACTGGGATCACAGCAAAGGAATCAAAAGTGAACTCCTTAAAAAATGTAAATGCTTTGTCTTTTCTGGAGGCCTGTATAGTTTTATCTTTTGAGCAGAAGCACGCTGTAAAGTATTAGATTATTCTTAGGCTGAATAGCAGCCAGTGCAGACACAAAGTGGTAGCCTAAGCTTGCTATGAAATTTAAAATCCATTTAGGCTGTTCATCAGCTTGGAACAGATTTAGAAAAGCATATGAATACACACGTCCACTGTTGCCTGAAGCTTTAATGGATTCAGTGAGCATTTGTCTGTAGAAAAGAAGTCCAAGTTTTTCAGTTGCAGAGCTTAGCTATCCTGTAGTCTATCAGATGACCAAGGCTTACTGAAAAGAACTGTTTCTCAGAGGTGTTCTGTTCAGGTACGTGAGCCTGGGGGAAGGGAAAGACAAGTTGCTTTGAAAAGACCTTCTACTGAGTTATTGGGGAAAGGAAAAGACAGGAAAAATTGTGTAGTGTGAAGATGAAAGAATACTCTTTCCCCAAGTACAAGAGCAAGTAATCTCATGCTGGGGCACAGTGCAGTCATGTTTGTAAGGAATGTGATAGTCTTCCCTGTGCTGTGATAAATTCCCTCTCCTGGGGTTGGATTCTTCCTTCGTATAGGTTTGAGGGCACCCCATTAAGGAGGAGCCTGCAGAGGCTTCCTTTCTTCTTTTGTTCCCTCACTCCATTCAAGGTATTTTGAGGAAGACTTTTAAAGACAAAGGGCCACATATATATTTTTTTCTTCTCCCTCCAGAACCTATGCAGTTGTTACCAGGTTTAGTTAACATTAATCCTGTGCTATAGGCAGGTTATATTATGTTTGGGGAGATTTTGAAGGGGTAGATAGCCTCCTTTCTCTAGTATCTTCAGCCTGGAATCTCTTGAGAAAGTTTCTGACCAAATCCTCCTTTAGACTTCTTTAGAAAGAACGAGGGAAAGCTGACTTCAGCTTTGCTTCTAGTTGTTAGACATAATTTTAATTATAGTCATATACATTATATAAAGTATGGAAGAAAGTTCTTCCAGCAGCTGACTGCTGGTTCCAATCAAATTGTTGCCAAAATGACATGGTGGAGTTGATCATCGTGAAATTTTCAGATGCCTCTTTCCCATATGTCCCCCCCAGTTTTTTAACCACTCTCCATTTTAATAATTTATCTCATCCCACTCTAAAGATACTTGTTTTTAATATGCACTGGAAGTCAATATGGCATGAATTTGGTAGGGAGAACTTACTGGAGGAGATCAGAAGTTGCTGATGGTTGATCCTTCCATATTGGTCTGTAAAAGCTTTCAAAAACAGCCTGTCAGCAGAGCTGTCTGCCCATCACATCACCCGGTCTGTCCATAGGTGGCATGTTCTGCCTATCTCAGGTGTCAGGTTAGTACAGTTTGGTCTCGTTGCACTGCTGCCTTGGTGTGCTGACCCAGCTGGAGGCCTCCTTTGATGTGTGCAGTGAAACAACCACTTCTGTTCCACAGATGAACTTCAGAGGTTGTACAACTGCAGGGCACTTGAGTAGGAGCCATCAGCCAGCGTGTACATGGCATGCAGTACTTGCTGAAAGTACTCAAGAGAGCATGAAATAAAAGCAAGCCCATAATCAAAATGCCAGGTTGAAATTTGGATTGTGGAGTGTTTTGCTCCTTGCTCTATTGCTAAATTTCTGTTTACCTGAAGCTCCTTGTTCTGAAGTTCCTCCTGATAAAAGACTTAAAATTGTGCTTCTCTTCTCTAACTCTTTCTCTGCCCAAAGGAGAGGTGTGCTTTGTTATTAAATGTGCATAGTGCTTGGTTCCAGATCCTTTGCTGAGAATTCTAGATGTTTCTGTGACACAAGTAGTAGGGTGACAGTATTGTTCCTATTCATATGGCACCTAGAAATGACAAAGTTGGCAGGTGTGGGGGGAAAAACCTTTCTTTGTTTCCTTTAGACTTCAATCAGTTGAAGAATCCTACTGGAGTTGTTTCTAATTTTTTTACCTTCAACGAATAACTTAATAAAGTTTGTAGAATGTGACAGGCCCTGTTCTTTAAAATGAGGTATAATTGCTAGTACTGACTTGCAGCCCAGAGTGAAACGATTGCAGCCATACCCAGAAATTTCATCTCAGATAAGCAGGTCATCTTGAAATATACCCAAGCCATTGGCATGTTCACTATGGCTCACTTCAAAGATACCTTTATTTTCTTAGGCAGAGTGGGGTTTTTTGGTTTTTGGTGTGCAGCATGTAATCAAAAGTATGTAATCAGAAAAGGCTGAGTTCTCTCACCGATAGATACCACTGTTCATGTGGAGGCAGAATGAGAATATATATATTATGTGTATATATGCATGGATGCCTGCATATATGCATATAAAAAAATATATATATGTTCCTGCTCTCAATCCTTCAGAGAGCTGTGTGCTTCCAGGAATTGTTACCTTCTGAATTGCTGTGATTGTCTGAACATCAGTGCAGAAGGCCGTGTTGTGACCTCAGTGAATTGCATTAGATGGGAATGTCAATATACACAATTAACTAACTATTGACCTTTAGTACTGAGCTATTTTAGGCAACCAGTCAGGCTGTACAGAGTAACTCGCTAGCACGTGGCTCCAAGGCTCGTCACTGGAGGTGACATTCCTCCATGCGAAGGGCATGGCAGTCCACAGTTTCAGCAAGTGATTGTGGGGTTAGGAGGGTCAAACTCAGGCTGTCAAGGCTTAGGCTATGTGTCACTTATAAGCATGGCAGAAACCTCCTATGAGAAGGAGTGCTCTAAAGCCGACTGCTGCTGTTGCCATCAGAAATAGTCAGTCTGGCCAAAGGTGCTGCTGCTGGGGCAGTAAGGGTGGTATGTGCTGGAAGCTACAGAGTGGAGAAGGTTTTGATTGCTTGTTTTCTCAGCCTCTTCAGAGCTGAGCCCTGTGTGGGAGCAGCATCAGGACTCCAAGATAGCTGAATCCACGTGTTTCATTCACTCATCACCACCTCTTCTTTGCCCTGTTCTGTCCCAAGGCTGCCTGTATTTCGTCTTTGCTGTGGCACACCTCTACCTGAAAGCCGCTCTGAGTCAGTAGACCCAGGTGAGCTGGGAGGAGTGGCCAGCAGCAGCTATATGTAGCCCTGTAGCTGTGCTTGTACATCTGGCAGAATTTGGTACTTGAGCTTTTGGCAGCAGCTTGCATTCTACTCTGCTCCTGTCAGGACTTCGCTGTTAGAGACTCATTGCTCTCACTGAGTGACGTTCCTAGGGAAGTGACTGGCATTAAAGCAATGGTTAGCTTTACCTCACCTCACTGTCCTACTCTGAGTTGCACTGCAGCTCTGTAAATAGTTTTATGAGCAAAAAGCATAGGATGAAGGGAGGACAGAGTGACTGGAGCCTCATTGATCCATGGCTCTTGGTGGTAGCCACAGCTTACATTATCTTGAACCAAGGGTGGGGTGTAACTTCCTCCAGTGTTTTATTGTTCCTTTTTGGAACTCCTATCCAAGTGTGTTAATTTCTGTTCATATTTTGGTTGCATTTTCATTATGTATGAAAATGGAGAAACATACCTTTTGTTCTGAAGCAGAAAGATTGGGGAAAGGAAATGTGCCTCAGATGTGGAGTTTCTGCAAGCCATCCTAGACAGTGCTGCCATCTACAAACAGAATACTGAGCTTGAAATGCAAATGTAATTCCACAATTTCTTTCTTGTCCCAGCCTTTTGATTTCCCACGTGGCAAGACTTTAACACTCTTGGTACCAGACAATTGGATCAAGAAACCAATAACATGGTTTTGGAAGGGAAATTTTGGATCATTGATTCTAGTCATCTGCTATTGGACTGTCACATCATATATTCTGCTGTCCTTTTTTTTTTAAAGCTCATTGCTAAACTGAAGGAGCTGAGAGATTGGATTCATTATTAGCAGGTTACCTTCTGTGATTTGTTCATAACGTGAAACCTGAGACAGATTTATTAATTGGTTTGTGACTTCACTTCCAACAATATATAGCTCTGTCTCCATGGCAGAATGCAACTTGTTGTTTCACTGGCTTAATATTTTTAGAAAGATTGCTCAATAGGTCTTTAATTCATTATTTTTTTATTAATTTTCATTTGCAGAGTGAAAAAGTTTATCAGCAGATGAGTGTCAGGTCTTTCACTAAATTTTCAGACTTTCAGTTAAAAAAACCCCATTTTTAAAAGATAGGATTTTAAGTCAGGTGTACCTGCTTTTAGGAGAGGTTACGCATCAAAGAGAAAACAAATTTCCAGCAAATACCTGAATTCACATCACTTGCACAATCAGAATCCTATGTCAATAGCATATGCAAGTGGTATAAAATGTGAAGAATTGTAGTTTCCAGGATAAAGCCAATAATTGAACTTTGTCTTTAATTTGTTTTGTTAGAGTCGTAACATAGTTCACTTTGCTTTCTGGCCCGAGGTTTTATTTTATCCATATACCCAGCTGGGTAAGATGTGAATTAAGTTACAGTGTCTTACTAAGAGTTAAGGGGGGTATGTCTGAGTCTTGGCTCAATCTTGCCTTTCATTCCTGCAGACCCAGCTGTAAATGGATACCTGTTTTTTCAGTCTCTGTGCACCTGAGGCATCCCAATGTGAGGGCAGATATATTGCTGTTGATGGTACTGTTGACTAGACAAATAAAACCTTAAAAGATGAGTTCTGTGGCAAGGAAGGTGATGGCAGTATCTGTATTTATAAAGTAGCATGTGTATGTTAGTATCATCTCTAACAAAGAGAGTATAATGTATGACAAGGAACCTTTCTTTTGCTATGACAGTATAAAAGCCTGTGGCAGCCTTGTTTAAATATACAATAGGGGCTTTTAATAAACTAAGCATAGAATTGAAGAGTCCCAAGACAGATACAGTGTGTGTTGCAGCATGATCAAAGCAGTGATGACTGAGCAGCTCTGGTGTCTGACGCTGAAGCACAGGGCTGGGCACAGCGTGCTTCTGTGGCAACACACCTTTTGTCACCTGAAGTCTCCCTGCTCTGGCTGTGTGTGGTTGCCTGACCCAGGTCTCTGCTGGCTGTGCTGGTTTCTGTGTAGCCCACTATGGGGATGACACTTCTGTTGTTCTGCTGATTGCGTTGTTCCTTCCTGGGTTTCAGGCTTTGCTGTGTAGATCTAAAGAGCTGTAACCTTTGTTTGAATTTTGAAATGCAAGCAGTGTTTGGCAGCAGTGGGTGAGCAGTGCGGTCTGTACAGCAGCTGTGGAACATGGGAGACCCAGGTTTAAAAATTTGCTATTATGAGGTTATTAATGGCGGTCTCTTCCTTGCCAAAACCTCCAGGCAGAGTTGAGAAGTTTGTTGAAGTGACATGCAGAATACTGCAGCAGAAAGTCTTTAATAACAGCCAATGGAGCCACAGCCCTGATACAATGCTTGTTCTTAGCATATTGATTTTAGAGGCTTGTCTATTAAGTGCTAAATATGCCAAGACCTTCCCTTTATGTTTCTGGGTTAGCTGAGCTAATTCTTGATTCTTCAGTTATTCTATTTCTCACTGTGCTCTTGTAGCGACTTAGGAACATTACTGCTGCCACACCTCGTCTCCTGGTAGATGGAAGATCCTGTTCAAGTAAGAGCAGGGTGAAAGGCCTCACAAAGTACAAAAAGTACTTCAGGGAATGGTCTGGGTTGGCAGATGGTGCTCATGTGCCTATGCTAGTAAGGAATAGAAGTCCTCAGGTAGTGTTTGAGTTACTGAATTACTGATGGTTCTGTTTTGTGGAGAAAACCCCAAGCCTCTAATCTCTTGCCATCATTGTAAAAGGAAGGATTAGCGATAACATGATAGCTAAATTCCAACTAGTCTATACACACACTTCCATCTAATTACTCTAATTACTGTAGCATTGCTCATTTCCTGAGCTATTGTTCTGTGCAGTGTTTGACAGCTGGCAGGTTCCACTCCAGAGATGTCTGCATTTGACCTTGGGGTAAAACATTTCTGTTCTGATCACTGCTTCTCCAGGGATGAGGCTGTGTGACCTTTCTCGCATTTAACAGTAAAGTCACTTTCTTACAACTAGCCCTTGAGTATCTGCTGTAGAGTGATATCTGACTCTGTATGCTGTGTTTCACCCTGAAGGTGATTGCTGTGCATACTGACTCCTGACTTGGGGCTTTTTCTGTTTGTTTGTTTTCATTTCACTGCAGGCTGGAAGTCCAACCTCTATCTCTGCTCCTCATAGCTTCTCTCGGACTTCTGTTACACCATCCAACCAGGACATCTGCAGGTAAAGTGTGTCATTTGCGTGGCTATAGCGAGGCTCAGGCGAGGTTCAAATTAAGGAAAAACAAAACTGGAAAAGCATGTTTATGGGGAAGTAAGCGATGTGGGGTTCGCACATGAAGCATCCCCTTTGACTCAACTGCTGTCTAACACTGCTTTGTTAAATCCTACTGACTGTTTGGCCCTGCTATGTTTGCCATTCCCACACTAGCTGTAATTCTCATTTCTTCACTTTTAATTATACGTGTTCTCTTTTTTAATTGGTTTTTTACTTTCTGTGCTTTTATTCCACTGTTCTGCATGCAGTTCCAGTGCAGTGTTTTCTGAGTGTTGTCATCACAGTCCAGTGCAGTCTGCTGTTGTCTTGAAAAATCCGCACTGCCAGAGCCCTCTGACACAAGGGGTCACTGTGACAGTAATCTGTCAGGACACGTTACATGCAGCAAAGAGAAACTCCCGTGGGCAGGATCGGGGCCAGGCACTCAGGTCTGCTAAGAACGTAAAGCCCACCCGCACTCTGAAATTCTCCAAGTCTCTCAATGACGTGGACCAGAAGGCGCAGGGCACCAGCGAGTGCTTTGATTATGTGGAGCGAACGTGCTCAGAAGGCAAACTGACCCCGAATCAAGAGCAGTGTTTAAGGATTAACAAATTTCATCTTAAAGAGAGGAAACCGCTGAATCTCAGGCCTCTTTCTTTTAGCAATTCTAAGCACTCCTATATCCCTTCCCTTTCCAACTACTCGAGTGCATCAGGAGGAGCAGAGAACCACAGCGCTGTCCATATCCCCCTGCTGGAGGACAAGGTGGACCATGACACCTCAAGGAGCAAAAAACTGTTGCGTTACCTTTTTTCCTTCTCCCACACCTCCAGCATCAGCAGCCTGCATAAATTTAATGAACTGGAGAGCTATTCCAGTCACTTCCAAGCTGACAAATCCTCCAGCATGCTGGTGGAAAGCACGGACTTCTGCTCTGATGATATGGGAGACGATGACGTCTTTGAGGACAGCGCCTCAGTGAAACTCAAAACGAAAGAGCAGCGGGCACCACTCTGTTCAGTTGAGAAGGACAGTGACCTTGACTGCCCTTCCCCCCTCTCAGAAAAGTTACCCCCTCTCTCCCCTGTGTCCACATCGGGGGATACCTGCAGGTTGGTTTACCAGAGAACCACCTACCTTTGAACCCTCCCATGTGCGGTGGTGACTGTTCTGCTTTCCCCTGCCTTTCTGCTGTTTCTGTCCCTCCTTTTACCCTGTCACCTTGCTAATCGAGTATGTGTGATTTGACGCATGCAGCCTTCTCTCTGCTGTCCTGCACCCCTCTGATGCACTTAACAAGGCTACTAAGCAAAATTATTTCCTTTGGAGTCAAATAAATTCTCTTAAAATTTGTTTCAGGTTTGGGGTTCTGAGATAGTATTTTTCTCTTATCAGTGCACAAACTTGGAATACTATGAGAGACTCAGCTACACATCATAAAGGTCAAGCTGAACATGTCTTAGCTTTTAATGAGCAATGTGTTGTCCTGACAGCACTGCGTTGTCCTGACAGCACTGTTGGTTTGATCAGAGGGTGGGAGTCAGGAGGAAAACAGACTGCTTGGAAATTGCTTCTGAGATTAGATCAATATAGCTTTTTTTCCCCCTCAGTTTGTATCCCACCACACTTTTTTGTTGAGGGCTCCCTGGATGCCTTGGTCAAAGGGGATCTGAGCACTGGCTTAGTGGTAGGCCAGTGTGATGTCTGTAGTGTGAAGACTTAAAATGATGGCTGTCCTAACTCCAACCCCAGAGGATTAGTCATGTGGACAGGTGGTGGGAACAACAAGATCTGGACTGTCTTCATGATGACTTGTCTGCAGGTGTGCCCTGTCCCACCTTCAAAACGTGGTTGAGGAGTAGGAGTCATCAAGTACAGGAGCAAATGTCCAATCCCTCTACCTAGCATTTTATTATCCTAGTCTATATCTCCTCTCTGACACCACTTCCTAAAGCTGGCTTTGTTATTACTTGCCAAAATTATTTGATTTCCCCCCTCATTACCACCATATCTGGTTCTGTACTGGCTTATCACCAACAAGATGCTGTTGTAATCCACCCACTCCTTCATTTCCACTTGCCAGCTATCAGCAAGGTCACGAGAGGCAAGATGCTACACATCAGTAAGATTTCAGTAATAGACAGAGATGGCAGCAGGCCAGAATGTACTTCACATATGCTTAGTAACTTGTATTCATTCCCTGAGCTCCTCACCATCCCCCTTTCAATTCATGACCTCTTCCACATGGTTAGAAGGACTTCACAGTGCTTGATGCTACCCAAGGGTTGTGTATAAATTGAATCTGGAAATCAAATGTCAGGAGCTGGTAGTAACACTTTATCAGATGTCCTTGCTGTTTGCACAGTTAGGCTGTGAGGAAGATGGGGAATTTTGCTGAGTTGATGCTTCCTTAGCAACTCTTGAAAAGTAAGAGTTGGAAAAGTAGAACCATTTAGAGTTTGTGTGTTTTGGGGTTCAGATTCAGTGCTGTAGTTTTGCAGTGTGAATCTGTCTCTTAGCAATTTGCATTAGAATTAATCTCTTGTGCAAATACCAGGCTGTCTAAATTAGTTTTTCATGATCCTGGGGTGGACTGTTTCACCATTGTTTCAGGAATTTTGTTTTATCTATTTCAGACCATAGTACATGAGTAGCTGTACCTCTCTGTGCATATTTTGTCTTGGGAAATGCTGTGTGATCTCTTTAAATGCTATTTGCAGTTAAGTGCTATTGGTCTGGGTGAAATGTTGTCATATCTTTCTCCTTCTTTTCTTTCGAGTATTACATTTCTGTCAGGCTCTGTGTGTCTGCCTCATCTGTGAGAAGGCAGCTGTCTAGTTAGCTGTGTCTGTGCTCAATTATTTTGTGCCTGTGTATGTGCTTGTGCAGCAATGGAGTTGTTTAGTTTTAGCTCCTTTGTGGAACACATTCCTTTGGTTTATATGTGTCGGGATCCTCAGTGAACATCCATGTTTGATCACAGATATTACATGACTCTACCGCATCCTTTCTGCTTCCTTTTCTCCTAATGAGCAGCTTTGCTTCTGCTTTAGGATATGTCACTGTGAAGGAGATGATGAGAGCCCTTTGATTACCCCCTGTCACTGTACGGGAAGTCTTCATTTTGTGCACCAGGCCTGCCTGCAGCAATGGATCAAGAGCTCGGATACACGATGCTGTGAGCTGTGCAAATACGAGTTCATCATGGAGACAAAACTGAAGCCTTTGAGAAAGGTAGGCACAGGACCTGCTTCCCCCAGGGCTTGCTTTGTTAAACAGAGATCCACTCTGGAACAGGCTGTGCCCGCAAGCCTGCAGCACCCACCGTATATTTATTATCGTTTTTGTGGCTCCTTAGTGTCTGGTCCCTTCTGTATAGGTACAAAAGGATTTGAATTAACTCTCACCCTGGCAAATTCAGCATCACTGGAATACAGCTCTGATAACAGCTCTTATAGCCCAGCAGCTCTCTGTGTGTAAACGTACATACAGATATACATATATGTGCATTCAGCAATATGATTTTTTCTTTACAGTTAGATTTTAGAGCACAAAACTCTACAGTTATCAACTTTTCTTTTTTTAATGTGGAGTTTTGCATTACTGTTACCTGATTTAGTTAGGTAACAGCTCTAAGATCCACATGGTTTTTAAGTTCTCTTCAAAATATGAGGATTTCACATTAAATTTACTTTAAATCACACTTCCTGAGTGTAATTTAGTTAAAATTTGCAGCTTTTTTTAAATTTTAAAGGATCAAACTTATTTATTGAAAATAATACATTGTAAGTAGAAGGTGGTTCCCTGTTAAATGTGTTTTCATTTTTACCCTTTCTTAGCCTGTGAGATACTAGGTTTTAGTACTTCCAGGTTGCTAGACCCTGCTTTTTTATGTTATAGAAAAATACCTTTCATAAATCTGGTGACTTAAAATATAGGTACTAAGACCAATTTTGTGCTTGTATCCTCGTTTTGTTCTCCCACATCCTCTGAGCATTCAGTTTCAGTTGTCCTTACGTCAGGATTTTGAGATCGAAGTCACTGGTATTCTTAGCACAGGCAAATCTTGCCATATCTACCAAAATGGAAGAGGTTAATAACAATAACCTCAGTCTGGAACTAGAATAAATGAGAAACATTAAATTCAGTTATGATGAGCCTAAATCATGTGCGGTGAGAAGTCTGGACTGGAGCCATCCAAAAACTGTTATGAGAACTTGTCCAATTCCTAAAAGTGACTGCTAACAGAAAATAGAGCAGATTTCAAACACTTACTTTTTTAGAGAGATGGACTCTCTGCAAAGTGTATAGCTTAGCATGTCGAGTTCATAGGATGTCCTTTGCTTGTGATTGTGGTGGATCATTGCCTTCTAAAAACGGCAGATTTTGACTTGGTAGCCCCTTGGCATAGAGTATAGTTGCTCTGAGCTGCAATATGGGTCATCATAAGCTCTGTTGTCTGTGCAGACAATATTTCGTACAATCCAGCCATAGGACAATAAAGAAATTACTCTAGAGAATCCAGAGGAAGAAGAGTTGCTATAATTGTCTGTTGACTGCTGGTTTTTTCTGTGCTGACTCTGCCTGAAGTGGGTGGGAAACATTTTCTGAATATTTGTGCCCTGTGAAAAAAAATGTTGGGAACCTTCAGAAATGAGTCACTCAACATCATTAGTTCTATCTGAGCAGGTCATCTGTGGGAAGCAGACAAGTTGCCAGAAGGTAGGGATAGAGCCATAAATAGAAGGAGTTTACCTCTCAAATATATCCAAAGAGTCCTTTCAGAGGTTCAGCTGCAACAAGAAGATAAGATGCCTCTGTGTCTTCAACTCAGCCCTTATGGTATCTTTTCAGTCAGGAGAAAACAGCCTAGAACTGGTGAATATGATCAGGATGGGACAAATCATAGGGCTTCTGCTTGTCTGTAAGGTAGAAATGGAATTAAACTTCCTTGGCATCTTAAGGTTGTATTGCAGCATTGGACTGATCAAACAGTAAGTTACTAAGGGAAGAGGGTAAGAGTTGTGTCATGGCTCGATTGAAGATGAGGGCAGACAAGAGAGAGATGTTCCATTTTAAAATCTCGATGATAAAAAAAAGACATTAAATTTTCTGCTGATTTTTTTTGTTTTAACAACACTTCAAAAATCCAGAACTGCTAACTATTTTAAGCCACGTGCTGTGTCATCGGAATGATGCAGCAGGGACCTACAGATTGGAATTATCTCTCTGGGCTAGCATGCAATTTGCAGAATATTTTCTCTTTTGCTTTGCAGTCATCTCTCTTGAAGAGGTGAGGTGATGCAAATTGTTTGGTGGCTGTGGAGCCAGCAGTTCAAAGGAGGTATTGTCCAGCGGAGGAGCCCAAGCTGTGGAACAGAAAAGAGAGTTATAAATTAGTCAAAACACAGATCCTCATGGCTCTTTAAAAGCATTAGCAAATAGATTTAACATGGTTGCTTTTTGGCAAAATAATTTAATTAATTTATACTTTCTATCAAGAGGCAGCACCTTTGTATAGATGCAAAAGCAATTTTCTGTTTGAAATGCAACACACAAAGGGAATATTTTGTCGAATCCTTTTCTACAAAGATTGAAAAAATATAGCTTTCTAGTACAACATGAGTCTAACATGTCATTCCTGAAGTATTCAATTCTTGTGCCATGATGAGGTTTGGATGCCCACTCAACTGGAAATGTGGCTTGGACTGAACAAAGAGATTGTTTGATGGCAGCAGAGAGATGATCACAAAGTCTCTGTCTCATGTTTCAACCATTCTTGAATTTGTGGCAGTGGAGGCAATAATTCAACATAATGGATGATTTCAATCATACCATTCAGGTCATCCTCACCCCTTCCACATTATGCCTCCTTTTTGAAGTCCTGTTATTCTACAAATTATTCTAGGAGACATCAAATGCACCTTTTTCTGCATGAGATGTTTATGTGCCCCAGCATATATTTTGTGAAAGTGTGAGAAAAGCCCATCATAACTCTCTTCTAAACAGATATGCTGAGGGGTGTGCATCCCACATGTAAAAACTTTCATCATATACATAGGGGAAATGATGAAAAAGAAATTTAAAACACAGCTTCTGGGTGTCTCAGGTATGTCTGGCATATTAGAAGCATCTATAAGAATTGTCTAGTTTCCTTGTGTCTCTGAAATTACACTGGCCTGATCTGTGGTTTTGTTTTGGGCTATATAAGCATTATTGATACGTGCAGGTCTGGAGATTTAATTTGCTGCATCCTCTCACTTAGAAAAGCTGTCACCCCTGGTTCTACTGTACATGCTTAGGACATATGTATTTAAGTGCACCTGAAACAGTGAAAATAGAGTATGAGTGTCACTGCTGTAAGTGGTGCTAAATATATGTGGAGATTGAATGAAACCCCTGGGGCAGGAGGTAAGAGCTGAGCAGCCTTGAGCTGAGAGCTCACGGTGAGATGTCTCCACACACCCTGGTCAGCTGAATCGTGTGCCACTTCCACTGTTTTATTGAATTTCCCCTGAGCAAGGGGACCCTTTCCCACCGGTGATGCTCAGCTGCAGCTGTCGAGTGGGGAACACAGGAAGGAGCAGCACTGCCTGGGTCCCTCTGTTCTGCAGCTGCCCCTGTGTGGGTGTGATGCCATTGTGCTGAGGCGCCTGGTGGCAGCTGAGCACTCCAATCCCCTCTGGCACCAGGATGGCTCCAGTCACAGCAGGGTGAGCTGCCAGCCATCACACATGTGCTGTGGCCAGAGCAATTGTGCCATCTGACTTTTAAAATCCTTGTTAGGAGGAAACTGGTCTCCTGCCTGGTTTTGGTTCTTATCAATGTTCTCTTTTCATACTCTCTAGTAACTACAATAAACTCCTAATCTCTTGCTCTGGTTCCGGGTTTCTTGCCAGTGGGAGAAGCTGCAGATGACAGCGAGCGAGAGGAGGAAGATCATGTGCTCTGTAACATTCCATATCATTGCCATCACCTGCGTTGTGTGGTCTCTCTACGTCCTGATAGACAGGACTGCTGAAGAGATTAAACAGGGACAAACTACTGGTATGTTACTTGCTTATCTTCCCACTTATTCTCTTGGAATAGTTATTTATCCTGATTGCAGAGAGGATGTGGAACATAAGTGTGCAGGTAATGTTTATACTTAAACTGGTCAGCTTTATGCTGAGGTCAGGTTGGTTTAAAAGCACAGTTATAAAATTAGTTCATTAAATCAGTAAATTAACCAGGGAATTAATCTATGGGTGCTTTTAAAATCTATTTCAGGTCAATTTAGTTTGCACCTGTGAAATGCACTGGATATGAGAGCTAATCCACTGTAGTCAAACACAAAGTTGCACTGTCTTAGCAAATTTAGATCTAAATTGGAACACTTACTGAGCAGATAAGGGTGTAAGCATTTTTTTGCTGCTATGATTGCCTTTAAACTGGGCAAAACTGAACAGTTTTAAAAAAGAGAAGTAGTAAGAGGAACCTAAATTCAAATCTTTGAGGTAAATCCACAGGGTTTTCTTTCCGCCCAGTCATCCGTGCAGTGGGTTAGTCATCAGTGAGAGCCATGTTAGACTGGAAAAAATTTTGGGTGATTTTGTCTGAAGCAGAAGAAGTTCAAGTTGAATATTAGGACTCCAATTTGCACAACTGAGGTAAGATGCAATTCATGTAGTGGCTACCACCTCAGTGCACGGATGTCTTAACTTCTTGAATAGTAGGTTTTCTTTAGTATGTCAGCCGTAAACATAGCAAACTGAAACGTGTTTACTGAGGTATGCTGTGCTGCAGATTTGCAGCTGTCACAGAGCTGTTCCTCAGACAGCTGAGCCTGAAGGGGGATAGAAGGAATGGGAGCTGTTGGAAGGCAAGCTGTCCTTGCTTACAGGGCACCGTATGTCAGACAGACGTGCAGGTGGAAAATGTTTTGCTGGTGATTGAACAGAGTCTTTTGGGGAGATAGCTGAGCAATAATAAATCTGCAAATCCACAGAGCTGTTATAGTCTCTTCAGAGCAGAATCACTTGAAATTAAAAAGTTATCCTCTCATTTCTCATTTAGGCTATAGTTGGATTGTTCATGACTTCAGTCAGGAAGCTGCTTTCAATGAAATGTCTTAATTTCTGTTCCATCCAACCCCAGCTCTTCCATTAACAGCGAAAATTATTGGCCTTTCAGTGTAAGGCTTCCATATTATAACAAAAAGGATATGCTTTCAAAGATTTGTCTCCAGGTTATTTTAACCAGTAAATATCTTAGATGAACATAACTAGGAGGAATGGTGTGAATATTTGGTACACGTTACAGTGCTGTCTTTGCTCCCTTCATTTAGGTTCTGAATCCAGGGAGTGCTCTAATGAGCTGGGAGATGTGGGGGGTGTGTGTGGATATGCATTCATGTCCACACAGGGGCAGGCATAAGCTGTCATTGCCTACAGACAGCGTCAGACAGCTCACCTGTGAATCAGAGGGTCAGATATGAATCACAGATGGGATTTCATCAGTAGCAGGACTGCAATGCCCTTTGTATTTTGGGACTAAAGTATTTTCATTCCTCCCACAATACTGTGCATTTCTCAAACACCACCAGCCTGTATCTTGGTTAAAACTTTGAAGAGTTGGAAAGACACGATTTTATTTTAAAAAAAAACCTGATAATGGGTGATTTGGCGTAGTTTCATATCTATCTTGTGATGGCACTTACCTTTAAAGAGGCTGGATAAATACAGGAACTATGTAAACAGAATATGTATAAAATGAATAGTTTATAATTTAAAAGTAGTTGATAGAAATGTTACAGGATCCACTGTCTAAACGTTCAAGCTAGACAAAGTTAGGAAAAGTGATGGTAATTTTTAAGGACAGAGGGTGAGCTTGGAATGCTTCAACATCTCCAGCACTTGCAGTTTTGTATCAGAAGAGATGCTCTAGTTCAGATACAAGGTACTGGTTGTGATGCAGATAAAATTTTCTGGTCTGCATAACAAACATGTCAAGCTATATGGTAACAATCACTCCTTTATGTCTCCATGTCCTCTGTGGTTACAGAGTGGAACAGATTTATTGGGTCGCTGAGTTGAGTCTCTGCTATGAAGAGGAAGCCTTGCCATAGAATCCCTTTCATAATTTGATCCAGTCTTTGTTTAAAAACAGGTGTAAAAGGACCTAAGCATATTACTGGTAGTTGCCTTGGCGCTGTGATTGTACTACATAATGGCTCAGACACAGAAAATCAGTTGTTTTGGTTTTTCCTCCGGTGGGGAAGAATAAATGTGATATGTGAAGCAGAAGTCTGTGTGTTTGACTTGAAGGGGGAAAAAAATGCCAAACAGGAAAAAATTGCAAAATAAGAATAGTTTGCATGACTCAAACTCTGTGGCAGTACATTTTTGAAAGATCTAGTTTAGTCCAGCTAATATTGACCAGGTCCTTTTTTTAATGCTTCTTTTCATTTTATTTCTTCCAGGTATTCTAGAGTGGCCATTTTGGACTAAGCTAGTAGTTGTGGCTATTGGTTTCACTGGAGGACTTCTGTTCATGTATGTACAATGCAAGGTGTACGTACAGCTGTGGAAGAGACTTAAAGCTTATAACCGAGTAATATATGTGCAAAACTGTCCAGAAACTAGCAAAAAGAGTATTTTTGAAAAACCTGCACTAATGGAGCCAAACTTCGAAAGTAAAGAAATGTTTGGGGTTCACCATTCAGACACAAACTCTTCACATTACACAGAGCCAGAAGACTGTGCTGCAGAAATCCTTCACGTCTGATTTCTGGGTGGGAGGGGTGTTTCTGTATGTCCTCGAAGATTTGAATATCATTGTTTACTGCAAACTGCTCTACCTTTTTAAAATCAGCTAACAGCTGAGGGCTGGCGGATGAATTTTTTTACATTTGTTTTTCTGTTGGAATTTTTTTAAATCCCTTAGGCATATCTGTCAATGTCATCATGGATGCATACCTCTCAACATTTTGTGTCTCGTGCTGGCTGATCAAAGAGCCACAGGATATTGGGTAGAATGAGCCTTGGGTTTGGTATCAAGCAAGCCGCTAGCGAGCTGTCATCAACTTCATGGAGTCTGTTACTTTAGAAGGTGACTCTTAAAGTGATTCTGGAGCATCTGTAGAGTGGGGTTGGTTGGTTGGTCTGTTCTTTAAGCGTGGTGAAGGAGGTTGTCCCATACAGTGAGGGAAATGAGAGAGTCTAATCTACCACTAACACTGCCACTAACATTGTGTCTTAGGCAGCAGGTGTAAAATTTTGCTTTATGTATTGCGATGAGACTTACAAAGCATATAGCACTTTTAAAAATCTTTATTTTGTAATATGTATGTCAAATGAGAATGAAACTTGAAAGAATGTGTCATTTTTGAGACATTTCTTCATGCTTTACCCCATCTATTCTTCTGGAACATAAACCTCTTGCCTTATGAAAAAAAAAAATTTAAAAAATTCCAGCCTGTGATTTCCAACACATGCCCACATTATCTTACTGAACATAACACTAAAAAACTCTGCCTCTTTGGGTTTCCTTTGAGGAGCAATTTTCTTCAAAGGATATTGCACTTGTGACTTGTGTATGAGGAGTAGTGGATGTGTACAGTGTTCATTTTCGATGGTTTCAGTGCTGTGTTTTGGGGATTGGTTTTGATTTTTTTTTCCCAACAGGTCAGACCATGAACATACCTGCACATATATACCTGATGTAACTTCCATTCCAAACCACTGGCAAAGGGTTTGTTGCTATATTGATAAAAATGTGAGCTGTTACGGAAAAAAGGAAACTTAGTCAATACAGCTGAAACTGGTTTTCCTTCTTTAGTGCTGTGTCATGTGTGAATTACCCAAGAATTTGATATTGTCAGAGGAGATACTGAGATCCAAGTCTAGGAAGTAAATATCACATTAAGTGATACATTTCAAAATACCTGCCTGGTTTTAGTCCTGATGTGAATGTACTATGTGATCAGAGAATAGTTTTTGTCTGTGCTTTTGAATTTGGGACTGGCTTTTTAATCAGTCAGCTTTCATGCAAAGAGAGGGACAGCTTTAAAATCTGTTTGCAGGGTTTTAGACAGAGTTACCCAAAGCCTGGGGTGTCTGCAGTTGATTTGTTTGTCCAGTCTGCTTCACTGCACCGTTGTCCAGCTTCAAGCTCTCATTTAACCAAAGTCTCAGTGTGACCGGAGCAGAAACAAAGCCTCATGAAAAGTCAGCACATGAGGCCTCTGCATTTGAAAGCTGACTTTCCCTACCTGAGCCCTATCTACACCTCTGTAAAGTCAATGATGATAATATGGCTGGTTTTAGTAGGAGTTGCCTGGACTTCTCAGATGAAAGTTTCGTTTACCTGTTGAGATACTGAACTAAATTCTGAGCTCTAATTCAAGTTTCCCTTAGTATTTTTCAAGTACAACTTTGGGTACATTCTTTTCATTGTAAAAGTAGTTGCTTTAAGACTTCTTGAAGTATAACAGTAAGAGATCAGGGATTTTTTTCCTTAAAATGTAATACTAATTTATTTCTAGATCAATATTTTAATAGAAGGCAGAGGAGAGACTGGTAAGAGAACACACACCCCAGTGGTTTCTAAGAGCTGTTAGAGGAAAAGCACGTGTGCCTCTGTCACTTCATGCTTGAAGCTTACTGTCTGTGATCTTCATGAACAACATGGTACCTTGTTCTTGAGATGTGTTAAAACATCCAGACCTCTGGGCAGTCCTGGTAAAGCTGCGCTGGCATGGGTTCGTGTACTGTACTAGCTGTCAGGATGTCCCGTGCTCAAGTGCTACAGGCAAACAAACCCTGCATGCCCTGCTGCTGTCAGAGCAGAGGCTTCATGACCATACACATGCAGAGTTTGTTGCCTGTGCCTGCCGTAATTTAAAGTGCAATTACTCGAGACCTTTCCTGAACTCTGCTGTGGGTGATCCTCTTCTATTATGAGAACCCAGATAATATACTGTCTTGTTTCATTTTCTATTTTGTTCTGTGAAAGATTCACTAGATAAACTCAGGTGGGTTAAATATCAGGTCTTGCACACCTTTCTGATGTTCTTCTGAAATGCCCAAGTGCACAAGGCCTGCCCGTCTGCAAGATGCTCACGTTACAGCTGCAAGAGGCACAGAATCAGCTGCCAAGCGATGCTGTGCACGTTCTCATCCCAGCTGTGGCCAGTGGGTGAAATGAAGATGGACAAGTTCTGGCATGAAACCTGGCTGTTCTCCAGCTCACACCTGAGAGGCTCTGGTGTGTGAGCAGTGCTGTGACATGGCTGATACAGCGTACTGTAACTTTCTGGTTCTGCTTCAGTCACTGTTGTATGTGATTCTAGGTGAAACATTGCAAAATCTCATTTGGTGTTTTGGAAGCTGCATGTGGAACATGCCAGGTAGTGTTCAGTGTATTTAGGGGTACTGAAGGTTTTTGCTGTGCCCTTGAGTATTTTAACTTGTAAAGAAAAATAATCTCCAGCAAAATCACTCGGGGAAAAATACTTGTGAATGAAAATGTTTTAGCCAGTGTTGCTGCTAACAATTTCCTCTCCCAGCAGGTCTTTTTTTAATTAAAATTAAGGCCTATAATTTAAACTGTTTATACTGCTTAGGAACGCTCATACCAAGAAAGGCTGCAGAAGAGATCCATCTGCCAGGGGGTTTCATTTATGCTGGGCACAATTCTCATGCTGATTCTTGCTTGGTGTTAATAGTGGGCTTCTGGAGATGCAGTTCTCTGCTTCTGCATGGTGCCATCAAATGTTTGAGAAGGCTGAATGGTGCTTTTTTCTTCTTTTTCCTCAAGAAGATACTGTTGACTTTTTTCAGCTTCCAGCTGTGAGGCACTGATGCCAGCTCAGGTGAGCTCTTCCTTTCTGTTCAGATGTCAGTAAGGGGAACAACCATCCCCTGTCAGATCAGGCTTTCCAATACTTCCTTCTGGCAGCTTTTGAAATGACTGAAATAGAAGCCTGCTCCTCATACCTTGGCCAAAGTTATCTTGGGTTACCCTGGGACTTTCCTTGGACCAGAATTTAAGTAGGGGGGGATATAGGCTTAATACCATCCACTACTGTCCCTTCCCTAGATTGCCAGAAGCTTTGCTGATGTGTCCAATGCCCCAGATAACTGACCAGACTCCCATTCTATTGATATCACTCCTGTCCAAAATGACACGATGTGGGCCAAGGAAATTCCCCTGCTGTGTCACATTTTATGTATCTGCCAGGTCATTAACATGCATTATGTTGGAAATACAGGTGTGTGCTGCAGAAGGTTGATCCATTTAAGATCTGATGAGATACTAAATTCCTATGAATTCTCAGGACTTTTTTCAACTGTACGCCTGTATTTCGGGAGTGGGAGTGGTGTTTAAAATGTGTTCTAAAGAGATGGCCAGACCTCAGGACAGCTTCCTCTGGTTAAATGTCCCTGAGATAGGCTTTGCTTCAGCAGGAGACATTCAATGAAGATTGAATGAGCCTGCAAGGGGTTAGAGAAGTACTGGGGCTTTGTGCTGTACCTGGGAATTCCTCAGAAGCAAGAGTAACTCTGTCCAAGCTGAGCCCCTGTACTGATCAGAGCATCAGTCCCAGTTGGTGCTGTAAGGAAGGTGCTTGGCCTGCACTCATCAGAAGCCTTGCAAGTGATGCATGGATGTGGCCATGCACAGGAGCTGGGTGCTGTCACCCTGAGTGTTGCAGAGTAAGTATCTATGGTAAAGTTGGACCCAGGTGCAAATTTCTCCTAAAGCCTGAAGTGTGTTAAGATACAGATTTCAGGTGTGGTCTGCTCTGGAGACTGGCCAGCAATGAAAGGGAGGTCAGTGACTCTGGGTTAGGTCCCTCTCAAATATGGGTGAAACAGGGCAAATACAAAAGCAAGGTTATTGCTGGCTGGATTTCCTCAGTGTTGAATTAGATGCACAAAGAAAATTTCTAAGTGGGACCTTTTATTTTGTGATTATTTTTTAGTTTTGAGATATTGCGGTGTCTGTATATTCCAATGAAGTACTGAAAGCACTTGTCTTTGTATAGAAGATACCTGTTTAAAAATTGCAGCTAATCTTGTATTTAGGTAAAACATTTGTAGATAGGTAATTGTATAATGTTGAAGAACTTTACACTGGCATGTGTTGTATAGTTTATACAAGACACTTCATACTTCTGCAGAATTTTTTAGTTATTAAATTTCTAGTAACTTAATGTATAGTTTTGTATCCTTTCATGTATGTTCATTTTCTCAGTATTACCACTTGCAGAGTTATTTTTAGTTTCTTAAACTGTAATTGGTTATTTGTGTGTGATACACAGGGTTATTGACTGCAGCAATAAAGTGTTTCTATAAAAAACCAGAAAAAATGAAAAGCACTATAGTATCCATTTTGTTTGAGAAAGCATAGAGAGAAGAATTGATCTCTCCAGTAGTAAGATGATGATCAAAACACAGAACTTGATGGCTCTTCAGTGTAGCAGACCAGTGCAGAGTAGCATCCCATGACAATTTGCTGTTGAAATGATCTATAATGATAAAGGCATAACCATCAGAATAACTGGGGAGCTCCTTCAATGAAGGTCTCAATTTACAACGCTTCAATTTGGCCTCAAATGCAGGAATCGTGGGGAGAATTTTCTGGCTTCTGCCATGCAGGAGGTGGGGAGAGAAGATTCCCATGGGCCTTAAAATTTGACCTGGAATCAACACCGAGTAGTGCATCAACTGTTTCCTGTCTGAAGTCAGCATTCTCACACGCATCTGTGCAGAGGTGCAGAGCAGAAGATGCTCATTACTATGATTTTCCTCTAGGAAGAATATTAATTTTGTATACAGCAAAGGAAATCTTTAGCAGTTTCTCTAGCACCAGTAGGTCAAGGAAACTGCCCTGCTGTGAGAGAGCATATTACCAAGGCATGCACACCAAAGACCAAAGATCTGGAGAGCTCTGTCTGTAAGAGACACAAGGGGGCTCAAAGAAAAGCTTTTCATTTCTGTCTGTTCTTAAGTAGTAATTAGTTTTTCTTTTAGGTAAGGAAGGAATGGAAATCTTAAATCTGCAGCCCTAGAGAGGTGTTTCCCATGCAGAACTAAAGTCTCTGTCCTAGATTCCCTTAGTAAAGAAAGTCTGGCTGTAGTAAATGAAGCTACTTACATAAAGTTTGGAAACCCAACAAGACCTCTATACAAAAATACCCTCCTGGAGAGGTGGTAGGATAATTTCCCGGGCCTGCTGTTTGACTGGCAGTCTCTGAGATGAAAAGCTGATAAATGGTTTAAGGAACAGAGCCCGCAAAGCCATCTGGCTGCTGGTTAAAAAGTGTTCCTTGTCTTGGGCTCAGGCATCTCGAGTTAATTATAAATTAACTTCCTTCCTCTTACAAACCTTATTTTCATCTGAAAGAGTATTACTGTCACTGTGTGAAGTGTGTCCATCTCCGAGGCAGAGAACAGCATTGGCTCAGCAGCATATGGCACAGCTGTGACTCCAGGAACAGGATTTTTCGTCTGGTCCCCCGGAGCTGGAGCTGTCTGGTGAGTAGTGAGTGGTGTCTGGCTGGCAAGGACTGGCATGACTTGCCTCTTGGAGCAGGGCAGGAGGCAGCTGGGAAGCAGAACTGCAGCATTTGGCAAGGTCCGAGTGCCCCGTGGAGGCTGCAGTGGTGTGAAAAGGTGCGAAAACCAAGTCCTCTCTCAAGAGCCAGGCTCGAGCCTGCACTTCTGCTCAGCCCCTGGCGCTGCTGCAGGAACTGTACATCTCTCATCCCACTTCCACAGCTGCCCTGTGGACCAGTCTCCTGTCACCCACCCCTCCATTTCAGCTCTCCCTATGCCCAGTGTGTTACCCGTATCATGCTGTGCTTGTCCTTTTCCTTTTTGTCTACTTGTGCATCCCAAATTTCCTTCCTCTTGCCGCCCTCCTCACTTGCCTCTGGGCCAGACTGGGCAGTGAGGGTTGTGCTAGGATGTGTCAAATTGCAGTCAGTGTTTAATTGATGGGAATGACCATGGAAGTACCCAAAAGTGACACTCCAAATAAAGGTCAGTGTTCCCTTGTGATCTCAGTTTTTCCTGTAAATCCTCTAGGCTCCAGGCTCCGATGTGTAGGATGCTCTCTGACATTTTGGCATTGTATTGTGTACCACAACACAGCAGAAGAGGATGATTTTTCACTGTCTTGGGATGGAGGTATGACATAAGAAAATCAGGCAAGAGTATCTCATTATATAACAAAAACTGAACAGAGGAAAACTCAGTTCTTCTTGGCTAGATAGAGAGAGGAGGCAGAAGAGTTTTTTTTTAAAAATAAATCAGAAATCAAAAGAGCCCTGGACAAAGGAAGTGGGGATCAAATTCAATGCATTAGACAGTGTAAAATAATTGGAAATGTAATAATGCTCAGGCAGGGTCAGGTGATGGCAAACTTTAAGAATACTCTTTTTAAAGTGTATTCTAGGAAAAAGGCAAGAATAGTGACAGAGGAACTGAAATCTGAAAATAGAGAGTAGACTTTGAGAGTATTAGGGAGATAAATGAAGATGTCTCAAAGGCTTTAACATCAGAGGAGGGTTTGAAGTAACTGAATAAAACACCAGAAGGCTGCAAAGAGCAGAGCAGGGAAGATCACCACTCAGGGTGTGCTCATTAAATCCTGAAGCTTCAAGGAATCAGGCTTGCAATTCCTAACGTTGTAAGACTTCACTAAAGTAATCCTCCCAGTCGTTTTTGCTGGGAGCGACTTGCTGTGCTGGGTTGTTCTGATACTGTCTCAAAGACCACCTGCAGAGAAGGCAGGCCAAGGAGGCTTAGGAGAATTCATCACTGTTAGATCTGTAGGGTCTGGTGCTGGGACTGCAGGTTCTTTTGTCAAGAGAAACAGTTATCCTTGTGGTTGGGAGAGAATAGGAAATGTCTTGGGCTGATGATTTGATCCCAGCTGCGAGAGCACAGCTGCCTTGGAGAACGTGTGTTGTACTTCATATCTGCTTTACTCCTGAGCATCCCAAAATAACTCACCAAGTACCATTGTCCCCTTCCTGGGGATAAACTGAGGTCTCTCTAGAGCCTCTCATGTTTACCTTCTTGCTTTGGAAATTGCTGTGTTAAAAGAGAACTGATTCTAACATGGGATTAGCTAAACCAGTATTTCCTTATGACAGCAAGATGATGGTTGTTTTATCCCAAAAGTGCTTTCAGTTACATTCATGGACCATGTTACATTCATGGTCACACGTAAGCAATTGATGTACACCAGAGAAATCAGACGTAAATTAAATCAAACCATTCCATTGAGCAGCTTTCTTGCAGCCCTGGACCAAATCAAGATGCGGTAGAAGTTAAAGGTATTATTTCAAGCATGAATTTGGACCTGCCTGATGTTGCACAAGTCTGTGTCAGGACTCAACCTTTGCTGCTGAGGCTTAGGATTTTTGCAGCAGTTTTCAGTCTCCCACGGCTATTCTAGTTTTGCAGTTGTCAAATGTGTGCAGGACCAAATGATACCAAAAGAGCACCCACTGATGCAGCTGTATTCCTTGTGCTTGCCTTGTCTGTGTCTCAGGTGTGCCATGCCTTTGCTCTCCCCTCTTTAGCACTGTTACTTGGGCAGCCTCACAGCAATGCTTTGAGGGGGGGAAACCTGAAAACACAGCTTTCTCTCTGGTTCCCTCCCCTCCCTGAGTGCCAGAGTAGCACAGCTACATCAGTGGAGGCAGGAGAGGATCTGCACATTTAGGGGGAAGTGATGAGGTCAGGCAGTTCCAGATCCCGTGGTCCTTAGGGCTGAGGGAAATGTCCTAACATCATGTTAAATGGGATGAAGGATCCAAGGAACACCAGCTCAAAAAGAGGGTAGGAAGTTCAGGGCGATAGAGAGCCTCTCAGGCTCTTGCAGCCGGGATGGTCCCTTGCAGAAAAGGAATAAAGATACCGTATTAAGTGTTGATATAGCAGCCCTGTGGGGGCTGTGAGAGATTCAGATGGTGTCGGAATTGCCACATCCTGGATGGCAGAGCAAGAACATTGTGCTGAGCTTTACAACTCCAGAGTTCATTTCTAGACAGAGATGGGACAGATGCAGTTCTATGAACATGGATGGTTTTTTCTCCCCATTCTAGTAGTGCAGTATTCAATTAGCACCCATATGTTCTCAGCTATTAAAGTCATGTCCCTTAGATTATTTATGTAGCTTGGAAATTCCTGTAGGCTCTGCTGCTCCCCCTGTCCTTTGTTAATCGCCATGTTGTCTCATTCCTCCCCACTCCCAGTCCTTATTAACATATTTCAGGAGGGCTGTCTGCCCACTCAGGAGGGCCATAAGATACGTGACATCTTCACAGAGCAAACTTGTTTTTCCCTGGCACTAGATGAAGATGAAGATGGACAGCAGCTGACTTCTGCCATGAGTTTCCATGCAGTAAATCTGAGGGATGCTTAGGCCAAGGGGAGCTGTGAGTAAGAAGCAGCCAAATCTCTGGCAGAGTAGAGGTGCCCCTTGCAGGCAGCTGTCCTGGCCCCTCTAAGGCTCAGCCAGACCAGGAACAGCAGCTGCTCATGTTCTGAGGGCCCATTTCCCACCTCCCTGCATGAGGCTGCACACATCCTGCTGCCTCTGAAACCCTCTCCAAGAGAGGAGCGAGGTTTTTGTGCAGAGGTGCTGCAGGGAGCAGTTCCTGCCTCCCCAGGGAAGGGGTTTGGGGGCGAGCCCCGGCTGAGTGACAGTGCAGTGTGGGTCTCCTCATGGGGGAAGTAATGTCGTCTCTGGATAAAATGGTTTGGTTTGGGGTTTGTGTAGCCTGCATTTTGTCTGACAGGATTTTGATGAAGCATTTGAAATGATGCCAAAAGTAAATATTATTAATAAACTTTTGAATGTGAACCTGATGATAAAAGTGAGAGGTGCTAAAAGAACAGACTAAAAAGAGACATAGCTATGAAAAGGCTGGTGAAAGGTAACAAATGCATTCCTACAAATTTGCTGTACAGGACTGAGCTTATCTAGTATTTTTTAATGAGTTTATAAGAGGAGGTGTAACACTATGGGGAGACTCTCAGTCACATCTTTGTACAGAAGAGATTCAAACCATATGAAAACAGAACTCATCACTCAGGGGAACAGAATTGGGTTAAAATGCTGCATCAGAGCTGAAATGCAACGAAAAATGGAAACCCACTGATCTAGATTTGAACACCACTTTGCTCCATATTTGCAGTGAAAATGAAGGTGCCTGCAAGGTGTCCTTAGGTATGACAAACCTGTTTCTGAAGCACTTGATATGTTATAAAGGGTTTCAGATACATCTTTCAATGAAGGCCGTGAACCTACATTTAGAAACTTTGAGACAGACAGCTCTTCTGCAAAAATGAAACAGAAGTGTGAGTTCTTTGAAATCGTAAGTAAAGGGAAGAGGAAAGAAAGGAAGATCTTATTAAGTTTATGGTGTACTTCTATGTGGTAACATTATGCATGGAAGGGATCTCAGTGCAGTAGCAAGGATCCCTTGCTGCTTAAATCTCAGGAGGAAAAGTCAGATCCCTGGGCTGGGATTCTGGAGAATGACACACATTCTCAGGTGTGTCATGTGACAGTGGGCAATTTTGCACTTTTGGGTGTTATTTAAAAGCAGCAGACTAGAAATTAATGCTGAGTACTTTTGAATCTTTTCTATGTCTTTTTATAAAAGCATGTCCTGAATGTAGGTCACAACACACCTGACCAGAAGAAATACAGGAGACCTTCCCTGGCTCTTCTGGGTGAGCATGATTTTATTAGTTACCATCATACACTAATTAATCCAGCACAGCACCTCAACTCTAACTGTACCACAAGTAAAGCACTCCTGAGGTGTTTTTAATTTAGCTTGTTATGCATATCTATCACTAGAGAGTCACGAGAGCCAGAAACCAGCTAGGCGAAGTGCCTGAGAGCAAGGAAATGGGGAGCTGGGTTTGATCACAGAGCAGTGGTTGGAAGGACACTGAGATCTGCAAAAGCCCTGCCTGGCTCCTCTCAGCACAGTATTGTGCAGCTGCTGCTGGCAGCAGCATAAAGGAAGATTATCAGTGAGGTAACAGGGGTGGCAGCATGTGGTATTTGTTTGCTTGATGAAAATACCGAACAGTATTAGTGGTCTTGGTGTCAAAGTGCCAAGTGTGCAGTGTCACTGCTATGGGTTTATTTCCCTGGGGTTGGTTGGAGTCGGGAGGAAGCACATACAGCTCTTCTGTCCATAATGTCAACATCTTAGTGATAGCAGGTGCTTGGTGTACTCAGGGTGGGGAATGTGAAATTGTGGTATGTTAAGAGGGCTTTGCAAAGGCGGGGTTGGTTGTGTATGTGCAGTTCTATGCGCAGATGTGCTGGTATTTGGTGTTACACACGGTAATGCAAAGACAGCAGGGTGTTTGAAAAGCTTTGAGGAATACAGAGAATAAAGCATGGCCATATACAGGGGTCTAGCCCCGAGGAAAGTGTGAGCTGTACACAGATTTGCACTTTTGGTGTATATAATGAGGGTGCAGTATGGTGTGAGTCACCATCCCTGGAAGTGTTCAAAATACATGTGGATATGGCACTTAAGGACATGGTTTAATGGTGAATTTGAATGGACTTGATAATCTTAAAGGTCTTTTCCAACCTTAACGATTCTATGATCCTGTGATAGAGTGAGTAACTTTGGATGATGAAGAGAGTGGGATATATGCTGTGTGCTTTATGTGGGTAGATATGTGCAGAGTGTTGGGCTGGTGTAGTGTAAGGAGCACACAGAAGAGCATGTGTGCCTGCACATTGGGGTGGTTCGGAGGCAAGGTTACGGAGCACGGAGCAGTTTGAGATGAAATCCTCTAAGTGTAGAGGCGGTGAGGCACATGGGGCTGTGCCAAGGTGAGCTGTGCCTGGCAGGATCAGGAATGCTGTGCAGAGCAGTGTGCTGCAGAGCTGAGCTGGATGCTGTGTTGAGTTGTGAAAATATGGAGGGCTCTCAAGAGGAAAGTAGAGAGCGGAGGGCCGTGTAAAGCACGCACAGAGGGAGGGCAGGTGCACTGATAGGGCTGAGTGCAGGGTGCGGGGCAGCTATGCCAGGACAGGGGCACGGGCAGGGCTGGAATTGGGGGTGAGGGGCTGCTGTGCCAGGACAGGGGCACGGGCAGCGTGCGGGGCAGAGCAGTAGCCGTGCGGCAGAGGCGGGATGGGGTAGGTGTGCCGGGCTGGGACAGGGGCAGGGGCGGGCAGTGCTGAGCCGAGCCGGGCCGGGCTGGGCTGGGGCAGGGGCAGGGGCGGGCAGCGCTGAGCCGCCCCGTGCGGTGGCAGAGGAGGCGGCGGCCCTGGGCACGGTCCGGGCGGAGGCAGGAGCGCGGCTCAGCAGCGCCGGTGGGGCTGTGCAGAGCCGAGCCGCGCCGGGGGACCATGCCGTCCTACACCGTCACGGTGGCCACGGGCACGCAGTGGTTCGCGGGCACCGATGACTACGTGTACCTGACGCTGCTGGGCACGGCGCGCTGCAGCGAGAGGCACCTCCTGGACAAGCCCTTCTACAATGACTTCGAGCGCGGCGCGGTGAGTCCCGAGCAGCGCCCGCACCTTTCCCCGCCGTGCCTGCGATGCCCGAGCATCAGCGCACCTCGGCCCTCCCTGTCCGCATCTCCAGGGCTGGCCTTTCTGCAGGCTCTTGTCCCCGTGTGCCGGTGCTCCGGAGCGGGACACGGGGGCTGAGGTTCCCGCTGCCCTCCCTGACCGCCCGTCCCCCGCATCCCTGCCCTAGGGGTGAGCCCTGGCTGTGGTCAGTCAATCGTAGGGAAAGATGGCTCTGGCTTACAGGGGGCTTTCAGATCTGTCCGTACTTTCTTTACAAATACTAAAAAAAAGTGCGCGTTTCATGTTGATAGGTGATGTTTAGGGTTAGTATTTACTAATACTGAGAGCCTTGTTATTTCCAAGGAATTAAAGAAGGAAGAATGTCCAGAGGGAATTACAATGCCTGACAGAGAAATGTGTGGGGCAACTTCAGCAAAAGCTGAAAACCACCATGAATGTATTGTGAGAATGAAGTTGTGGCTAGACTATCAGCTGTGCTCTCCTTCCTGCCCTAGATTTCTGCTGTCTGCTGTGCCCTGTCCTCTCTGTGGTCCTATCACAGTATTTGGACTACCCAAATGTAATCACTTACACTCTGAGTGCTGGTTTAGAATGGCATTTATTTATTTGCTTGTTGTCCACTCTGGAAATAAAAGACCTTTTTTTCTCCCTCCCTTTCCAAAATGTGTATTTTACTTGGAAACCAAATTTTCAGTTTCTAGAAGGTCTAATGAGATATAAGCAACTTGGAAAGTTTTAAAGAAGCGTTTATGAGTTTGGAAGTTAGACCTACCACCACATGTCATGGTGCTGCTTTGCCTTGAGGTGTGTTTTTTCAACCATGTGGTTCACAGCCTGAGTTAGGTACATGATCTGTTCTGTGTTTGACATCGCAGACACACGTAACAGAAGTCAGCATTTTGAGTAGGTGTTGATGGCATGTGTAGCTGTGGTCCCCCAGATATTTACCAGCCACTGCAATTGACATTAATTTTCTTTCATGGTTAAACATTCATTAGCTTAGAGCCTTGATGCCTGAATCTCCCTAATGGGCATCCAGTCATTTTTTTCTGTCTTATCTCCTGAATAATCACATACTTTAGGCAAAACTGCACAGCAGTAGTAAGAGAGGTTGGAAGAGACCTTAGACTGTCCTGCAAACTTTGGGTTAGGGCACTCTCCCAGGAGGACTTAGTCCTGCCCAGCTGAGGAGATCCCCACCAGGGTCTCGGTCCCCAGGCAGCTTGCTCTTATTCCTGGGCTGCAAAAAAGGGTTTCAGGTGGCTGTGATGGACAGCCTGGCAGCTGTCTGAGCATGCAGTTGGACTGGATCCTGTCACAGGGAGCAAATGCCACGATGGGAGCATTCAGTATGTGCCCAGCAGCAACAGCTGAGCTGCCGTGGGCCCAGGTCCAGCAGGAGCAGAGATACATCCACTGGGTGAGGGAGCAGCAAACAGAGGCTTGTGGATGTTATTACCAACAAATAGGCAGTCCGTTTTTTCAGCATGTGTTTATTGTGGTCAATGGGAATAACTCTGCATTCCATGAAGTGTCTGGCTCATTGGACGCTTGCAGTACACTGTGCTAGGTTTTGGGTTTGAGGATGTTTTCTTGGGGAATGCAGCAGGTTTCTCCAGGCACCTCTTCAGGTTACATTGTGCCCAGAACGCTGTGAGTCTTAATAATACGTTGTGCAAGGAAAAAAGGAAAGAAAATAAAAATACCAATACAGAACCAAAAAACTGAAACTGAAGCAGGCCAGAAGGCTTTGAATTTGGTTGATTTGCAAAATGTAGCAATTATTTTTGCAGTTCTGCCTTTAGCGTTTCTTTCAATACCATGTCTATATTTTTTTTTCTGCAAAGCAATTCAACTGTTAATCCATTTGCAAAACAAATGCCACTTTTACTGGATGACCAGAATTTTGCAGCATTATTTTGCAAGGGTTTGTCTGCTTTCCAGGGTTTTTTCCCTAGATGTTGGGCCAGGCTCTGTAGTTCCATTATCCTCAAAAAGTCTTCATTTGCATTATTGCAAATTGTGCATATTACTAGATGTGATGAAAAAGGGCATGGGCCAGATCTGAGTAGGAGATTTGCATGGCAAATGTTGACTGAGGGAAAAGTATGTGAAAAGTCTGGAGGGGTTTGTGCAATGGTAGCTCAGTTGTAGTTTTTCTGACTTACTTCAAGCACTGGACACAGCCAATGTTGAAAGTCATAGTTTCTTTCCTTTGCGTAGTGTCTTTTGAGTAAATTCTTCTGGTGCTGAGTGATTTCAAAGTTTTACAGTGTCCCCCAATTCTCCCTTTCCTTCCTGTTCCCCTTTCATCTGCTTTTTGCTTTTGTTGAAAGAAATGCACTCACATGTATTTCCAGAAAGAAAATACAGCTCTTTCCATTTAGAGCTTTGTGCTTATAGAAAAAGGAGTGGCATCCTTTTTGCAGTGTAAGAGTAGTCAGTAGGAATCTCTTCTCTAAAAGAGAAGACTTAGGTTTTGCCTGAGATTAAATTGCTTGCAAATGATGGTGCAAGAGTGTAGACAGTCCAATAGTCCTCATTAATTCTATACTCTCACTCTGAACTCAAGCTGTGTGAAAGCTTTTAGCATCTCTGGCTCGCTGTGCAGCCACCCTGGTGTTTACCAAAGGACCTCGTGCAACAAATGTCATAGAAACCTTGAGTGATCAAGCATCAGTTCTTATCTGGACCTTGTACATTGTCTGGAACCTGACACACTTTTAATGTATTAACAAAATCGTCATCTGAGGTGAGCCACTGCTGGCTTGGAGTTAGCAGGGGCTGTTTGAGGTACCATGAGGGAGCCCTCCCTTTCAGAACTGCCATTAAAATTGGAATTGTGATGGTCATAAAAAGATGAAAAGCCTCCAGGAACATTTATGTTAATTGCATGTCCTTTTTGCATTACACCAACAGTAAATATTTTGGGGTTCTTGTAATATTGGCAAGTAGATTTTTACCAGAGGAGTGAATTTCTTCTGAAGATTGGCTGTCAATGTGACACTTCTATCAACTCTTTGGATCTGATTCGTATTGCTCTTTAATTTAAATCTTACATGTACATATATCTAGGTGTGACATTGTGCTTAAATTTCTTTGTACATCTGAGCGCTACAAACATAAAATGTATAATTGTCCAAATCTTAGCTGTACAAACAAAAAAGGTACCATTGTCGTCGTTTTTAAAAGAGAGAACTGAAGAAGACCAGGAAGGAAAAGATAAAGGGGATTTATGTGGTCTGGATACTGTCCTTAGTCTGAAGCACACATAACTAGCGCACAAAGGTTTTTTAGTTCCTAGTCTGATGTTTTAATCTCATCATCATCTTTCCACTACTGTTGCATGAGTGGATGTGCCCTAGCAGTGCCTTCTTCAGCTATTCCTAGGAGAGCAGAGAATGGTTTCATGGCCCACGTGTTTTTCTCAGATTTGCAAATATTTCAAGGAGTAAAACTGTTTTTAGGTTGCATACAAAAATGTTTCTGCGTTTCTGGTGTGTTTTGCATTTTTCTGTTGCACTGCAGTTTCTTTTATCACCCACAAGGAGCTGGAAAGCCATATTGGGAAAGACCAGGTATGGCTGTGTAGTGCTGGTGGTGCTTCCTGTGTGTGCAGTGGATCACTGGCTGTATTCTGCTCTGCAGGTGGACTCCTATGATGTGACTGTGGAAGAAGACCTTGGAGAAATTCAGCTAATAAAAATTGAGAAACGGAAATACTGGTACCAGGATGACTGGTACCTCAAGTATATCACTGTTAAAACACCAGTGGGTGACTACTTGGAGTTCCCATGTTACCGCTGGATAACAGATGAAAAGGAGATCGTCCTTCGAGACGGAAGAGGTGAGAACCATGAGAAACCAGATTTCCTGCAGAACACCTGGAATTCTTCCATGTCTCCTTCCCATTTCTCCATGTACCTCCCAATCTTCTAGCATATGAAGACCCGCTGCCAGTTACTTCCCTACTGCATCCTAGAGAATGGGCTTTCCTTACTGACTGGGAATACTTTCTGCGCAGCTTGTAGGGCTAGGCACTGGCACTTGGGTTGGATATTTTGGGAAGCACAAACAAGGAAGAGTCCTAATGCTGGCTTGTTACACTGGTCTTGAATTTCAAGGCTGACTCTAAGGCCAAATTTTTGATTACTCCACATCCCCATTGCTGGAAGCCCTTTTGATCCAATTAGAATTAGTGTTCCCTGTTTGTTTCATACTAAGCTCCTAGGTGGCCTATGATTAATTGCCTGTAAGTTGTCTTGTTTTCATGAAAGTGAAGTAAAATCCCAAAGTAGGCTGCTCAGCAGGTGCAAACTGAAACAGCAGCTTACTTTTCTTTCGTTCTCTTTGCATGCTCTCAAATCCAGTCCAGGACAAGGCAGGGTGATGGATATTAGTGCTGCAAGTAATGGTGACTAACTGAGAAAAGCATTTTAAGTGTCTCTAACACCTACTTGCTATGATCAGGCTTTGGGCAGATATTTGTCACTGATGTTTGCTTGCTCTCTTCTCTGCTACCTGGGGTAGGTTGGCTACTGTGGTGTTCTGCAGCATGAGTGACTGAAAACAGCTGAAACAAGTGTGAGGTGGTAGGAAAGAAATGTTTATGTTCCCCTTAAATTTTTGGCTACTCCTGGCTGGGGCATTTTGTGTTTGAAGTATTTTGTCCTATAATGACAACTATGTGTCACTTTATTCTTGGTCTTTCAATTTTTCATAATTTGATTTATAAAAACTGTTAACACTTCCATGGAAGGCAGCTTTGTGTGGCTTTCAGAGTATGGTGAGGTAAAGGACAAGCAAGTGAAACTCTGTTGATAACTTGAACACAACCACCTGGAAATCATTAGCCATATATGTTATCAGCTGTATAACCTCTGATATTTCCAACCACAATCCCAAACAACTTTTGTCATGACATTCTTGCTGGTTTTATCTGCCACCACATTTGTGTATGTAGAGTGAGTCTCGTACATTGTCCTTTCTCTGATCACTAAGGAAGTCTTTGTGTTACTTCATGTTATATTGAATTCATGGTCAGAAGAGCAAAATGTCCGGAACTGAAGCCTCATTGTTTTTTCTTTCTGTTGTCATGACTGGAAGATATGATTATTGCCCCAAGCAGACAGGGGAGAGCATTGTTCAAGGAGAGAGGGTCAGAGATGTTTCCTGGAGATGTCTCTTAGCAGAGAAGATGAGCTGGAATAATGTTGTGGTTTCTCTGATTGAAGGAATGCCCTAGGTACTGAACTCTGAAATTAATTCCCATGACCCTCTTCAGACCATTTACACAAATGCTAGATGTATACAGCAGGCATCTACATTAGAAATCCAGGTTTTATACACAGTTGAGACAGATGTTCCTAGCTTGAGCTAATTGCCCCTTGGGAGCACCCAGTTAGGAGCTTATCTTCTTCCACGGATTCTCTAAGGACCTGTGTGTCTACTCAAAAGTACTAAATAGGATCACGTAAGGATATCCCACAGAAACCTTTAACAGGTATAGATCAGAAGTCTGAAGGTTTGAAAACTTTGCTGTCCTTCTCAACACCTGGGCAGTGATAGGCAGAGGAACCTCATAACGCTGTCTCTTTTCTGTTAACAGCAAAGCTCCCCCGAGATGACAAGACTCAGATTCTCAAGCAGCACAGACGCAAAGAGCTTGAGTCCCGTCAGAAAATGTACCGGTGAGTTTCCCACTGCTCCGGGGTCTGTTCTCACCAAGTCAGAGTCTGGCAGAGTATATTCACATTATCACATGGCTCTAATTACTCAACTCGTGGATAAGAGAGAGTACAAGTTACCATGTTGGCCATGTCTGGTTTTTACTTAGATGGAATTCACTGTAAGTAACGATCATTCTGGTGCAAGTGGCATTATGAAATACTTGAACTTCAGATAAGCCTTCTTGGAAGAGCTAAATTAGAGTTAAGAGCTAAGGGAGTTCAGTGATACAGCCTCTGTGTGGGCCTTTGAAGGCATATTTCATTTCATATTGAAGGCATATTTCATTTGCCTGTTACAAGTAGTACTGCAGTTTCAGTTTTGGAACATGACCTGAACATGTCAGCTTTTACTGGAGCTTTTTGGCTGCTGCGCCAAACTAGATTTAGTTGTTTCCTGTACCAGGGTGCAGTGAAAAATCTGGCCCTGTTTGAGTGGACTGGAATGGGCTAACAGGACACAGTTGTGATATATATAAATTTCACATATGTATATTATACATATTTATTTCATATATATATATATATGCACACATATGTATTATACATATGTATCCCATCTATATATTGTACTGCCATAGACATTTTTTCCGATTTGGTGTCATGATGAGAAAATGCTGTCTTTTCTCAGAGGGTAGCTCCAGAAGGCATTAGGCATTACCTTTTGCTAGAGACATGCTCTGTTAAAATCATGAGAAGTTTCTTGCACTTGTTTCTCCTTATTGTGAGAGTAAGGGTCAGGTCAGAGCGTCCATTCAGAATTGGTGGATTGGGGCTTAGTGTATGTGTTGTTTGTTTCATTTGAACCAGAAATACTGTCCTTTGCAAATTACAGGAAATAAAGCAGAGGAAAACATGGTTCAAAAAGAGGTGTGACACAAAATTTTATTTACATATGCAAGAAGGAAGGCAAAACCATTTGTTATTTCAGGGAAATAGCTACTTAAAATTCAGATACATAGCTGATAATACACAATGCAGTTTGTGTGTGGCAGGCAGTTTGGAAATACCATTGAAAAACTATTCTTTACAATTCACTCTCTTTTGTTTTGAAATAAAAATGGCAGAGAATGTGTGCCATGAGCATTAGGAGGTTGGACAGTTGAATCGAGGCTCCTGGAGAGTGCCCTTTGAAGGAATCTAAATACATGCCTGAGTAGTTTTAGCTGCTGTATCTCAGTTCTGCCAAAGTGTAGCCCCAAGAATGAGCATGCATTGGGCAGCTGTCTCTCTGTCCCCTCCCCTCACAACGCATTTGAAGTCACTGCCAGTTTCACCCAAATTTGGCAAGTGCTTAGAAATGTCACAGATATTACGTTACTTCAAGCTTTGTGAAGGTAGGTGGCCAAGTGGATGCCTTTCACAGTACTTCAGGACTCTGTAGGGGACTGGTAGGTATTGATGTGGTGTAAGTCACTTATTTTGGCCCAAGTGAGTCTGCCACAAACTTCCTTTGTCACAGTGAGTCACCAAAGCAGTGGAGGTGAAGACAGAGCTCCCATGCTGATAAGGTTATATGGTTAATTAAACCTCTCTTATTTTCTCAGCTGGAAGGAGTGGCATCCAGGCTTTCCCCTGAGCATCGATGCTCATTCTCACAGTGAGCTGCCTCGCGACATCCAGTTTGACAATGAGAAGGGAATTGATTTCATTCTGAACTACACAAAAGCGTAAGTGTTTGTGGGACTTCAGGAGTTTTGCAGAATCTCTTTTAGGGCAGAGTGAGGATCTGTTCACCTTTTAGGTTTCATTGAATCTCAAAATTGGATTATTTCCTCCAAGCTAGATCAGCAGCCAGTCAAAGTATGAAATTAAGAATTGAATGGCTTTTTTATTCTATTTTATTTTTTAGTTATCAATATTTAAGCTTTTCACGCTGGGAGCTGACTGAGCCTCTGCATTCTTGTCAGCCGTGGTTTTGGCTGTAGGCAGATGGAGGAGGCACTGGTGAAAAGCAACAGCAAAAGGACTACAGGCACCTGAGACCTTGAACTCTTGACTTAATTCTCAGCATTGCCCCCTGGAGATACTTTTCTCCTCTGACTGTTGGCAATAATTTCGGTCACATACACAGAAAAGATGGTTATCAATGCACCCTTGACATCCTGCTGGAGAAAAACTGTTCTCAGCAGCTCATCAGTCATTCCACACCTGAGTGTCATCTGCTTGGGGCAGCCAAGTCACTGTCCACCCACTTGCACGTCATGTCATTGAGAAAAACATTAGATGGCCATTGGATGAGCCTGAAAAATCAATCCTGCAGAGCTCTGGAATAGCACAGGGTCAGTGGGGCAGATGGGACCCCTCTGACCTGCGACTCTCCTTCTGTGCTGTCTCAAATGCCCAGGTCATATCACACTGTCTCAGACATCCCACCGTGCCATCGGGTGGTGCAATAGTCTGACATGAGACAAGACTGGTCCTTACATATCAGAGCATTCTGGGTGTTTTATTAATTCATTTATGCGGCTGAATTTCACTACCAGCACAGAGTCAAATCAGCGTGGTGTTAGCCAGTGCAAAACATCTGTTTCCCAGCTCATATAGAGGAGCTGAGCGATGCAGGAGCATCTGAATGCCAGAGATGAGAGGTTTGCCATTAGGAGACGTGAGCAGTTTGGAGGCTGCATGGCCCTTCTGGCAACCCCATCCTGCCAGGCTGTGGCCTATTGTCAGAGGTCCTGAGTCACAGCCAAGTGAAACTTGGAAGCGATTCAACAGAGTGCAGGGACATCTATCTTTGTCATTAGCTGTAAGGGGCCCTCCCCATGAAATAGGAACCTGAAACTGTGTTGTAGATAGCCAGCCATTCTGTGTTCTGGATAACTGCATGACACAAAAGAGATTTTTTTCCAAGGAATAGCAATGCCTCTCGTCTGGCACATTTGGCTGAAAAATCTAGACCTGTGCTTTTGGTTGAGTGAATAGTGAAAATCTTTGGAGAGCCCTTTTTCTTGGGATATGCAAAAATGAACTTAAAAAGAGTGAGATATGTCTCAGATATTCTTTATGCTGTTGCAAGGTTGTATCTTTAGATGCTGTTGACAGTGGATAACTCTATAAGTTTACAGGATTAATTGTGTGTAGGTGGAGATAATCCTGAAGGTGTCTGGTGCTGACGTGACCTATGCCGTCTAGCAAATGGAAACTCTCAGCCTGGATTCTGTGCCAGAAATGCAGGCCTGTGTAGCTATTTTGGACCAGTGTTGCATTTGGGCAGATTAAGTTCTCCAAGCAACTCTGACTTTTTTCACTTGCTCTGGTTTCTAGTATGTGCCAGAGACATCCAAGAAGTACTTGATTTCTTGGGGAAAACAGATTTTTATTTCCTAAGTCCTTTGGAAGTTTTTTCCAAAATAGGAAATGTGAAGAACTTCCTCTTTTTGGAAGTAATGTTTGAAACATCTGAGAATGGATGTGTGCCTGACATTCAGCAGGTCAGGCCACAGCAGGTTTGTGACCAGATCCCAGGTGCTGTGCCTACTGCTTGGTTTGATCAGTAGCTCCAGGTAGGAAGAGCATCTTGGGCAGGGGAGGAGCAGCTCATATCAACTTACATGTCAAATGTTTTCTAACTTTAGAGCAGTTCTGAAGGAGGGCAGAGGCTCTACAGGACCTTTACTGGAAACTCTCCAATGAGTCAGTCTTAAGTAACTCTTCTCAAGCTATTAAGTTATGGTTTTTAAAAATAATTTAACCTTCTAGTGATGGTCATGCTGCCTCCTGAAGTTCATCGGAATCAGTTTGTGATTAGATACCTAGTTCCTATCCAGAAATTCCTGCCCCGCAGTCACCCTCACTTTGATCATTGTATGATGATTCTGTGTCCCTGTCAGGTGTGCAGAGACCTGTGCAGAGGTCATCTCCTGTCCTAGCCTAGACAGCTGTGTGAGTTTTACTTCCTAACATGCCTCCAGGCACCTCCTACCCTTGGCTGCCATCTGCAGCAGCAGCCCATGCTGCATGCACCCTGTCTGGGCTCAGTGCAGCGCAGCTCCTTTGTCGCATTATGGTCATGTTGCTCTGGAGCCCTCCTTCCAGATTACCCCTGCCTGTCTCTCCAGGCTTTTGGTCCTCTCCAGCCAGTTCTAATCCAGTCCTTTTTATAAGTTGGATGATTATAAATCCAGCCTCCTGGGATTCTCCTCAAATTCTGTTTGGGAGGATTTCCTGCAACACTGTGACCTTTCTTTACTTTGTCATCTGCCTTGCATATCTTTCTGTGCTTTTATTTGTGCATTTGAAGTGTTAGTGGGAAGCCAGCTTTCTTTTTCAAATTCATTATTCTAGTCAAAGTAAATGATTTCTCTCTAATAACAGCAGTTAAGCATTTATTAACTTGTCATCTCATGTGAAGGGAACTTGCTTGGCTGTGCTGTAGAGAGAATACTTTGCTGAATTAGCAGATGAAGTCAGACATTTCTGGCTCCCAGCCCACTGTCTTCATGTGATGTCTGCAACCAAGAGACTTGGTTTCTGAGGTTAGATGTGAGTCTCAAGTTTATCCAGCAGCTCAAGTAAATAGAAAGCTCTCAAAAACTCAGGCCTCACACTTTAGGGATCCAGTCTGGCCTTGGTCATGTAGACACTTACTGTAGCTGTTCTTTTTTTTTGGAATAGTGGCTGACTGATCCTGGGTTGGTTTTGTTCTGACTTTGTGCACCTCTCTCAGTCTCTGTGTCACCATAACCCTGTCTGAATTGGTTTCAGTAGTGCTCTCAGCTGATGATGGCCACTGACAATGTGCGACGCACTTTTCTGACTACAGTTTTTGTGGGTCCTAAAGCACTGCCATTTTAGGCTGCTGAGAACTACTCTAGAATGGAGCTCTGTAAATGCAATAGCAGGAGCTGGGCCCTTGCTGTGCTCTTCAGCCTTGTCTGTAAAGGTACAGCCTGCAAATTTAATTCTGTATGGTGACTAATCCCATATTCCATCACTAAAAATTTACTGTGCTTAGATACAGGAAAGTGTGGGATATAATAGGAACGGGTTTTGAGAAATTCGGAGATTATTTTTTTCAGCTATGTCTTGTTTTGGTTTATTTTTAGGATGGAGAATCTTTATGTCAACCGTTTCATGCACATGTTCCAGTCCTCCTGGAGTGATTTTGCAGATTTTGAGAGGATCTTTGTCAGAATCAGCAACACAATCTCTGGTGAGTTTATCAGCATTTGCTCGTGTTTGCATCATAGAATGACTGATTAGTTGTCTTGTACATATCTGATTAGGATGGAAGTGGCTGGCCTGCTCTTTTGCTCTCCAATAAATAAACTGTAATCTCAGACTGCTGATCACATCATCAATCCAAAAGACTAGAAAACAAAGCTATGATCTCACAAGGAACTAGAATTGCTGGGAATTGCTTGGTGACATTCTCTGTCCTGAGCTATGCTGAAGGTCAGGGCAGATGGACATACTGGTCCCTTTTGGCTTTTAGAAATGTATTTTCAAGTATGTTTAAGTCCCATAGGATACATTTTTCATAAGTATTTTGCATCTAAACCTAGAGATAGCTTAGTGGGAGTGCTTTTCAGATCATACTAGCTGTTGAGGCATTTTTGAAAGTTTGATTGTCCATGTCCCACTTCAACCACCTAAATACGTAGAAAATCTCCAAAAAAGGAGGTCTGGTAATGTTCTCTGTTAAGGGCGAGTGTGAGGGTGACCCCTCTTGCCTCTGACACAGAGCAGATCAAAGTGTTGCCTGCTATCCCAGCCCTGTGCTCAGCTGCATTGCTGCTAAAAGTCCTGAATTCTCAACCCTGCTGCACCATGGGGAGGGTAGCAGTGCCTTGGTTCTGCTGTCGTGAGACCTGGATCTGTCACAGAGCTGTAGCTCCTCTCAGCTGCCTCTCGTGGGCCATTTGTGTCAGTGACATGGGGCTGCTCATGTTTTTCAGGGGTAAATTTTCCCCCACAGGGTTTATTTTGACAGAACTAATTTCAGATATGAAAGCCTATGCTGTTAGGCCAGCAGATCTGGGGATGGGTTATAAAGAGCTGGGAATGACCTGGAAACTGTAACTTCTTCACCTGGTCCTCAGACCACAATCCAAGGAACCATGCTTCTTAATGGAAATTAGTGTTGAGATAGACCTGAAAAAGCTTGTGGCGTTTGTCCAAAATGTCACTTGACAAAAATGTGTCAGCATTATCTATGCATATTGCATTAAATATCCTCCTATGCTTGCTATTTCATACTCACATCTTCTTACTAGAAAACAAAAATCCCTGTCTAAGAGTGTGAATTTCAGTTTTGCTTTCAGGAACATTCAGTTTCTGCAGATTCTTTCATACTGTTAAAAAATCCATTCATGTGGTGTTGACATACAAAAGACAAAATGCTGCTTTTCTTCAACCCTTTTCAATACAAAAATCTTGGAAATTACTTAAAAACCCAGTAAAAAGAATTGCAGACAGTCAAGGGTTCTGAAGTTCATGGTGCAATTTCTGTAGAGCTGGGCTGGGGAGCTTTCGATTAGTGAGCCAGGCCCAACCTTCTGCTGTCACTCACGGTTACTTTATCTTGCTGTATTTTTGGATATAATGGATGCACAGCCACTTTAAATTGGTTAGTGTGTGACTCCTCAAATGTATAGGAGTTTTGGCAAAGGAAAATGGTTTTCCCTCCTTCTCTGAAGTTTTACTCTTCTTCAGGCTGCCTAGGGATCAGTAAACAGAAATAAGAGCAATTATCCATTCTTGGGTATAAACCCAAACACGCAATGTGGTATTAAAAACTAATTACAGCAATTTGTTACATTTAATAAGATTGCTTCCTAAAGTACTTTTAACACAATAATTAGATAGTATCTACGATTAATTTCATTGATTAGATTTCCATACTCATGAGGAATGTTCCAATTCTGTGACATTTAAACATTTAGCATTGGTCTCAGGTTAATGCAAATGTCAATTTACTTTTTTGGCAGAAACAGGGATAATGGATAAGGTGGTTCAAGGCATTTTTCAGTCATTCCGTTTCTGTCCGAGGTGCTGAGTAATTTTTTTCTGATGTAGATTGCAGATGCAGCTCCAGACTCATTAAGCAGTTGACAGAGATAATGTAAATGTCATTTTATGTAAACTTAACTTTTTTTCACTTTATGAGAAAGGATTGTGGGTTTTGAAACTTGTTTTTAATTATCACTGCATTCCTTTGGGGCTAGCATTGTGGGTTTCGAGGTTTTTTTTAATTATAACTGCATTCCTTTGGGGCCTATATTTTTAATCCTTTCATCCTTTTTAGCAAAGTAAATTGCTTTCAGAAAAAGTTCCACCGAGTTTAAAAATAGACAGTAGTGGAAAACTTTACTACCTTCATTCTTCCCCTGAAGACACCAATGGGATTTTTGCATTAATTAAAGTGACAACATGACATTATGAAACAGAACACTGCAACTATGAAAAATATCCAGTAGTACTACATATGTAATAGTAAAGACATGGAGTATCCAAACCTGGAATTTTATTGAGATGTTAATCTGGGTTTATGTTAGCAACTGAAAAATAGATAGAGGTAAAACAAGTCAAGCAAAACAACAAATGAGGAGTTTTACCTAGTCAAGGTCCAGCCCCCTCCCCAAATGTCCCTCATCGAGCTCTGGCTAAAAGAACTGCTCCAGCCACTGCTGTCCTTTCCCTCCACACATTGCTGTGTATTTCCCTTCTCCTGCATGTGCCATCTGTTTTCGGACTTATCCCTCTGTACTGCATGCCCTCTGTACTGTGAATTTGAAGAGTGGGATTTCAAAATACCGTGGCAGACCTGAGAAGGTGGTTTACAGATGAAGAGAGTATTCTTCATAGAAGTGGAATATTTTATTCCTCATTGCTTCTGTACATGGAGAAACAACTTATTATTGATTTAATTCTTGTCAATATGAGAAGCAAGGATTCAATTTTCCATTCAACTTCGGTGATTTTTTTTTTAAATTCTGTCACCTTTTGAATCCTTTTCTTGCTGCTTTCTATATTCAAAGTTGCAGTGTGGAATAACTGGAAGGTGAGAGGGAAAGGAGGAATCCTACAATGCAGTGGGATATTGATGGTGTGCAGATATTGATACTGTGGGCTTGTTTTTCCTTTAGAATATGTGATGCAACACTGGAAGGAAGATTTTATGTTTGGCTACCAGTTCCTGAATGGGTGCAATCCTGTGCTGATCCGGAGATGCACAGAGATACCCAAGAAGCTGCCCGTGACCATGGATATGGTAGAATGCAGTCTGGAGAGGAACCTGACACTGGAGGAGGAAGTGAAGGTACAGCTCTGGGTCAGGCTGGGCTCTACCTGCTTGTTCTCACATCTTCGAACCTCCAAAGTCTGTTCTTACTGCCTTCGACCACATCTCCTTTCTCCGAGATGTGTGATAGGTCATGGCAAAGCTGTTTGTCTCTGCACGCTGGCAGTGCTTCTGGTGGTTTTTCTCCTGCTGTCCTGGAGCTGCAGGCCATGCCTCTCTCCAGGTCCAGTAGAAGAGCTGTAACCAGGAGGTGAACAGTCCTTTTCCACTGGTTTTCTCTGAAAGTTTGGGGATTGACTGAATGCCTCGGGGGGGAAAAATGCCTCTTCCTTTCCTGGTAGGGTCTTACCCACTAACATGCTGAAGAAGGGTTGACAAGGGTGGTGCCTTCCTTTTGTTTGCACAATTAACACAGGGCTCTCTTGAGCTGGCAGTGTGAAACTTGTTTGCATCTGAGCGTCACTGCATGAGCACCAAATACCTCCATGCTCTTTGCTGCAGGGCTCACTGCCAGACTCTGCGGACACAAGCCAGGCAGTTTGTGGTCCTGCTGCCTCAATGGCATCATCCCTGAGCCACTGTGAGCGAGGTGGGCCAGGGGTCATTTCTAAACACAAGGCTCGAGTCAGTCTCTGGCCAAGACTTCCCATTCCTTTGTTCCAAGCCTTGCTGCTTGCACATCATTAAAGCACATCACGCTTCTCTCTCTTCTTCTTCTTTTGTTTTTTTATTTCCACAGCAAGGAAACATTTTCATTGTGGACTATGAGCTGCTTGATGGTGTGGATGCCAATAAAACAGACCCGTGCACAGTGCAGTACTTGGCTGCACCCATCTGTCTGCTGTATAAGAACCTGCAGAAAAAAATTGTACCCATTGCAATCCAGGTGGGCTTGCTGTCAGGATCTTTAGAGGGTCACACTGTTGTCTCATTTTAAACATGAAGGACTTGGGGTTTCATATTCTTTTTCTATCTTTCAGCTTGGTCAAAAGCCTGGACCAGACAATCCCATCTTTCTTCCTTCAGATGCCACATACGACTGGCTCCTGGCTAAAATCTGGGTCCGCTCGTCTGATTTCCACATCCACCAGACAGTGACCCACCTCTTGCGGACCCACTTAGTGTCAGAGGTGTTCAGCATAGCTATGTTCCGGCAGCTGCCTGCTGTACATCCCCTGTTCAAGGTTAGTCCGTGCATGAAGGGAGGATGTGTGCGGGCTAGGGTGGTTATCTTATCAGTTGGACAAACCAAAAGGAAGTTCTGGTGATAGTTCAGCTGAAACAGTTTAACTGGCTGGCCTGAAAGATAAGATACAGCTAAGCCACCATGACTTCCAGGACTTTAAACTTTACATGTGGCTGCTGTTGAATTCAGTCTGAGAATTTGCCTCCTTTCATTGCTTGTCCCATTTCACAGCTCTTGGTGCCACATATGCGGTTCACAATAGCCATCAATACCAAAGCCCGAGAGCAGCTTATCTGTGAATGTGGCCTTTTTGACAAGGTAAGTAAATCTCTTTGTGAAACCTCATTGTTCATGTCAGTTCATGGTTATTCATGGTTCTTTGCTGTTCTTCATGGTTCCAAGCTATGCTGTAACAGCACTGGCAGTTTAACTTAGGCCCCCTTTTAGCACCCTCATGGCTTCCTTTCTTCACACGTGCGCTGGTTCTGGAGCACAGGACTGCAGAGAGTGCCATGCTTGGATGTTGCTGTGCTTTATCACTGTATTCCAGTATGGGCAGTACCTGTGGCGCAAATGTGGATATTGACGGTGATTCATGGGAGAGGTGTGCAGGGATTTCCCTGCACGGCTTCAGTAGACTTCTGCAGTTTAGTACTCTGTGTGGAGGTGTGGTTTTCTCCTTGAAAAACAGATTCACTGGCATTCTGTATCCCATCTCCTGCAAGTCTGTAAAACTAGCCTTGGCACAAAGGGAACGTCATCTCCTGCTGTTCCCATCTTGCTCTTCTTCCTGCAGGCAAATGCTACAGGTGGAGGAGGACACGTACAAATGGTGCAGAAAGCAATGAAGGATCTGACTTACAGTTCCCTCTGCTTCCCTGAGGAGATCAAAGCTAAAGGGATGGACAGCAAAGAGGATATCCCCTACTACTATTACCGGGATGATGGCATTAAAGTCTGGGAGGCTATAAAGAGGTAAAAGACCATAGCTCTAGATATTGGCTAAAAAATTACAGAGACACAGACCTTGTTTTTTTCCTGCTCACTTTGCTCTTCATCACATCTTGTAAACAATATCTGGGCTGTTTAGACACGTAGTGCCTTTTCCATCCAATATACCTCATCTGAGGAAAATATTTAGTCAAGCACACAATCTTGAGAGACTGTTAATTCCTGCTTTTTTTCAGTGCTGTTTTCTTGCATTCTGCATTTCAGAGGAGTCTTTACAAGTATGTATTCTTCTATAGGATTTCACAGAAATTTAGTGAGTTGGAATTCAGCCTACAAAAGGAATTTATTTATCATTCTTTAGCTATGCACAAGCCAAGAGAGGACTCAGTTCTCTGAGCAAGCCACGTGAGCTCATCAAGGTTCTTGTGGAGTGAAAATGTAAGCTTGGCTTCCATGAGAGTTCTCTTTTGAAACTCAATAAATTAGGAATTAACTGATGAGAACAAAACCTTTCTTAAAATTGTGAAGTTGAGTTTAATCAGAAAGGGCAGCAATCGTGAGTAAGGAGAGGTACTGCAAGGCTGCTCAGCCACACAGACATGGCTCCTTTCAGATTTGAAACAGTGCCTCAGAATGATTTATATGGTTTTTATTCTGCAGTGGCATTTAATTTAACAAACAACGTATTTTTGCGTAGTGTAAGTTGCTTACCAAATATGCAGCTGTTTCTGATCACATGACTTTTGAAAAGCATGTTCATTAAAAATCAGATCTTTTGTGTACACGAAGTAGGAGTTTTATGATGTAAGCATAACATTGAAAGTTCTGGGTACATCTTTGTCTCCTGTGTTTTTTCTGTGTTTTGACAAGGGTTCATCTTGCAATATTTCCTGCAATTGATAGTGCCCATTTGACAGAAAAGGAAGCTATAACTTTGCTGTGGTTGTTTTCTTCATGTAGCTTTTTTTTTTTTTTCCCCTCCTCCTTCCCTTTCCTGTTTTCTCTGCAGATTGAGATATGCCTTTCAAATGCCAGGTAGTACTCAGTCACCTCAATTTGGTTCTGTTGTTTGTGGGTGTTAACCTTGCTGGAGGGTGATGTTGCACTGCCTCAGACTTGGCTGAGAGTTGTGAATCGTTTGGTTTATAAAAGGCGTGGGCAATATCCTTTCGAGTGTGTGAGATCCTGACCCAGGAGCCCATGGCTGTGCATGTGGCTGCTCACCAGGAATCTCCTGCACCCTGCAGGGCTATCAGTCTTCACTTTCTTGATGAAATAATTTCTGTCCCCAGCATTGCTTCACATGTGGTAGATGGCGCAGGCTTAAGGAAGCTGATAAGGTTGTTCCTCTAGAAACAGTGAGTCTCACATGGCAAATTTGTAAACTCCTCCAGTACACAGCTTCCTGTTTCTGATCTGACTGCAGATAGATGCATCAACCCAAAGATACTTCACTCCAAAAGGTCTCACCCACACTTCATATAGTATTTTATAGTTGTGTGGAAGGGAGTCTAAAATACTGCCATTTTGTAAGAAAAGGATCCCCTTCCCATATCACCTGGCACCTGTGCTGAATGCATGGAGACAGAGCTCATGCAGAACAGCTTTCCCTCTGCATGTTGCAGAATTTTTGTTTAACTTCCTCTGGAAGCTAAAATTACTTAAACTTTTGTTGTTTATGCAGTTGCTTGTCTCTCTCATTTGCAGCTATTGATTGGCTAATAGGAACCAAATTGATAGATTTGTAAAAGTCTCCAAATTGCAATAAATTTATAAAATCTATAAATTTATATTTTATTAAGGGATAAATCTCTATTGGATAACAATTCTTAATCCCATCAGTCAGCTTCTACAGTCAAGTGTTTCACCCTATGGGTTGTTGTCAAAACATTTAGCAAGAGATTATAGGTACCTGCAGAGCTAACAGAATATCTCAGCACAGCTGCATTAACCAGCCATTCAGTCATGAACTGCAAATCTTCAGGAAATCAGGATTACCTATTTTCCCTGCTTTCAAAACCTTCTGTTATCTTAGTGTTTTAAGAGCCTTTCTTTCAAAGGTGAGCTGTGCTGGGAAGCTTTCATAGAAAGAGGGATCTTGAGAAGAGGAACTGAACAGGAAGGAGATGTCTGCTGTAAACAGTGGGCGTAGGAAATAACTCTAGACCTCCTCTCCCCAGGAGAAGTTTCCTGGGCCACTTCAGTGTTTCATGAAAAGGATGTCCAGTGGGAGGGGTCAGCTATAGAAATGGCATTCCAGAACAGCTTTGGAGTGTCCCACACCCAGGGATTGGTACTGATATCACAGTTTGGGAACCCCACTGCCCTGTGTGGGAGCCACATGGATCTGTAAGAGGGAGTCTGTATGGAGTGAGGAAGGGGTGTAGATGTGATGACAGAGGTCTGTGAAGGAGAAAAGCCTCAAATAAGATAATAAAGTGCACAGGATTGTTCAGGGGTTGCAGTGTGGTTAGGATCTCTTTGGTGGGGGAAGAAGTGATGCTGCAGTCCCACATGAACCAAAGTTGCCTCTGTTCTTTCATTCCCACTGCTTGTAGGAAGGAGATGGGAGGGTGTTGAGACCTTCTCTCACCCTTCTCTTTTTCCCCATGCTGTATCTGCAATGTCACAAGATCATCTTCTGGAATGACAGATTTGCTTTCTCCTTTTAATTTTGTTTTGTCCGTTCCTATCTGCAGTTTTGCGGAGGATGTGATTCACATCTACTATGAGAGCGACGAGGTGGTGTGTGAGGATGTGGAGCTCCAGGCCTTTGTCAAAGACATTTACGTCTATGGAATGAGGGGTGTGAAAGCCTCAGGTAAGGTATGATGGCCCAGCCAGGTCTGCAGCTTGTCCAGTCCCTGCTGACAGCAGTGCTGAGTGCACAGCACAGGTTTCTCACCCTTTGTGCCCTCTCTCTTCCTGGCCCGAAGATGCTCAGTTTTATGTGTGAGACCCTGGACCAGGCCATCCCTCAGGACACGACACCTTCCTCTGACACAGATTCTCATCATCAGCTTGGGCAGCTTGTGTAATCTCCCTACACTGAGGACAGGTCCTTTGATTTTGTCTGCTCACACTTCAAGCATTAGGGGGGCATTCTGTGTGTGTTGGAACCACCAGGCAGATGGATAGAAATCAAGGAGCAGCAAGATTGCCTTGAATCCTCTCCTGCAAACCTTGCACTAAATAAGAACATGTAAGAACCTCCCCAGGAGTATATTGCTGTATTTCACATTTGTTCAGCATCTGTGTCATCACTGAACTGTTCTACTCTCTTCATGGAAAGATACTCATAATTATTTCCAAGAAATATTTTCCTTTGCTCTGTCTCTTCTCACTGCCTCTCTTTTTTTGCAAGCTGTTACTTGGCCGTGGGAGCTCTCATACATAACATAGCTCAATTTGCCCTCCTGAGTTAATGCTCCCCCATCTTGCCCTAAACATGTTGCTTTTCTCTTCCACTCATTCTTTCCAAGTGGATTTTCAGGCATTTATAGAGGTGGCTGGGGATTCTTCCTGCTGTCCTGGCTGATGTACACCTGGCAGCACCTGTTGGCCAGTGACCCAGGGCAGATGTTGCATGTGCACATTTGAGTGCAGATGTCCAGGCAAAGCTGTGATGTTTCCCATCATTCCTGGTTTGTGCTGGTGGATAACAGGCTGCTGGGCTCTGTCTGCCGGGGCAAGCAAAGGTTCACTTGTGTTCGTCTAGTTGTCCCTTAGCAATACTTGTAAGTGTTCCTCCTAGAAGGAACTTCTTGCTTGACCTAAGCATCTTGATATGGGACAAGGACTGAACCTTGCCGGGGCTGCAGCTGTGGTGGGCTGCTCCAAGCACTGCCGGTGGGAGGACTGTCACTGCGGATGGGACACCTACCCGGCTTGCAGCATCTCTGTCTGCACTGCTGCCCCTGCAAAGGGCTGTGTCCTAGAGCAGGGAGGCTTGGCTGGGTCTGTAAGGAATGGGAGGAGGCTAAATGAGGGAGGCTATGGCACCTGGGCTGCCCCTCCAGGCTCTGTTTCTTCCCTGGGGTGGCTGCTGTGACTTGGAGAATGCCAAACTCCTTCAAAGATGAGTACAGTGTGCTTGGAACAGCAGGACACAGGAGGGGATGGTGCATCCTTGGTGGCTGGCCACAGGTGCCATGTGCCTCTTCCCTCCCAGGCTGAGTTCACATCTGCAGCAGGCTGGTGCTGGAGATATGAAGCCACTGACACAGGCACCTGGGGCAGGGCCAGCTTGCTCCAGGGTGAGGACAGGTCTGCAGCGGTCCTGGGACCTGTGGTCACCTTGGGCTGGGACAGGGAGTACAGCACAGGATTGTGATTTAGTGAAGATAGGAGAGATACAGGCCTGGGGTTGCTTTGGTTACAAAATATTTCCCTAGTCCCTGACTATTCTGTTTTTTCTTTATGTAACCCCGTTTGATTATTCTCCTTCAAAGACAGCTTAATGCAACTATTTCTGTTCCTCATTCTGTTATTTCTCTTTCAGAAGTTCTCATTTCCTCACTTCCCGTTTCAGCAAATAAGCTCTCCCTGCACTCTTTCTCGCAATACACTTGATTGCTGAACCTCAAACCTTTATAAATAGAAGCACATGGTCGCTTCCTCCTTGGCATGAACCTTCCCTGCTTGCACTGCATACTGAAGAAAAATGGAGCATCTGAGGCCCCTCCCCTGTGGACTCTGGGAGTTCCTTGCTGCAGGGTAGGTAGGAGAGGGACACTGTTTTTTAAAGTGTAATTGTACTTTGTCTTTCCCTCCTGGAACACCACATGCTTTGCAAACAGTGGCGATGCCTCACAGACTTGTATGGAGTGAAGCTGTTTTTGCAGCTGCACAGCCAAGGCACAGAGAGGCTGAGGAGCTCCTGTTAGACCACACAGCAAGATCCATGGAATGCCCTGCTCTTCCGTCACTGTGTCTTTTGATTACTGCTGGGGAGCAGGGTTACTTCATCGCTGGGTTAAGCTTTTCTTCTCCCTCATTTAGGGTTCCCTAAGATGATCAGGACACGAGAGACACTAGCAGAGTATCTCACAGTGATAATATTCACCACATCAGCTCAACATGCAGCTGTGAATTTTGGTCAGGTAGGAACTCATTGAAAAACTGTTCTTTTTTCTGGGCTGGGGAGTACATCTACCAGGGTAAGGTCTGAGAAACCTTTTTTAGTAGATGTACAGAATTACATCACTGTTTCTGGTCAACATAACTGCAGAGCCATCTACAAATACCTGTGAAGTCTGTGGAAGCTGAAGTAATTTGGAAACTGAGAAAGGCATTTGGAATCCTACATAAGTACCAAAGATCAGATTTAGGGCTTCTGAGTTGTATATTTTAGTTTTGCTGATTTTATTATGGGAATATTTTTTTAAGCATTTAAATGGCATTGCTGCTCATTTCTTGATTTTACAAGCCAAGTGGCATCTTTGAGCTTCCTCTGGGATGTTTGATGTGTCACATACTGATAACCTGTGCTATCCCTGCCTGCCTTGACTGACATATATCTGCCCTGAAACTATAGTAACCACCTGCCTTTCAAATGCTGTTTCTGTCAGCATCAAGGCATTTTGGAAAGCAGACTTAACAGCCAGAAGCAAATCACTTTGTCAGTGACAGAGCTTTTCCACTGAGTGGGTTGTCAGTCACTGGAACAGGCTCCCCAGGGAAGTGGTCACAGTTCCAAGCCTGGCAGAGTTCAAGGAGCATTTGGGTTATGCTCTTAGTCTGATTATTTAATTTTAGGTAGTTCTGCAAGGAGCAGGGGCTGGACTAGATGATCCTTATAGGTCCCTTCCAACTTGAGATATTCTGTGATTTTATGAGCTACTTTTTTTTTTTTTTTTTTTAATGGTCTAGCTTCAGGCATAGCTGGTCTCTGAGAGATGACCTCAGAGATAAGCAGAGAGACCATTGTATGGTGGTTATTCCCAAATACCTTACATCACTTTCCATGCTGACCCTCCTGTCCACCCCTGGAGCTCAGGAGCCCTGGAGAAGGTCTGGAACCAGGTGTCTAATGAACCCACACTATTGCTGTGACATGACCATGACCAGGGACCTCTGCAACTATTCCCTTCTGACCTGTCTTTACAACTGATTGAGACATCTCCCAGTGCCCTCCTCAGAAAATCCTGTCTGTTCAAGTATCACTGAGAAACCATCTCTTAATTTGGCCTACAGAGGATATGCAGCCCATCAGTGAAAGGGTCTGCAGCCACGGGACAAAAAGGCAGAGAGGGCTGAGGGGAGGAGGAGGTGGCTGTATGCTGAGCACAGGGTGAGCATGGCAGGCAGCTGGCACGGTGGGAGCATGGCACTTCCCCTCCGGCAGAGCAGGGATATGTACGAAGGGAATGAAAAAGTGCTTGGCAAAGAAGGAGTTGCCACATCTCAGATGGCAGCAAAGCTCAGTGTCGTATCTGAGGCAAAATGAGACATCAGCATGTGGCAGCACTGAAGCAGGCCAGGAATGATTATGAGTTCCCGGTCTGCTGCTCACCATGGCCGTATCTGCGTGCCACATTCCATATTTCCCGATGAACCAGCATACTTTATCTCTCTTAGCATCTGACCACATGGGCATGCACCGTGGGCATGTTCTTGGAGGAAATTTTGCAGAAAAGAGAATCTGGAGTAAAGGGGATTGCCTCAGGTTATCAGAAGAGATCTCTGTTTAATAAAATACTTAAAGACTTAGCCAGTCTGGTGAATTTGGGCTCTGTGGCACATACCTGTGGTTAGCAGAATAAATACTTGCATTTAGATTACCCAACTCTCTCTCTTGTGAGTTCCTGAGGGGTTCATATCACAGAAGCAAACTCCCTGTTGGCAAACGCCTGTTTTTCTTTGCTGTGTTGCTAAGTACAGCCCTGTAGGTTTCCGTGTGCTCTCGCTCTCTTGTGCAGTATGACTGGTGTTCCTGGATCCCCAACGCCCCACCAACAATGCGCTGCCCTCCTCCAACAGAAAAGGGGACGGTCACCATCGAGCAGATTGTGGAGACTCTGCCCGACAGGGGACGTTCTTGTTGGCATCTTGGAGCTGTCTGGGCCTTGAGCCAATTCCAGGACAAAGAAGTAAGTCAACCTCCCTGCTCTAGGTGCGGGAGATGTGAGACCATGAAGGCCATGGCAGGACTGCACAGACTCCTGGGGCTGCAGTGCTGCTCTGTGCTTGACTTGGCCATTTTCACCTCTCTGGAGATGTGTCAGTGCTGTGGGTTTGCCTGTGTTCTGCCAGATGCGCGCCAGCTCTGAGCAAGAAGTTGTATTTTGACTCTTGAGACTGTCTCAGCCATAATCAAAGCTCCTAAGCTCGAGCATGACATTGCTGAATAAGGATGCTGGTGTGGGGGGCTGCAGAGGCATAAGGGTTTTCTCCCTTCCTTGTCCCAGCAGTGCTGCATCCCCATGTTCTGTTCCTTTGGAAAATCTGCTCCATTGCCATGTGCACTGCAGCTGTGGCTTGTGCCTGGCAGGTGAGGAGTGAAAGCAAAACAAGCCTACAGAGGGCTTTGCAGGCATGGTCTGTAGCCATTTCCCTCATGTAAAATGAAGTTGTAGGCACCTGGTTGTTTCCCCCAAGGGCTCTGTCTGGAGAATGTGTTTTGAAGTCCTTAAATTGAAGATGATAGACAGAGGATACTTTAAATTCAGTTTCTCTATAAGAAGAAAGCAATACTAGCAGAGAATGTTGTACTAATGGGAAGTAGTTCCCAAAGTTCCCAAAGCAATGTGCATATCGGCAGTGCACTTTTCAGGGCACCCTGAGAGTCCAAGCTGACGAAAGCAACTGTCATATTGAACTCTGAAGGACAGTTTTAAGTCAACAGAATCTTCCACTGTCACTGAATGAAGTATTCATTTTCCTTTTAAATCTCTGGCTGTGAATTCCCCTCTCATGCTATCCTTTGACAGCACAAACGCTTGCGTGGCTATGCAGAGATCTGGCACAGGAAGCTCCTCTGGCTGACCACTGGCCTGAATAAAAGTGCTTGGTTTTCAGTGGATGAGCTCCCTTCAGGTCAAAGAGGTGCCATGCAGACACCTGGGCCAGCACTACAGAAGGGAGGAAAGAAGGGATGGAAAGAAGCAGCCAGCAATAGAGGGAAGGTGTAGGCTAGCTTAAATATTGATAATACTCTTTTAATAGTAGTGTTTATGAGGTGAGGCTCTGGGTGGTGTTCTGCCGGATGGAATAATGTTGAAACAGAATTGCCTTTGCTTTCTCAAAGCATAATTTCTTGGTGTTTTTCATTTAGCTGTTTCTGGGCATGTACCCAGATGAACACTTCGTGGAGAAGCCGGTGAAAGAGGCTATGGCAAAATTCTGCAAGAATTTGGATGAGATTGTGAGCACCATCACTGAGCGCAACAAGAATAAAAAGCTTCCATACTACTACCTTTCCCCAGACCGCATTCCCAACAGCGTTGCTGTTTGAGCACATAGCCAGGAGAGTTTGGAGGCCTGTAAAGATAATGATGTTTTTCTGTTACATATGCTTCTTCTACTAGCTTTTCAGAAATGGATAAGAAATCCATCCTCTCCTTCAGAGCTGGCCTCAGTCTATTTGAACTTTCAAAATAAATTTGGTTATGACCAATCTTGCAAACGAAGTCTAACTGACAATCCTCTAGGTCAAATTTGTCACAAATTTATTTTTCCAGGATTTATAACTAATCTTAGAATCAATATACATGTTTCTGTTATCTTTTCTTCTTGTCAGAACAATGTAATCACGAATGGAAATAGTATCATGAGCAATAAGCAAGTCACATTTTAAAATTCTTCCTATTTTTAATAGATGCCACTGGTGAGATAGAAAAATATAACCTTGTTAATATAACATTGTTTTGAATCTGATTAATGTCATTACCATTGTGAATATCTTTATCAGGATGAAGATGGAAACAGGACATTTTCTTAACATAGCTGATGGGGATTTATCGCTTTCTTACCCAGTTTGTGTGAAATGACATCTCATAGGAGATGAAAATTTTATACCTACATAAACCTAAGTATTTTCTACATCAAACTAGGAAGGTTTGTTTTGGCCTCTGCCAGCACAGTTTGATGTCTCAGGCAGGGACAAATGTTCTACTAAAGGGAATGGCAATGAGTAGAGACCTGGCAGTGCTTATGCTCAATTTGTGTTTCATTGCTGAGGCTGCTGGATTTTGTGGACAGCTTCTTCTGCTTTGTGGGGAATGAAGAGGCTACTTTGTATAATGGAAAAATTTGTGGAGAGGGCTTAATTGAAAGCTTCTAAGAGGGATCTTTAGATTTGGCCAATTAAGCATAACTGGCATTTTCCATCTTAGTTGTATAACACTGAGTTTTATCTGTTTTATTTAGAGGTTTTTAGGTTCAAACACTTGGGCCTTGGTTAAAGTTGAGAAAGTCACTGAGAAAAGCAAAATTGAGGTTTGTGAAATTTAATAGTTGTGGTTTTGTTGATTAAAATTTGTTCCTTGTACTAGATCCGCCAGCCTGCAGAGTGTTTTCTCAATAGATAAGAAAGTTTCTTGTGCTAATAAAACAAAATTGAACATCTAGCTTTTATTTCCTAATTCAGGATCTAATGCTGTATGTCTCAAAAGCCTTGTAAGAATAAACAACGTGCTGTGTAGAGAAGTGAAGCTTATGTCTTTGAAGAATACTTATTTCTATCATTCATGTATGATTTGGAAAAGAGTAGTAAAATATACATCTTTTCATATGAAACAGGAGTGAGAACTGATTTTAGACCCTTTACAACAGACTGATTCCTGGTTTTTTCCCCCCAAACAAAGACTTTGAGGAAAATGTGGAAGGTAAGATCATTTCCTGCTATTGAGGGAACACATTTACAATTTGTGCATCTTCGTACTGCAGCCCATGAGAAGTAATGAGTGCAGGAGCAGAGTCAAACATCGTATAGCAACATGGAATAGGACCAAGGAATCAGACACAGCAACCTGTGAGCCCACCCCCTCAAAAACAGAAAAGCGCAACTTAAATGCAAAAGGCAAAAAATGCAACAAGCTGATGCGATATATCCACCATGCCAGCTCCGACTTTTGTCTTTCCACTATGTACAGAGAATGTCCTCTTGCTTCAGCTTTCCTGTGATGATTTGCACAGTCAAGTATCTGTTTAGAAAACAAAATATGGGAAGAGACTGATGAATGTTCTCTTGCATCTCTGCCCTCTGCTGTAGCCTGTGGAGCCAGGATACAAGTACAGTTGATGAGAGCTTTGGGGAATTGAATGTGCAGCTTTGAAAACTGGGATCAGCATCTGATCCAACTGCAGGAGAGGCTGTGGAAAGAGGCAAAGAGTTCAAAAGTACCAGAAAGGAGGCAGTTACTCTTCCAGGGGGTCTGGGTGTACGTGTTGGTGTCCCAGTCTCAGCTAGTTTTTAACTTATCTCCGTCTATCAGAAAGTCATTTTTCTGTCTGTGGGTCATGGGTTCCTTCCCTGTATCTTTAGCCATGGCTTTCACAGAGGGATCTCCTAAATCAAGAGGGTACTAAGGTACCCACTTGCAGGATCCCTCCTAGATGGGAGTGGCAGTATCAGCTGTCTCTGCAGTGTGTCATGGACTCAGCTTTGTGATAGATATTAGAGCTGGATGTGCACCACCTAACAAACCCTCTAACAGGGTTTGACAGCCTGTAGCTCGTGTCTGGGCTGCACGGCTGTCGCTGCTGACCAGCCCAAGGGAATGTAGCCTGGCTCTGCAACTCGAGCTTCCTTGCTGCCTTTTCCTATTGCAGTGCTTCTCAACTGGCAGGAAGGTTGAACTAGGAGATACCAGGTTCAGGCAGTCCTGCCAGCATATCTGAACCTGATTTCCTCTTTTTGCAGGGTGAATTCAGCTCTATAAACTGCTTTTGGGATTGTCCCTCTTCCAACCCCCAAACATCCCTTGCAATAATATGATTCTCACTGCCCCTGAAAACAAAAGCCCACATACTTCTTAGTCATCCCATATGAAGTAAGCTGCCCTTTTCTCTTCCCGTCAGTCCCATTTTACAGGTGGGGAAATGGAACAAGAGCAGTGAAATCCAACAGATTATCTCTGATGCTTCCTTCACAGAAAGAAGGCTCAGGCTTGGCTGCTCAGAATTGCTTGCTCTGTTGCATGTTGAACAGAACATAGAATAAACCCCAAAAGATTTCTAACTAGCAAGTTTCAAGCAGCAACTTGCTGCAACTTTCCTGCTACAGTAGTAGCGACATGGTCTCTAGGAAGAAATTGCACAGCTGAGATGGTATCACAAGTGCGTAGTTTGCTTTATTTATACTGTAAACAGGCATGAATATTGCACAATCACATGTGGCTGGTACATTTAGAGGTTAACTGACTCATGGGTTTTTACGGCCAGAAGACGTGGTTGTGATTGTTTAGACTGATCTCAGCACACCACAGGCATTTAGATTTCCCTGGAGCATTTCCCTGTTCAAATTCAATACAGGGGTGCTTGATCTAGGAATCATCTGTGCACATTTCCTCTCACGATGTACCAAACCACGATTCACCCTGGTGCTTGAGCCACTTGTCTCAGTGGTGGATCCCTCGTGCTGTGAAAGATAAATGCTGTATTTCTAGTTCTGCATGCATTCAGGCTTCGCATCTTGCAGCAGACAGCTTCTTGGTAGCAGCCTCGTGTGACTGAAAATTCTTCTCTGACCAAGTTCCCTACTACATGCTTCCCCTTTCTTTCTGTAAACTGAGTAGATTAATTTCCTGGAGTCTTTTGCTGTAAGACTCTTTTTAACCTCTTATCTGTTACCACTGTGTGCACAGCATGTGGGCAGATGACAATGATGATTAAACGCCTATTTCAGACATTATTTCATAGGCTGCATTTCCTCCTGCTTGCAACTGCATATCTGCAGTTTCTCCATAGATTTTTGTCACAAACCACACAGCAAATTATCTGTGTTACTGAACAAATTTCCTGTTTGTACATAAGTGGTGGACAAAGTGGTGGACAATACCTTCAGTGAGTAAGAGAAATATTAAGTGAGCTGGACTTCACTCGGTCTCTATCAAGCTTCAAATTCAGCATAGTGGATATCCAGCAGCCTTATAACTTTAGATCTGCGGTGCTTAAAATCCAGTACTTGGTGATTAGGCCCAATCTCTAATTGCACAGCTGAGTTATCATAGAATCATAGAGTAGTTTGGGTTGGAAGAGACCTTGAAGATCATCTATTTCTAACCCCCTGCCATGGAGGGTTCTATCATCCAATGCTAGAAATGTTTAGCTTGTATTTGACATATGCAGGCAGCCAAAAGCCTGTATTAACTTTAGAGCAAACCCTGATTAAGTGTTTGGGTAAAGCTTTGAACAGTCTGGCATTGTCTGGTGCTTGCCTGGTCACCACTGGGCTTCAAGTGGTAGAAAAGTTGTGTTTGGTCCGGCCTGAAACAAGCAGATCTGCTTTGTGTGGTCCTGTGGACACAACAGGTGAGAAGCAGACTTGCAACTCTGCTGTGTTTGTGGGAAATATGTAAATGCTGCCTGATTCTCACTTGGCCGCTGCATTTGACCCAAGGTAAACATACCCATTGACAGGCTTCATAGTGGACTGCAGAAAATCAGATACGATTTTGGCATGAAGAAAAATGGGGTTTTTTACATTTTAACCTAAGCGCAATGGATTTATGCTGGAATCCTACTTAGGCCTGGGTTGTTTCAGTATATTCAAGCTGTTTCAGCAGCAACATTTCACAGCAGGTTTTTCTTGTTTGGGGAATAAAAGGCCATCTGGAAGCCTTCTCCTTCCCAGGAACTGTACTGCTGAAACATTATTTTTCTGGCATCATTAACTCTCAAAGGCTAATGAGTCCTACATGATTTAGAAGTGGGGGTACTGGTACTTTTTCTGCATAGATGGAAGCAAGTAGAAATAATAAATAAGCATGGCCAAAATTTAATTGTATTTCTTCTCCCTTTTTAATATCTCCAGGAAAGATATTAATAGTTTTCTTAAAGCATGCATGAGAAGTATTTCTGGAAAGAAAACTTTTTCCTTCTCAAAAGGAAATCAACAGATGTAATAATAGAAGGATGCAGGAGGCTTTGCAAAATGCATGTACTGGAAGCAGAGGGTCTGAAGAGAGCAGTGACAGAGCAGGTTTGAGCTGCATTTGGGTGACCCACAGAAAGGTCTGGGACTTTGCTGAAGTAATGGATCATAATGGATCATATTCAGATGTACGAATTGATCTGAGCAGCTAATGACAGACTGTCTTTCCATAAGATTTTAGAGAGTTACACACATGGAGATCCAGAAATGTAAGTTTGGGAATAAGCTAGCAGCTCACCCACAGTCTGGATGAGTTCTGGATGAAGGTTCTTGGCTCTGTTTATGTGAAAAATCTCCCAGAGCAGGTGTTACCAATCATGAAAAGGGAATCTGTGCTTTAGCATTTGACCCAGCGTGTGGATAACTGCCAAAGGAGACTCAGTGGGACTGACCACTTGTGATGGGTCAACACTAAGAATTCAAGACTTTATAAACACTGAAATCTTGTGAAATCAATTCCTGAAATACCTCAGAAATTGTGTGAATCGTAGTATCATAGAATATCCCGAGCTGTAAGGGACCCACAAGGCTCATTGAGTCCAAGTCCTGGCCCTGCACAGGACAACCCCAGGAATCACATCATGTGCCTGAGAACATTGTCCAATTGTTTCTTGAACAATATATAAATACAAGAAAAATAAGCATATGTGAAAACAAGAAAAGAGCTGTAACAAGCAGGTTGTTGTCTGAAGGCTTCAGCTGCTCTCAGAAACATGCAGTGCAACCTCACTGCATGGGCTGAACTTTCCTGTCCACATTTCCTTCACCTTTGGCAGAATATGCTGTGCTGGAAATGGGAGCACCACAGAGAGGAGCTGTCCTTTTGGTGAGATATTGCTCTGAACAAGTTACTGGGGAGACTTTTGCAAGAATCATGTGTGACTCAGCACTGGTAGAGAGTTAGACACTTCACTAAAAAATCTAAAGACTGATAAAGATAATGTAGGGATAAATTAGGATCAACTTTTTGGACACCTATGCCCATATGTCTACATATATCTGGCATATATATGAAGAGAAATAGGCTTCCTTATATTTTTGCCTGGCTGTTTCTCCGGGCAACTTCAAGAATAGTGATTCACACAACATGCTTCCAGTGAAGCGTGAAAGCACTGTTGAGTGAAACAGTGCTTCAATTTCATCATTACTACTTTATCTCTTTTAAAACTTTATCTGCTTTATCAATAGAATCACTTAAATGCTGCAGTAAAAATCATGTCAAGAGCCAGTAGCTAAAAGAGAGAAAAATTCAAAAAGTAGGACTGGTGATTGATTTATCATCTCTGGCAATTTTTGAACTCAGTCTGGCTGAATCTTGAAAGATTATGCTGCCAGTCTAACAGGCAAAAATTCTTTGTGCTGTAGAGATGGTCAAGTCAAACTGCATTAGTTTATGGTTTCATCTTTTATAAATGCACATTATACACATTTTAACAGAAGAACCCCGTTTAAGAGGAGTTAGGGGAATAAAGAAAAATCCTTGAACAACTGGGAAAAAAACGTAATGGGTGATGTTATATATCTGCAGTTTTTCTGTGATACTTCTCTGTGGTTTTATTTACTGTTTTTGGTATCATTTGACCTGGCAAAGTTCATCTGTCTCTAGGCCTTCCAAGATGACTATTTTCACTATGACTAAATTCACTGGGAAAAAATTGCATGTAAAACCCAATTTCCTGTTAGTAACATGTGTGGTACAAGTAATGAATGGTATTTTCACACCAAATCACCTTAAGCCAATAACCTTTAAGAATACATTTTGGATGTATTTTTGGTTTTCCAAATCTTGGGCCACTTTAAGCTGGAAAATGTCACTTACTTCTTCCTAATGCAAAGTTAAACCACCAAACTGTTCTTTTACTCTTCAGTCATTCATAAAGCTAATTAAATTCATAGGACCAGTAAATGCGACTTTTTTTCATTGCAAGGCGTGTAATTCTCCAGTCCTTCCTGTAACATCAGCTGGCTTTCACCAAGGTTATTGAAGGAGGAGCTTGGCTCTTTATTGCCATAACAGGTAAGATTCAAATTCTGTCCTTTTCTTCAAAACGATTATGGCATCTTGCTGCTAATTGTGTTGATTTTCAGGCTCTGAAAATGACTCATGACTGTCTGTGAGAGTCGGTGTCACTCAGACCGAGCTGTATGACCAAGATGGTCCTTCACACACTCTGGCACGAGAACAAACTGACAGCAAAAGCAATCATGCTCTGCTTCCCCATGCCCCCCACGCTGGTGAGTGCAGCAGGAGCATTCGTGAGAGTTTTGCCAGTGCTCTGTGTCCCCAGGCGTGCGGCGCCTGTGGCCTGACTTCCCACGCATGGAGTGCCGGTGGGGAACGACTGCGCATTCCGACCTGGGGGGGAGGTAAGAGAGGGCAGATGTGATGCAGCTGTGGGAGAGTTTTGGCTTTCAAGGGTCTATATGTGAGCCAGTGAAGAAAACCAGAGAGAAGTACCTGACACAAGTATGACGTGAATCCTGATATAAATCGCATGCCTTTAATATTGTGGGTCTTCCGTGCGCTGTCACCACCATTCTCTCGCACTCCTGGAACCCAGCCTGTTTCAGGTTTTGGTTTGGAAGCAGCTTTGTGACTGTGTTTAGCTAGTTCACTGTGCTCTGGGAGATCATCAGGAGGGCTGAGGAAAAGAAGACCTCTCTTCATAGCAAAATGATGAGATCAGAAATTTTTAGAGTGTTTTATGATAGATTTATGAAATGAGAGTCATAGTGGTCGTGACCTCTCAAATTCCAGGTGTGGGTCCTTGTGGAGGATGGGAAGGAGTGCTGTAAGTCTTGGGGGGCAGTGATGGGGTGGGGACATCTCTGGGGGAAGCACCACAGGGTGTGGGGCAAGCAGGCACAGGTACCTGTGATGGGACTCCTTCCGTTCGGGGCAGGGCACCTGGAGCGAAGAGGGAAGGATGCCAAGGGGGCTCAGAGCACAAGCTTTGAGAGTGGGAATGGTCATGGCATAGGTGAGGATCACACAGGGAGGAGCTGGGGCAAATATCACGAGAGATGAGTGAAACTGAAACAGGGCCCAAAGCTGAGCAGCGAGAGGAGTGAAGCAGCTCAACAGAGATGCGAAGGAGAGTTCTGGAGAACTGTCAGAGCCTCTGCGGGACCTTGCGGAGTTGTGCGGACTGCACTGGCCAGGGTTACTCTGGGATCTAAAGTAGTCAGATGTTTTTGTCACTGGTGCCCTCTGCTGCTGCTTGATTGTGTTAATAATTTCCTAGAAATATTTCTTGTCCTTTGCCAACATTGTAAATATTTACCACCTGGTAAAAGGAGTGCTCTGGCATCTCACTACAGTATTTCTAAGAAAGCATGTGTAAGCGTGGAGATAGGATTTTCCTCTTTGATAGAGTTTTACTTCTGAGAGCCCTAAGGTCCCACTTCTTTACATCTCAGCAAGTTGTGCAGTTGTCCCTAATGATCCCTGCTGGTCAGCTTTCCTTTGGAATCAGCACCGAGCTCAGATTCAGATTTTCCAGGAGCTTATGTTTACACCTGGATATGTCTGACATTCCCCTGGTACACTGATTTTTCCAGTTTTAATCACACGGACACAGCTTTATGTGGCTGACTGCTATTGACTTTGTCTCTCACTCAGGGGTTATCAGTATAAAAAACACTGAGTCACTTTGTGTAGACCATTCCCATGCCTTGGGTGGGAACAGCATTTTTTCTTGATCAATAGTCAACAGGTTTCATAAAATATGTTGATGACTTTTGCTGAAGTTGTCCCCAGCACTTCCTCCAGCTACAACCACATAGAAGACTCTCTTCCTTTCTCAGCCACAGCAGAAACACCAGAGCAGCAGTTTCTGGAGCGAGCTGGTACAAGGAGACCCCCATGGGTGACGATAAAGGCAGTCCCACAGCAGCAGTGATGTACCAGAATCAGTGTGGGGCCTTTGGGGCTGTCCCAAGCTCTGTGACTGCAGGAGTGCTCTCAGGTAGATCACATCATATCACCACCCAGTCAGTCCCTAAACTCTGTCTCTAGCTTTGCCTCCAGCATTTTGCAACTGAAAGCTTCTGTCACTCTCTTTGTGCATCTTTTGATAGCAACAAGTGCAGAAGCATTATGTGTGTGGTGGCAGAAACGAGAGAAAGGTCATTTATCTTACATCTGATAGCAGAGATGGAGACCTCAGAAAAGGAATATTCATGTGTCTAACTCCACAGCAGAATGATTTTCAGCTTGGTATCAATAGGCTTTCTCTATACTTATTTGACTTTCATAATCGTGTAAGAACTGTGTCACAGCTTTTCCTTTCCTGGGAGCCTGCCAGGCCAAGGTTGAAAATCAGTTACCATATTGTAGAGAGGTCTTTTTGAAGATGATGAAAGCATTACTGAATAATTCCACTCTTATTCATTCCCATGTTAATCCAAAGTGTTTCTTCTGAAGTGAATTTCCGCATATTTACCTCAGCGTATTAGAGCAGAGAGTCCCTTCTCATAGAGTGATTTTCTTTGATGTATTACCTGATGTCTGCGTTTGTCATTTCTTGAACTGGGGTCCCAGATGACATACAAGAGGATCCTTGAAGGCAGACGGAGGAATGAGGCTTAACTTTGCAGCCTTCCTGCTGCTAAGTCCATCCTTGAGTATGGAATGGTGGTGTTGGCTCCTCTGCTGTGTGTGCGCTCCAAGGAGCTGAACAGCAGCAGAGAGAGGAGGATTCCTTCAGCCATATTTACCATACGGTTTTAGAGTTAGACCCTGATCTTCCACAAGCTTCTGGCAATGTTTCAGACCCTGGCAATCCCCCCCACCCTAGTCCAGCTCTTAGAAAGAAGTGATCTTTATTCCTCCAAGCAAGCCAAGTGGGAAGAGATGGTTTATGAATTTGAGGCATAAAGAGTAATAAATAGGAGCCCAGCTGCTTTCAGGGAGACTGGATGGTATAGTTATACTGCCATTAGCTATTTTAAAAAAACAAAGGTGGAAAAAACCAAGACGTTGGACCTCTGCAAATCCGTGATTCATTGCTTATGAAAATTCCAGCATGGCCAGTACCAGCCAGGAGAGGGCACTGGAATCTTAAAACACTCAGAGGAGCCTGAACACCTTACACAGTCACCGGTGGGACTGAACAGCAACAGGATATCCTCTCTCCTGGATTCTCCCGTTTTGATCCAAAATTTTTAACAAACCAGCCAAGCAGCAGAAGTTGTTAATTTCTCCAAATAAGATCACTCAACCATGTTTTGGCTTGGTTTGGTTTTCTTTGCTCTGTTTTTGTTGGTTGTTGTTATTGTGGTTTTGGGGGGGTTTTTGCCATACCAGTCTTTCAATGGTCTTTTACTAATGACACTATTTCCAGACCCTGTTCCACACTATTTCTCTTCTGGCAAAGAGAACACATCAGTGGTGAGCGGGAACCCAGCCACTACCTATAAACAACCTTTGCAGCCATACTGCAAGAACGTTACTTTGTTCACTTTTAAATAGTACTATTAATATTAATATATGAGTACATGACCTCTGGGAACAAAAACGGGCAATTTTCTTTGCTGAAACACAATTGTGATAACAAACGATCAGTTTAGGTTTGGCGGGGTTGTGTGTATGTATGTTGTTTTGGTTTGGGGATTTTTTTTCCTAATTTCTTGGTGGATTTGGTTGAAAACTGGACTACAAAACCAGTATTTACTTCCTGATGAATAGATAAAATTCTGTTGTCCCACACCCTCCATCATCTCTGTCATTGTGTGAATTACATCTGTGCCAAAGGCTGCCTGGCGGTGGCTGGGAATGCATGAGATGTGAATGTGTATGGCACACACTTCTGGCTACCTGCAACATACTCTGTATTGACAGTCAGAGTCAAAAAGTGCAGTTTGGGAGAGAGGAGAAGGCTTTCCTCACCCCTCCAGGCACAGTCCTAGGTGGGGACAAGGAGAAGATTGAATGAGGGACTATAGCAAAAGTTTCAGTTGTGTAACTCTTGATGGGATTAATTGGTTAGTTCATGAGATTAAGGGTGTAATTCTTAGGTTGGACAGGAAAGTTTTGCATTAGATGGCAGTACTGAGAACCAGCCTAAAGGAAAAATTGCTGTCTGATGTGCTCATTTTAGGAGCAGCCTGTAACACGGAAAAGAAGTCTGCATCTCAGGTGTTAAAACATCTGTGCAGACATCCAACTTCTTGGGGCACAAAATGACCAACCGCTTGGTACAATTACTCTTCCAAGGAGAATGTGACTTTCAGCAGAAGCTCTAAATGAACATCACCCAGATTTGTCCAAATTTCTGTAGCCTATCTGCATATCCCAGTGCTGCAGGCTCAGGGCTGTGGGATATGGTCCGAATGACTCTCCTCCTCTGATGCAATCCCATTGCACCTGGCCATTTGTTGTACAGCACATTGCCATCTCTGGGGCAAACAATGTGTCTGGCCAGAGGCCTGGAAAGAGAGAGGATCCACAGAGCACCTGAGGAAGCAGCACATTTGCAGCACCTCACCTTCTCCAGCACAAAACTTGCTGAGCAGCCATCTGGAGAAATTACTTTGTTTATCTATGACAATGTGAACCCTGGCATTTCTCCTTGGACTTGGGATCAGCCAGCAGTGGAAAAATAGTGGAGGAATGTCCCATTGATTGTGGAGCCTGATATTTAATTTTTTGAGCTTTAAGAAAAGGTACATTTTTTCCCCCCTTGGAGTGTTGAGAGGAAAAAGCAGAGAGGTGACAGGAACAGCATCTAAAGAAAGGAATGAATATTACCTTTTTTATTTTTTCCTCTGAATTTACTTAACCCAGCACAGACATAAGGATCTTAGCATATTATCACACCAATAGAGTGAGGCTATATATACATGACTCCAGTAAATTCAAATTTCCTTATATATCAATAAAAAATTAAATGAAAAAAACAATGGCTGAAGCAAGTAGTTTAGAATCCTTTTAAAATTGGTATACCATGGTTATATATTATCCAGCTAGCTGTATTTATTTTTATAAATACATGTTTTGTCTCATCTAAATTTGTTTCTTAATTTCAATTTCTCTTTATATTAGCCAAGATATATTTCCCCTTAGGGGCAGAAGGGGAACACCTCAGAAGTGCCTCCTTGATCTTTGTACATCCCTTACTTTCCAGTAGCACAGTGTCTTTCCATGGAATGAAATGGGACCCTTTGCCTGGGCACCTCCCAGCATCTCTCCCTCTTGCTTCCTACCCTGCAGGTCTCAGGAGTTGGGTCCCAGCTCCCTTCCAGAGGCTGCTGCTCGCAGCCTGAGCCCTCATCCTGCCTTTATTCTCCCACCTATTTTCTTTTAACCCTGTGTACCTGCTACCCCCAGATGGCTCTCGTTTGCTGAGCAGGTTTTAGTGCTGAGGCTTCCTGCTAGCAGCACTTGGAGACCTCTGCATCTGACCAGTCTCCTGTGGGGAAGGACAGCAGATCCATGCTGCTTGGAGCTGGTTTTCTGGGCTCGTATTTTGCTTAGAGTCTTCTCTTTTCTTCGCCTCCAAGTACACAGTCTGTGAGATGTCCAAAGTTCAGGACCTGCTTTTAGGGCTTGGACTGATGATTTTCTGCCTCAATAGCTTCTTTTCCCCCAGGCAGCAGTCTGTAAATGATATTCAAATGGATGCGTGGAAAGCAGAATTTCTCTGCCTCCAGAACAGACACAAACCACTCATAAGGATGAATCCAGTACTGAGGCTAGGGCTTGAGGAAATTCAGTTCAGACTTAGGAAAATCCCTTTATTATGTAAAAAGAGGGCAACAATGTTCCTTTTTTATTCTTTCTCAATTTTTTCTGTATTAAAGCTGAAACATTTCTAGGCAGGCCTTTGCCATCACATGATCTACAGGTACCCTCAGGCAGGTAGGTACACCTGGATCAAATAATAAATAATAATCCTTTCTTAATAGCTTCTAGTCTAAAGTCAGTGTACCTTACATGAAAGGTGCAATGAAAAAGGTCATGGAACAGTAAAGAAGTCATGGAAGTTCACTCTTCAACCAAACCTAGTTCCAAAGTCTGATGTTGGAACCTTTCAGGTAATACCTGGATTAACTGAGTTCATTAAGAAACATTTAACCAACCTATTTGCTCTGATAAATCAAATATCATTCTTGCCAAGTCCTTGTGAAATGTTAGATAAGCTGTGCAATGTTTGTTGTGCTTTTAGTAGCCATGTCATCTGTGCTGTTGAATACTAACAGAATTTATTGTGCAGCACCATATATGGATCACTCTGCATCATTTGCCTTAGCACTGCTGGGAGATTTACTTCAATTAATAACTTTATTTTAAAGTCACAGAGAAAGAAGGCAGAGGTACATACCTAGATACTTTATTTTCTTTTTTCTGACAATTTTTCATTGAAAAACGTATTTCATGTAAGTCATAGTTAATGTTCTCCCCTTTCATTATTCCAAATAAATTAAAAGCAAAGGATAGGGTACATCGTTTATGTTTATGAGAGAGAATGCATTATGCATCACCATTTCCAGAGGAGGTGATGTGTGTAGGAGAAGGCAATAGTTGGGAGTGGAGGATGAGCCACCTTTCACACTTGAGTGGGACAGGGATGAGACCCGAAGGCTGTTATCAGTCTTTACGTGGGCCCTGTTTCCCAGTGATTCCCATGCAAGAAACCTTTAGTGAGGGAGGACTGGAAGAGTTTGTTGCATTCTTTGAAGTGGACTACAGGATCAATCCCTGAATCCAGACTGCTTCTATGGAAGAGAATGGTCCCTGTGGGCACTGAACAAATCAGTATTAAACATTAAATGAAACTCAAATACAATTATTAGCCTAGAAAATCTCACTTTGCCATGAAGTAGCAATATATTTTAATCAAATGAACTCTGCTTTTGGCTTATTGACATGTTTATCTTTTATGTTAACTTTCAAGCCATTGCTGCTTGAGTCCCACCAGGCAAACAGAATTTGCTCATCTGCTACGCAGATACTGCTTCTGAGTTCATGCAAGTTCTTATTGCTTGTGGGATGCAGGTCACAAATGATGCAGTGGCTCAACGTCCAGTGCCAGAGCATTCTGCAGCTGATGCCCACTGTGGTGATCAGAAAACACATCCTAGAAACTCCCCTTTGACCTCGTAATTTCTCCTTTTCCCTCTGTCACCATGTAGCTGGTGTAGACCCTCACACAGCATTGAGGGGTCTTTGGCCAAGGCACATCCCCCCTGTTTCTTGTGTCTCTGTCTCTGTATCCCACAGCCCCACTATGGACTCACCAGTTTGGCACTGACTTCTACAGAGAAAGGTCCTGGGCTTTCTGCATTTGTCTTTGGCTTGTAGTATAGTAAACATGCTTCTCTTACTTTCCTACAGCTTCTGGCACAGCTCTTCTTTTTCAAGTTATTCTACATTATTCTACATTTCCCATTACAGTAGGGAAACATGATTTTCACGTTTATTACCTGCTGTAGTTTCGTAAGTTTTAGGAGAAAAGCCTGGCTGACAGATACCAACATCTGTACATTTGATGTTAAAGTGTTGCTAGTTTCTTTTCTTCATTCAGAAACTAATCTCCCAAACAGTAAGAAAGTATGTAAATCCGTCAATGGGAACTGGTCTGGAAGATTAAACTGATGAGATCAGCCCATGGTGTGTTCTCCTGCAGACATCTGTATTGTATTGCACTGGGAACTCCTCTCATGGTGCTGCGGAAATTGCTGGAGCCTGACTGTACGCAACCAACAGGGAGACGGTGTCACCAAGGTGAGGATTCCTGCTCCACCACCATCCTTGGGCCAGAACGGCCCAGCAGTGGCCGTGCCACTGTCGTGGGGTCACTTATTGGGGTTGTTGTGTTTCTTTGATTTCCTCCTTTAACTTCGCAAGCCACTCTGCTACCTCTGTGCTTTTGTCTCTGGCAGGACTGAAAGGCATGGTGAAGGCATTTATTTTATCACTTGGTGTCAGCATCAGTTACTGCTGTTATGCGTGTTATAAATGCATGATTTATCATCTGTTTCCCTTATCACTGTAGCTATTTGATGTCATGAAGTGTTAACAAAAGGTTTTGTTACTTGATGATTGCTGAATTATTCTTGAATTTTAAATTATCTGGTGCATTTTTCTGTTATAATTTTTCTTTATGATATGAACTGTTTTCAGAGCGTACAGACTACCAGCATGTTACATGTTTCCATAATTTTTTGTGACAATGATAAGCAACTTTCTAAAGTTGCAGAATGGCTCTAATTAAGGCCAAGTTTGAGCAGGTCTGTGCTCAGGTCTTGTTTGTCCTGCAGATTCCCTGCCCAGCCTTTGGAAAGGCACAGTGGGTGCTCTGCCCCATGATGACGGTGTTACAGCTGGGGACAGCTGGGGACAGCTGATAATGTTGCCCCTTTGTTTCTTTATCCACCAGAGCACAGACCTTTTGGATGACCCGCTGTGCACCACAGTGGCTCTGCAGCTGATCAGGAGCCCCAGTGCTCGTGCAGGCAGCTGAGAGCAGCAATCTCAGGAACTCTCCTAAGCTCAGACACTCTCTTTGAAACTGGCAGCCTTCACTTCTGTGCCTCTTTTTACCATCTCTAGCACCTGTCTGACTTTTCCTATTTTCTGACTCTTTTTTGCCTGGCTTGGGGAAGTGCCTGATCTTTCTTTATGCTGAACATAGTCTAGAACTAAGCACCTTTACTGAGGGATGATGGGGTATAGCAGTAGAACAGTGATTTACTGTTGGTGGAGTCACAGTACATGTCCAGGCAAGGCTGTTATCAGCTTCCTTTCCTTGCCCTTCTGATTACTAAAAAGTAGGACATTTGCCATGTATTGCGAATGACTGATGAACTTCATTGACTTCATCCTTTTTCAGCTGAGTTATGTTTTGGGTCTAGTCAGTTCATACATAAATATTTAACCAAGTTTTTTGATCTAGCTGGTCAAATGTAATTTCTGTGTTCTGAAAACTAATTATGTGGCTTGTATCTTATCTCTAGTACAACGTGTAGCATTTTACAAATATGGGTGTTACACAAATGGTTGAATACTGAAGATATCACTGAACCTTAATACTTGCTGACCATGGCAGATCCTTTGTCAAATTGCTGCCAGAAGTAAGGCAGAGGTTGATATTGCTATTTTCTACACGGCACTAAGGAAAGTCCTGTCTGAAAGTAGAAAAAGTTTAGTAGCTGAGATGTTGTTATTAACAGCAGAACAGGAAAGATAATTTCCACTGGCTACTCTGCCAACTTGCTGTCCTAGTTTTGGATGGGTAGAGTTAATTTTCTTCATAGTATCTGGTATGGGGCCATGTTTTGGATTTGTGCTGGAAACAGTGCTGATAATTCAGGCATGTTTTAGTGATTGTTGAGCAGTGCTTGCACAGCCTCAAGATCTTCTCTAATTCTCCTACCACCCTGCCAGCAAATAGGTTGGGTTGCACAATAATTTATGAGGAGACACAGCTGGGACAGCTGATCCCAAATATTAAAAGGGATATTTCATACCATATGCTCAGCAGTGGCTGGGCATCAATTGGATGGTAGTGAGCAGTTGTTTTTAATTTCCATCACTTGTCTTTCTTGAGTTTTATTTTTACTTTTAGAATTTCCTTTTCATCATCATCATCATTATCTCCATTGTCATCATCATTATTTATTTCAATTATTAAAATGTTCTTATGCCAACCTATGACTTTTCTCCCTTGTACTGCTGCAGTCCTCCTCCCCTCCATCCTGCTGGAGAGGGAGAGTGAGTAAGCAGCTGTGTGGTGCTCAGTTGTCAGCTGGGGTTAAACCATCTCCATGAAAATGTTTAGTGAAATGGCACATTATAATGCAAGGACATAGGAACCCGACAATGGATGTGCTGGATCACGACAATAGTCAAGGCAGTCCAGAATTCTGTCCAACTCCAACAGCAGCTTAAAAATTAGTTCCCAAGGAAGGGAACAAAACCATGGCTACCACAGAGGAAGATTCTTTAAGACTGCTTCAGTCTCCAGTAATTCCTGAGCTATCAGTGGTATCTTTGTGCTTGAGTACCCTCGATGGATTTTGCTCCCACGAATTTTCCTGGTTACTTTTTGGACGCATACATCTCAAAAAATGGTGTTCCACAGCCCAAGGGTATGGTGTGTGAGAAGACACCTCCTTCTGCATATTTAAAAATATGGAAAGGAACAAATACAAAAAATTGTGACATTTATTTTTGCCTGGAAGCCACAGAATAGACATTGGTTAATAGCCTGTACCCAGCTTTACACTGTGCAAACTCTAGACCTCTCTGTAACAGGATGAGAGAGCGACTTGGAAAAGCAAAAATGATAAAATTTCCTGGTTAAGATAAAGACAGTTAAACAAAGAGATGGAAAAAAATAAACAAGTGATTCAAAGACTCACCACCTTCCACCAGAAGACACATGACCAGACAGACTCTGAATAATGGCTGCATTGGAGAGACAATTCCCCAGTTTTCATTGCCGAGCATGACGTCAGATGACATGGATTGTCTCTGGCCAGTTTGGGTTGGTTGTCCCAGCTGTGTCCACTCCCAATCCCCTGCTAACGCCCAGCCTGCTACTTGGGTTGGGGACAGAGGGAGAAACCAAGAAAGCCTCAGTGCTACGCAGGCATTGCTCAGCAGTAGCTAAAACACTGCTGCGTCCTTAATGCTGTCACAAATCTAAACCTCAGCCCCACGCCAGCTGCCGTGAGGGACCCAGATCCAGCGCACCTTTGCAGGCTGTGAATACACTTGAAGGGGCTGCTTTGGGGATAAGAAGGTGCCTATTTTCTCACACACCTAACCTGGAGGGCAACAGGAGCAAGCGAATTAAGCGCAGGTCCCAGATTAAAGGCTACCTGTGTATGACCACAGGACGGAATCCCAGGAGCTGGCCCATGCATGCCACCAGGCAGTCCCAGCAAAGCAACAGCCTCCAGGAAGCATGCAAAGGAAGGCCTGGAATTTGAAAGGCTGGTTCATACAGCAGCATCCCACCCTGTCAATGTGAGCTTAAATTCACAGGTGGAGCCAGAGAATAGTGCCAATTTGCAACAAGACCAGAGGCCCCAGCATCTGTGTCCCTACCACACAGGGAAGAAAGGTGGGAAGAAAGCAGAGTGTTTTAGGTGCTTCCTGTGAATGCAAACTGTATCAGGATGGGTCTTTCACACCCAGATAAGCCTTTCATACTCAAATAGCCTTTCACATTCAAATAATCCCTGTCTTTCTGTCATCAGAGGTGACCCAAGACCTTTGGCAGTTAAATCTCTTCTCAGTAAAACTCATGGATCCCTCCAAGCAACTCTGGCTTTATTCCCAGCACCAATTTGAAACCCTTCAGGGATTATGTGAGTAATTAGATAAATAACAAAGAGCCATGTCCGGATGTGGGATGATGCTCCAAGCAAAGCCCTGCTTTTCCAGTGCATTAGGCTTCACAGCAGTTGTTCACCCTCAGGGCTGCCAATAGAGGAATGCAAGGCACTTTATCTAAAAAAGTAAAAGAAAAGAAAATGCAAACAACTAGAGTTTTTCCTTGATGACAATAAAACTGACTGTTCTCAGCAATATAATCATCCCTCAAGAGCCTAGAAGGCTCCTTTCAATTTCACTCATCTGCCCACTTCTGGTTTTAAATACCCTGGTGTGCAGTATTCAGAGCATTGCCCATTGTACTAGAATTTGCAGAATTTGTTGCTGATAAAAAAACCTCATTAGGACCAGGAGAGATGAGCAGGGAATTAGAGTCATCTGCCTCAAAACAGATCCTTAGCAGTCAGACATGTAAATGTGTATATGTCTCCAGAGCCTTCCTTTGCAGCCAGTGGAAACAAACTTCTTCAGTGAAGAAATGAAGTTCAGTGACTGACTCATTTCATTAGAATAAACTCATAAGAAAAGTCAGATGACGTGTTCTTTGGAAGTATCAGTATTTCCTCACTAACAGGGGAGACTGGCAGCTCAATTAAATGCCCATCTTTTTAATATCTAAATTTAAGCAGGACGTGCTTCTTTACTTGCTGTTGTAGAATCTGCTAGTACTCAGCTATCTGGGCTAAAGAAAAATCTGCCCATCCTTAAAACCCTGTTTTGACCACTCAGCAGAAAACAAAGTGTGGTGTTTACAGTATGTCTGGCTAATTTTGTGCACATGAACACTCAAAAACTGATTGAACAAATGTGGACTTGAGTTCTAAGCCAATGAGATCATGCAGGACAACAAATTACTTTCATGGTGCACTACCATTACAAGGGAGACAAAGAAGAGATTTAGATACATATATATTCTTATATACATTATATATGTAAGAATATATAAGCTATATAAGGATATATAAGACTATATGCATTTTAACACATCTGTCCACCATCACAGAATCGTATCAGTATCATTTGGCTCAAATGATGGAATGGGATGGGCAGAGTCTTGGCAGGTGGCAGAGCCTGTTTCTCTGACTGAAATGGTCCCTGATGTGGTTATAGGATGGGATACCCCTAATCTGAAATCAATTGTCTAAAAGTCTGGATGAGCTCCCTCTCTACTGTGTAAAGAGAAACAGGCACTGCCAGCCAACACTGACACCCATTTAATGTACCCATTTGTCAGTAGGTGCTTTACAGAGACCCAGGTGTCTGAAGCAAAGAGCAGGAGAGTGGTCAGTGTGACCAAAGCCTATGGGGTGATGGGTAAAGGCTCCCCTGTGGGGCAAGACCTACCCAGGGAGCACAGCAATGAGGACTTCTCTCCCCTGCTAGGGATCTGGGGCTGTAAAACATAAAGCTTCTCAGCCACAGAGGGGAAGGTGGGATGGGGAGGAGGGAGAATAAAAGAAACTGAAGCTGTTTCAAACAGAACTGTTCAGAGAGATTTTGCTACTGAGAACTCATACTGAGATTAGCTCAGTTGATTAGAGCATGGTGCTAATAATGCCGAGGTTGTGGATTTGATCCCTGTAGGGGCCATTCACTTATGAGTTGGACTAGATGATCCTTGTAGGTCCCTTCCAACTCAGAATATTCTGTAACTGTTTGACATACTTCACTTTTCTTGCCAACATTATCCACTGCATTGTCTTTGAGCACCAGTTTCATAGATCAGAGATTAACAGAAATAACCAATCTTCTTTAGCAGATTCTCATTCAGGATTACTCTAAGAGTAATGCTATATGTCTTTCTTATTACACAGAGACTCCCTAAGGTAATGAAACCAATTTTTATTTTTCTTTTTTAATTCCACTAATACTTCTATTCCCCTTCTTTAGCTACAGCTGTTATCTTCTCTCTACATGTCCTCATCCCTTGTTTATTTGTTTCTCTACTGCAGTTTCACTAGGTCTGAATTACCATTACTTGAGGACTATTACATAACTCACAAAGTCAACTTAAGTAACATTCATTCTTATCATGAGCAGATTAATAAGTAAACTCATTTCTCAGCAGGAATAGGAAGGCACTATTGGCTAATTTCAACCACGTGCTCTGGTACCACAGCATATAAATAAACATGGATTTACAGGTCCAGCATTAGGCTTTTCTGACACTTGGCTTCTCTCCCTCAGCCCACCATGGAACCCCTGGGAACGACCACTATTTTCTTGCTGGTCTGCATCTCATGCCTTCTCTTTGCCACATGGAGAAGCAGATCTCAAAAAGGGAAGGAGCCTCCTGGTCCCTTCGCATTCCCCCTTATTGGAAACCTGCTCCAGCTGAACCCGTGGGATGTGCCTGAAAGCCTGAAGCAGGTAAGGGACTGTCTCCTTCTCTCTATGTTGTCTTCACTGCATATAAAGCAAAGCCCAGTCCCACTGATCTCAGCTTAATTCACAAGCTTAATTTGCATTGACCAAAGGTTAGACTCAAACAGAAGCAAAAGGTTTCCCAGATATGCATCCATCTGCAGTCTATATATTGAAATAATTTATATTTCTAAGTCTATGTATTACAAGTCTACGTATATATCTAAGTCTATATATTGCAAGTCAGTCTATATATTGGCAGTGATCATACTAACGATGAGTCCTGTGCTGACCTCACAATCTGTACTACAGTACTACAATTTGCAGTGGATTTGCAATCAAGGCACTCATGCTATTGCAATATAATCCTCCTGTGCCCAACTCCTCACCATGCGGTCAACACAGCCTGGCCCTTTATGGGGGGAGAACCCTGCTCCATTTTGCTGCCTCTGCTCCCTAGCAGATATGTAGGATCTCCTGGGAGTGGAAGTAGCAAGCAAAGGAATTGAAGCAAAAAAAGTTTGGAGGTGAATGGTGCTGTCCATTCCCTCCCCTGACTAATGCCATTTTTAATGGCAAAAATATCCATGTTTGAGAGACAGCTTTGCTGCCTTTTGGTGCTCAAAAACCCTTAAGGCATTTGGTTCCATACATGTATATAATTGCTTTCAGAGCTCATGTAAACTGTTATCCCCTATGCCCTGCAAAAAGGCATTCCCAGATGTTTTCTAGCCCTATGAAGGGCTATTTTCTTTTCTCAGATTTGGACTGGATACTTGCCACTTCCATTCATATTCCCTGTTTCTTGTACAATTCCCTCTTCCTTTGTAACTCATAGTTGAAAGATCTCTGCCCTGTTGTTAATCAATGTCGTGTCTCAGCAGCGCTGGGACAATGGCATATCACCTCTCAGACCTCTTTGCTTCAAGCTTCACATGATTATCATTCAGTCATGCTGTTCTTTGTGCTCTTCTTTCCTATAGCTCAGTGAGAAGTATGGTCCTGTCTTCACGGTACATTTGGGCCCACGAAAAATTGTGGTGCTGTATGGCTATGATGCTGTAAAAGAAGCTCTGGTTGACCAAGGAGATGACTTCAGTGGAAGAGGCACTCTACCACTGATTGAGAAACTCTTCCGAGGCACAGGTATGTCCTTGGCAATGCCAGCATACAAAACAGATGCTTTTAGTGCTTCAGAAACATAGCTGAGAGGGCAGTGGAGGAGGGAATGGTAGATTTAATTTACTACCTTTATGCAGACAAATTAGCAATTCAAGACCAAAAGCCCAACTCATTACTTAGATCCTTGAGTAAATTGGTCCCCTGGAGAACTGTTTAAGGTCCCAGGATGGCTTCACTGTGTGCCTTTTTATTTTCAACAGGCTTCAAGTTCTGGCTAGAATTTTGTACATTAAATGTGCCTCCAAGGTCTTACGTTCATTCTCCCATTTCTGAGAATACTCTAAATACACACACAGATAAGGAATCAGCAAAAGTAAAATCCACAGCACAACAAAGATAAAATAATATATGCTGACACAGTAGGGGCCATACTTCAGATTAAGTAATGAGATTATTCACCAGGTCAGCCCCTGGCATGGCATTTATAGTACATATTCCATAGCATTATATATATAGTGCAGTATCAATGGTACTGTCAATTTTGATATGCTCTGTAAAGGTGCATACCAGAATATTTGAGTAGTTGTTCTATCAGTATAAAGGCTTTGTGCTTGTGCCCAAGACCAATTCAGTATCAGTGTTACCTTCTTACTTGCTTCCTAACATAGTTTTTCTTATCCTGGGAATAAAGTCAGTCTTATTCAAAGTGCTGTGACAGATGAATCAAATCTGTCACCTCCAGAATTGCAGAGAAGTTACGTTTTTGGGCATATAGCAATTGCAGTGTAACTCCACAGAGAGGTGTCTTTGCATGCTGAGTACTTACTAGGTAGTTCCCATTGAGGGAAAAAAAGTCTGTTTTACCATGGTCTATTTTAACTCCCTGTGTCAGGCATTGTGACCAGCAATGGGGAGACTTGGAAACAGCTGCGACGATTTGCACTCACCACCCTGCGGGATTTTGGGATGGGGAAAAAGGGCATTGAGGAGCGAATCCAGGAGGAAGCTCATTTTCTGGTGGAGAGAATCAAGAACACACACGGTAGGATAAGGAGTTTGTGTCTGCTGAGTCACCGTGCATATCTACACGGAGGGGTGTAGGGGTGCTTCACAAAATCAATGACGCAAGGAGTGGGAAAATGGCTGCTGCTTCTGCTCTGTAGGCAAATTTATCGGTCCTGGCAGTGGGTCAGTCAAAGGCACTATGACAGTATGGAGCACAAAAGTAGGAGAGGCTTGGAAAGTGCCCTTTAACCTATTCTGCTTGAAGAACAAGACAGGAAGTGGCAAAAGGAACAGCTTTGCCACAGAGCCAAGGATTTGATGTAATTCAGCCATGGAGACAGTGCTGGACACTGTCAAGTAACCAAGTATATACTTCTTCACCTTGCCTCCTGCAGCTCTATGTAAACAGATCTTGAAGAAGTGAGTGACCAGAGAACTCATTTTCAGATATTTGGGGCTGGGTCCAGTGCATCTGAACATTAGACAATACATCCCAGTATTGGTGGGGCTGTCCAATGGGAACAGGGATATTGAGCTGCTTCTGAGGGCAGGGTATAAGGTTACGCCCTTGGTTTCAACTTGTAAATGTGTCTTCTGGTAGTATATAGGTCAGTGTCACTTCTAAGTACTTCCCCTGACAGTGGCACAGTACCAGCTTGGATCCCAGGCTTCCTTTTCACTGCCAGCCCTCAATGTGTGCCTATTCTGCAAGGGGAAAAGCAAATAGATCTAAAAGAACGATTAAGTATCATTGTTTTCCATGAGCCACTAGAAAATTCAGTCTGGCTTCTCAGATAAACATTCCTTTTACTAACCAGAGAAAATACTCTCACCGGCATTGCTTTTATCTTTTGACTAGCACAGTAATGCTGTATTTCTTATGCCCTTATGCAAGCCTCTGACTCTGGCTCACCTTAGTACAGCATCTTTTACTGTGTACTAAAAGGTTTTGCAAGCAAGATATATACAACGGAAAAGTATAAATCCATTATTTACCCTTAATGCAATTAATAAATAGCTATGACTAGTGTCTTCTACATTCAGCATTAATATACTCACCATCTCTGAGACATCTGTTGAGTCTTCAATGGCCACAGAGTCACCAGTCAGGCAGAGAATAATTGGTGCCATTTCTCCTTGGAAAAGGCTGCTGCCAAGTTGACATTTTCTAACATTATGGTTTTCTTTCAGGGTTTTATACCTTTTCATGTTATTGTTTCTCCTCTTGAAACCTTGAGATGCACCCCATCATTGTCTGTAATTATAGCTTTCTTTTCTTGGGTCTAATCTTGCTTTTTGCTTAGACCATAATTCTCTTCATAGAAGTTAACACAGCTGCGCTATCAAAACTGGACTTTGATCACAGGCATTTGAACCCCAAGGAGAGGGTTATACAACTGAGGTTATGCTATTAAAGTTAATAAGGAGAGTGCAATAACCTAAAGACATGGTTCAGGCAAAGTCCTCATGCTTTCATTGGGATTTTGTGGAAATCTTTAGGCTATTTCTACTAAACAGTCTGTAAGGCAGACAGGCATGTGCCCACTGAAGAGGAACTAAGGCACTCAGACCAGTGTTCTGAGAACAGGCCAAAAGAGATACTTATACCATTACAAGAGTGAAATTATTTCACTTTGAGAAAAATAAATTGGATAAGCCCTTCACCATCCTTTCAAAGAACTGCAAAACTCTGGATCTCCAGAGGATGTGAAACTGCCCTGTAGTGTCACAAAATGGGATGATCCATGAAATACTGAAAGCAAGATACCTTTTTTTCGGTGGTTGTTGCAGAGCGACCCTTCAACCCTGGCAATTTCCTAGTCCATGCTGTTTCCAACATCATCTGCTCCATCGTCTTTGGGGATCGCTTTGATTATGAGGACAAAAAATTTCTAGATTTAATTGATTGGATAGAGGAAAACAACAAGCTCCAGACCACTATACAGACACAGGTATGTGTGGTTTTATTTAATACATTTGTTAGCTATTATTTATTAATGAATATTTATTCATGTTATTAGTTTTTAATTGCAGTGGATTTTCCTAGATTTGAAAAGTTAAACAAATTCCTGCTGTTTTTTTCTTACCTTATGGAATTGCCATTGCATGTTCAAAGGTTTTCATTGCAAAAGTTGCTTAAGTGTCATCTATCCTTGAATGTAGTGAAACCAAAAAGTAAATGGCAGTGAAATCCTGAGTAATAGAGACCTACTGTTCCAAAACAGTTTAATTGCCCCATTTTCATAGTTACAATCAGGGGAACATTTTATTGTCTCCACATTAATCAGAATATGCTTTCTCATAATTTTATTTTTACAGCTATATAATTTCTTCCCAACTCTCATGGAGTATTTACCTGGACCTCATAAAAAACTGATAGAAAATTTTGAAAAAGTTGATAAATTTACAACAGATATCGTAACAGAACACCAGAAAACCCTGGATCCCACTTGTCCTCGAGATTTTATTGATGCGTTTCTTAACAAAATGGAACAGGTACTGTAAAAGTAGAGATTTATTGGATTATAAGGAAATCACTGCTTAAATCATCTTTTCTTTTTACTTGTGACAAGGCACTGGGTTTTTGCAAATACAGAGGGGAACTTCCTCTTCTTGACACAATGGATTTCTTTTTATCCTCTCCATTTTCTAATTAAGGATTTTTAAACACAGAATTAACAGCCCCAGCCAAAGGGAAGAAAGTTGAAGACCAATCTGGTTAATGTAATTCAATGCTCCTTCCATATTAAAAAAGGTTCATAATATTATTCAGTAAATGTACCATAAATTCTGGTGTTCTGGAGACTGAGTGTCATGTTTTTGAAAGGACATTAGATGTGTTTCTAAACCTATATTAACTTCTTGGCTTTGTAATTCAAAACCTTCTGCTAAATCTTCCCGCAGGAGAAAGGGAATGATGACTCCAAATTCACCGTTGAGACCTTGAGCAGAACCACACTTGACTTGTTCCTTGCAGGAACAGGGACCACGAGCATCACACTGAGATTTGCAATTCTGATTCTCCATAAATACCCAGAGATAGTAGGTAATGAAAATAAATAGTTTAAAACTTTATAATAGGTTGTGGGATCAGTTTGGACAATTCCAGTCACTACCACAAGCGGCAACAGTCCCCTAAGGAAATACGTCTGTGCAGTGTAGAAATGCGTATTAGTCTTAGTTTTATTCATGGGATGGAGATGTTAGTACTAACCATTTTCATGTATTCCTGGTGTGCTAAAAGCAAATTTTGTTGTAAATATTGGGAGAAGTTTAGACAAAGAGATGGGGGACTTGTTCATTCAATACTTACTTATTTCCTAACAGAGAAAATGCAGAAGGAGATTGATTCTGTGATTGGCCGAGACCGCAGCCCCCGCATGTCAGATCGGAGCCAGATGCCCTATACAGATGCTGTGATCCATGAAGTCCAGAGATACATTGATTTCCTTCCTCTTAATGTCCCACATGCTGTGATCAGAGACACCAAGTTCAGAGGCTATTCTATCCCCAAGGTCTGTTCCAGAGAAAGGTCACCAATCTCTTGAAAACAATGATGTGCTCTGTTCTTTGTATTTTATTTAATTTTCAAAAGCACTGAAATATTATATTGAATTGAAATAATTTTTGAAGGGGATTCTGGAAATTATTGAGTCCAACCCCTTGTATTAGGAAAAAAGAAGAAAATACTTTTTAATATTCTGTGTGAGAGGAAGATACAGCTTTCTCTTTTTTTTTTTTTTTCACATAAATGTGACTTGTAATTTATTTGGAAGCAATATTTAATAGTCTAAACAGACTCACCATTAAAATCCATTTAAAAAACATCTTTGCCATACCAATGGCATATATTTTCATGCATTAAATGCTCATTTAAAACTGGTTAAACTTTGACTACCCTTCTATTTAGCTCTGGGAACTTCTTAGTGCCTCTCTGCTTTAACATATCTCTACCATACCTTTCTTTTTTGTTAATTCAGGACACTATGATATTCCCTATGCTGAGTGGTGTCCTACATGATAGCAAGGAATTTCCAAATCCAGAAAAATTTGACCCTGGACATTTCTTGAATGCAAATGGTACCTTTAAAAGGAGTGACCACTTCATGCCATTTTCTACAGGTAAGACCTCCTGCTATTTCAGATCCTAGACTATGCTCTCCTGGAATCTCCTGAAGGCTTCATGGCTCAATTGCCATGGTCTGTACAATGATACCAGGTGACATCTGATAGAGTCACTTCCAGGCAGCTCTAACCCATGCATAGAGTGTCAGTTGAATTCCTTTTTCAGTAAACACAAAAGCTCCTCCAATGCCTTCAAGGTGTGCATGAAGTGGGACTCAGCCATGCAACTTCTGTCTCTCAAACTTACCATCCAACAACAGCAGAACATGAACAACCAGAGCCTTCATCTGCCTTCACACCGAGTGCTCTCATTGTTCTAGACCCTTAGCTCCGAGTTTAATTAATTTGCTTCCCCAAAATACTGCAGTGCTGCCTGTGCATTCTGAGATGTCTGAACTTTCATGGGACAGTGGCTAAAATCGGTTATCAGCAAAATACTCTGTCACCTCAATTTATTTTTTAAATTTTTTTTTCTTGTAGGAAAACGCGTCTGTGCAGGAGAAGGTCTGGCCCGGATGGAGATATTCATATTTTTAACATCCATCCTGCAGAACTTCACTTTGAAGCCTGTTATAGATCACAAAGACATTGACATTATCCCAGTAACCACCAGTCTGGCAAGAATGCCTGTACACTATGAGGTCTCTTTTGTTCCACGTTAGCCAAGTGAAGACAGCTGCCAGCTCCCAAACTCATGAGTGCTCTGGTTGAATGACCGTCATTCCCTAACCTGCTGAGACTGAAACATTGGGTAGATATTTTATGGAGAGCAGAGTGCTTAGAAAAGAAAATTGTATGGTGCTTTTATAATCAACACAGCCAGCTCTTAACAGAGCAGGCAATCGCATAGGGAAGGACACAGCTACCTGTGCAAAATTACACAGGTTCTCCTCTGCATCTACCTCGCCCAGCTCTGGTTCCTGTCTGGCTCCTGACATACCTGGCTGTCTGGACTAGTTCTCTGAGAGCCCTGCTGCTGCTGTCCCTATCACCTGAGGGACAGCAGAGCAAGAACAGATGATTGTACTCCAGGGTTTTTACAGACTCTGCTTGAAGTACCTCTCTCCTCTGTACCTTCAGTTTGTTTGTGATCTATTTGTAAAGGCAAGCATAAAATGCTGAGGTTTTTTGTGTTTGATGATGATCATTTACTGTATTCTCGCTCCAGTACTTATTGTCTACTGTGGTGGGGATGGAGTTTATCAGTGACTGGGCAGATGGGTCATCTTCTGTGTGATTATAATGAAGGTTTGTGAAATGACAATTTATACTGCAAAATAAAGAAATAATATACTGAATTGTCGTTTTTCTGAGATCCCAGAGCATCTTTTTGTGAAAAATCTGTGTCCACAAAGCTTATAATCCAAAATCTCTTCCAAGTCTTGTATACATCTGTTTCATTTCACTCACTTATATGAAATGCACTATGGCTTGAAAAATGAGCTGGCTAATGACCTAAAAACTTCCATTACTGAAGTAGGTAGGATAAAGCTGCACTGACCGTATGGGACCCATCAGAACCCCAACTGTGGTTACAGAGCTGTTCACTGTGGGAAAAAAAGGACAAATTAAATACCAGGATCCCCATTTTCTAGATGAATGCCAGCTTGCATCTTCCCCTTATTTTATGAAGTACATAAAGATCCATACAGCAATGTTACAATCAGGAAAAAAATAATATACAGAGTTTACATGAATTGCCAAGCACACATGCAGAGATCCATGACTGGCATTTCCTGTCTTGATCACATTCCCATCAATGTATAATATATGGTGATTACAGTGAAGACAGAGAGCTGAATCTGTGCTCTGTGGGAAAAGATCAAAACTGTAATATTACCACAATGGTGTTAACTGTTTCTGTGAAAAAGGCAAACTTGTTTCCTTTCAAAGATTAATAAGCTATATATACCGTAAGTTGGTAGCATGGCATTGCTAAGGCAAAAAGCCACAAACATCACAGAAATAATGTCTTCTCACCAGATAAAAAGAAGAAAGCACTCTGTACTTCCTCTTTAGCTATGCCATGACTAAAATAGCCAAAACAAATGAGGGACCAGCTTCCTTGTTCACGTATCTTCCTCCATGCTGAAAAGACAAGGTGGCAGCCAATGCAGAGCAGCAAGAAAACAGCACCCAGGGACTCCCCCATGGTATGAAGTGGCTTTGGGATTAGAGAAGGGCTAAAGCCATGTGTCCTGATTCTGAAGACTAAGGATATTTCCGCAAAGTACTGCCCTGGAGGTTGGATGACTTCAGAATCACCTCTTAGAGCAGCTGGGCAGAACTTGTCTTAAGATGCTGGAAAAAAGAGAATTCTCCTCTGGAACTGAACTCTTCTGCTTCTGCTAAAAGAGCTGTACTTGCTAGGCTGATTTTCACCCCCTGGTTTGCAGTTGCAGTCCAAGCCATCAAGAACTGCTTCAGCTCCGAAGTGGTTGTATAGACCACACTGATGACACACTTTGCGCCTTGACTCTCATCCATCAGCCCTCTCTTTCCTGTTTTCTTCCTGTTCTTCCCTTCAAGAACCCACTACCTTCTTACACTTTTTTCCACCAGAAAATGCTGCAAAAGAGAACAGTGAGATTTAATCTCCTTCTGTACCTCTGTACTGCCTCTGGAATTTCTCAGGGACTCTCCAGGTGAAACCTGAGCAGTTAACCAAGTCATGGCTTTGCTTTTGGACTGACTATACGCTCCCCCAATACAATGCTGTTCACACACCTATGTCTCTTCTAGGCTGCTACTCTCCAAGGAGGTGCCATTCTTGACATGATTTGGATTCTATCAGTGACACACAGGTCCCTCAGGCAGGGAGGGTAAGAGTTACTCAGAGACACAACTGGGAACATAGCTGTCAGCTCTTGGCCTAACTGGCATGCCACTGTCACACAATCCTCCAACCAGCCAGGAAGTTGGCCTCCAAAATTTCCTCTCAATAAAAAGTCGCTTGTGGGACAAGCCCTTCTTCTCATTTTTGCTTCCAGGAGGTGGGAACTCACTATTTCTTACATCTGTTACCTAAAAACACTAAGCACTTGCTGACAATGGATGGTGAGAAGGATTTCCATCTTCAGAGTCCCTCGAGGTTTTCATCCTCATAGCTTTAAAATGGAACTGTATTTACTATACACACAAAAGCAACTTTTTCAACAAGAACAGGACTTGCTTCATACTGTGCCTTTCCTGTGGGATCTGTGGTTTTCCCTGCTGGCATGGCGCCTCCTTGTGTCCCCCTGCAGTCCTGCCAGGTAACACCGCGAGCACAGAAATGCTATTTCTATTTGAAACCCAGTATTTTCAAAGTGACAGCGAAGGTTCTCAAAAGTCATCTGCTTCATTGTTTTTAAAGAAACATTCTTTTAAACATTCTAGAAAGTTTGAACTATTTCTTTCCTACATATCAGCACTTGTACTACCCTCAACTGCAACTCACTCAAAAGCCAGCTTCAATTACTTAAGGTCAATAGGTACAGAAAAAATATCCTTGGAGTAGGAGGAGTATCTGTTCAGTAGGAAGGGCTCTGCCAAATCAGCAATTTGGAACATTGTTAACCTAGTAGAGAAGCAGCTTTTTCTGCTAGGCATACCACTTCAAAAACTACTAGGATCAAAATTCACTGGTAAAGAAAGGATCTGCTAAGTTAACTGAGCACGTGATAAAATAATGTTGTGAAATTTCACCTGAGGTCCAGACAATCAAAGAATATAACAGCAGAAAGACTTGAAGCAGAGTTTAAAACATGTCGTCTTCTATCATCCCCAGTAGCTTGAAGGAGCTTGTCTTTATTAACAGATCCCTTTGAAAAAAAATTTTTAAAGTTTGCACAATTTTTCCAACAGAACTTGAGATTCCAGAGAAATAAATGCATCAAGTTATTTTATTGTAAATTTATAGTAATTAGTCTATTTCAAACAGATAAAAGGGGATACCAAAATGAAGTATTTTCAATACCCCACCCATTAAGTCCAAAGGTCCAGGTGTCTTCCCAGCACAGAGTTCAGTGAAGCAAAAACTGAAGTTTAGGTCCTGCTGCTACTAAGGGAAAATGTCTTTACAGATTACAGAAGACTTGCCCTAGACGGAATACTTCATGTGGAAAACAGAACTAACACACATATAGCCAATATCGACATGAGTTAAGGACAAGCTTCTACTTTTCACTGCAGAACTGAGGCAACAGTACCCCTTGAGAAGAGGAAAATATTATTCAGCCTTAAGCCTGAACACAGCCTACTGTATTCAATAGCCGGAAAAAATTCCCAGTCTCCATGTTAGCTGTAACCAAATCCTTGTCGACATACAGAATCACTGTTGTGCAAAACCAGAGATCAGACTGATTCATTGCCCAAATCCAGCTTACAGACTGCTGTAAATTCATCGTTTCTCCAGTTTTTTGTACTTGGCTTCTGCAGAAGGAAAAACAATATTTTAGTACTGGCTAGCTACTGTGTCCTGTAAGCTAATTTACTGTATCATTCAGGATCCTTTTTTAGTAATGCATTTAGACAAATATAATTTTTTTTAAGAACCCATCTTTTTTAAGTCACACAGCAATATTAATTTAAGCCAAGGGGACTTGGGTACCTGGTGGAACTTTGTGAATCCCTCTATTTGCAAGGTTAAACATCAGTCTTTAAAATATGAGTCAGTGCACAGCATAAAAAAGAAATTAAGCCTCACTAATAAGCTGTAGTTTAACAACAGCTGTACTAGTCCACCGTAATATAACTTGTTACATGGATCTTTTCCCAATGCTTATCACTTTACACAAAATGTTTGCGCTCAAAATCAGCATAGCAACTCTGCAGCTCAAAGTTGTTAAACTTTCTTTCTTTTTAAATCCCCTTGCAAGGCACTATGCTGCTAGGTCTTAATAGCGGAGGATGATAGTTACCAAGTTTCTTGGAATATGCATCCAATTTATAAGCTGCCTGCTCCAGAGCTGCAACCTGTTCTTCAATTAGGTTTATCTGTTCCAGATATGGCTGAAGATCCGAATCTTAAAAAAAGCATAAAAATTTTATCTGTCAGTTCTCTGTAATGCACTTCCAAGAAACAGTTCACACTTGAAACACAAGAATTTCTTATGACATTCTTCAGACAGGACAGTTCAAAAGGTCCTTCTCTCCCCTGCCCCAAAATTAACTGGTGACACTGACAGCCATGTTCCAGGAAAATATGAAATGTTTAAGAGTATTGTCTAGTCTTTAACACAAGTAACAAGAGAGCATGAATCAAAAGAAGTGTTATTCCTATCAGATCCAGAATCTGGGGTAAACCAGGACACAAATTCAGATATATTTTCTCTTACAGCAGTCCACATAGTCTAAAACTGTTAAGAAATATACAAGATTGGCATTGGCACATCTATTTCAGTGCGTTTCCTTTCCTTCAGCACTAATGGAGTGTGAACCTTCTGACTCTAAGATGCTTCATTTCCCAAACAAGAACACCATTCATTACACCCCTACCGCATTTGGTGTACTTACATTTTTGATTTAAATCCTTCAGATTTCGACTGATGTTTATAGCAATATCTTTCATTTCTAAGTACTTCAAGCTAGTCAGCTTATTCATGTTTTCCAAGAGTTTGTAGTCTTCACTGGTGGCTTAAAAAATAATAAAGTTTATTTTAATTAAAAGTGATGCAGTTCAAATTGTGTGCAGACTCTTCAAGAGGACAAGAGATTTCAAACCAACAGCCAAACAAAACACAACAGCTTAGATGGCAATACAGGCTATTAGTATACACTCTACAAAAAGATGACATTTTGTGAATTGCAAAAATCAACTGCACTGATTAATTCGCTTCTAAATTTTTTTTGAGAAAAATTTACTAAGTCCTCATATTTCTACTCTTAATTCTGTCAGTTAGACACTTATATTTATAAATCCAATAGCACAAATCCAGACTGGTCATCTGTACCATATATCCTTCAAGTCTGTGCAAATCAGCAGTGCTGTGAAGTGCTTTCAAAATTAGAGCCTATGGAATGCACTAATTTGATAAGCAGTTTACTTTACTCCAGTTAATTCTGCACAGCAGTTTATTCTAAAGCATAAATGATTGAAAACGTGTATGATGCTTGCTCTCAGTTAAAAAATAATTCCACTCTCTGTAGTGCTTCCCTCCTAGTCTGTCTTAACCTGGACTGCTTTTGATTGATTTTCCATGTACAAACTTCTTCAAGACTAGAAAGAATTTTTTAAAGCTGCTGATATCATACTGAATTATTTTGAAAAATATTTGTGCTATTCTGAGACTTCATTAAATTAATAAAACTAATATCAGTGTTGTTAGCAGCCTAGCAACATGCCAAATTTGGACTGCCTCTCTTACTAGACGTGATCTAAATAGTTACAGTTTAGACAAACTACAGAACAGATTTCTATGAAAGAAAGTGAAAAGAAGTAAGAACTTGCTGGTCAGTATTACGGTGCCTTACCTGTCAGTTCACCTGTCAAGTAAGTGGCCATTTTGCTGAACATGTCTTTGCAGAGTTCATTGATGTCTGCCTCCGCTGGTTCCTTAGCTTCCTCCGCGGTTTCAACAGCAGGATCCTCTACTCAGGAAAAAGACATTACAGGGTTAAGGCAAAAATACAGCAACTACAGAAACACACCTTTAATCTTTAGAAGATTAAATGGTCCCATTTTGTCCCCCTTCAAACTGCCTACAGCTACTTTTCATGTAAGTTGTCTAATTTACACTAACGGGTAAAAACCATGGCAGCTTCCTTGAAGAAACACCAACATTATTTGAAAATAATACTCTAGCGAGCATTCAAGAGACAGGCACCCGGCCTAACTGCACTAATAAGTATTAGCCCCCTGCTGTGCCTAGACGGGAAAAGAATTTGGGGAGAACTCCTGAGTGGCTGTGCACGATGCTGCTGTTTACTTCTAGTGACTGACTCGGAACAGAAGCAAAGCAGCCCCAGTCGGTTTCACAGAGGTACAACAGATCCCCACCAGCGGAAAGCAGCAATCGCCGCTTTTCTTCTCCAAACCCGTTTCTACCACAGCCTGCCCTTGTTCGGCCCTTCCCCGGAACAGTCCGGCACCTCTTCCCCAACCCCACAGGCCGCTCCTTCCCCCGCTGGCAGCGTTTGCCGGCTCCCACACGAAGGCTGCCCGAGGCCCGCGGCTCCCTCCGGCCGAAGCGGCGGCGCGGCTCGGACCCGGCCGGGCCCCGCGGCAGCAACAGCGGCAGCAGCAGTGGGCGCATG
>VZRL01000359.1:840074-859065 GCA_013397895.1 Origma solitaria | reverse complement strand
GACGTGTGCTCTTCGATCTGGACAGAGCCCCTCCCGCGGCCTCGCACCGCCCCCGCCCGCCCGCGCCAGGCCCGGCCCCGCCCCGCGCAAGGAGGAGCCCCGGAGCCTGCGCTCCCTGAGGAGCGGCCGCTGCCGTGTGCGGGGTGTGAGCGCTGCCGGAAGGAGACAAACACCGAGGTGTATAACGGGGTACGAGGCTACTGCGCCCCAGCTGTTCCAGGCGGTTTAGCACAACTGAGAGCGCCTGGTTTGTGCTCAATGCGGCTGCGTCGTCAGTGCGATCATTTCCCCCTTGCCCACCGCACCCGCACCGCTCATGGCAAAAGCGCCGGCAGCACTCACACCGCAGCCCCGCTGCAGGGGCTGCTGCCAGCCCAGCCCGCACAGGCAAAGGCTTCGGTTCTGTGTTTGAGGATGTTTTCCTTTAGCTTAGCTGATCCGCTTACATCTGCAGGTCTTAATGCGATTTAAAGGCATTTCTTCTGTTGCTGATGAGGTGGTGAGGAGACAAGTGCCGGCACGATAGTCTGTCCTGTGGGGACTGCGGTACGCAGTGCTGTAGTTGCCACAGCACCGTCCACGGGGTTTTTTTAGTCCATACTGTAAGCAGCACTATATAGAGATAGTGCAGCTAAGCATTGTCTGTTGTTAAAAACCTCTGCCAGTGGTAAGTATATAATTTTTTATTTAGAAAAAAATAAAGAAAAAGGGCATTTCCTCTCCTTTTAAGTAGTACATATATTCTTTGCTGTTCACAGAAGGGGGGAAGGTATTTGGTTTGTTTCTTGGGGTTTTTTTTACAGTACAACAGTATATATTTCTCTTCTTAGGTGCGATGTCTTACACCACTGGTGTACGCTTTTAACGAAGCTAAAGTTGTTTCTGGAAGTAGCTTCCATTGCGAAGCTACTAGAAATATAACTGTTCTTGCCTGGCAATGAGTGCTCGATCTCTGTAGTGACTTCAAACTCAAATGCATCTCCAACACACTGTGAATGGTCTCTGTCTCTCCTCAGATGTGGCAGGCATTAACAAGGGGAAACGTATCAATGCATAAATGCCACCATCACCTTCCACCTTTTGTGATGGAGAAGCTCACATGTTCAATAGAATATTTTGTGTATAAGCTGGCCACAGAATAATAATGGTTTACAATATAAAGTTTGGTATGTACCTCAGGGATTATGAGAATTATATATCTTAGAAAAAATCACATAATGTACATTAACACATTTCTTCTTAAAACCCACAATCACAATCCTGTGGAGATCATGCTCCAGAAACAAGGGGACAGGGTTCCCATCTGAAGTCCAGCAAAGTGAGCTGAAACATTTTGGCAGTCTCCAGTAGGCCCTAACAAGCTTTGCAGTTTTAACACCTGAGAAGCTGCAGGGCAAGGCAACACAGGAGTCTATGTGAACTTCCTCATAAAGCGGAGTTTTGCGTAGGCAATGATAAGGAAGATAACAGTCATGCAGAAGAGAGCCACTATGTTTTCCCACATTGCCCAGGTGGTAGGGGCAATTCCTTGGCTGCACAGGTAGGCTTCACCAGAACACCTGCAGAAAAGCATGGGGCACAAGTTCATGTTACTATGCGGTACGCATCTTCAGGTAATTACTTTTGTTCCTGTTCCACAAAGATCCTTCTACCCTCAACTCTGCAAAATAGGTGATAGAAATAGAGAAACTTCATAACCCATTGCAAAATAAAGCTCAAGGAACAAATCTAGATCTCTGGTTCTCACCATTTTTCAGTAGTATCCTAATTGTTCTTTATAGATAACTGGTAATTTATGAGGAAACCTCAGAACCACCTGAAACCGTGGTAACTACAGAAGCATTAGTTTCTCACAACAATCACTGGAAGTCCATAGCAGGGGCTGGAGTCCAAAAGCCACGGTAATACCGCTCTAGCACTGTTCCCTGCAAAATACTAAGTTTGCTACCTCTCTGGTACATGTCATTAAATACTTGCACTGCTGCAGCTTAAGGTATCAATAGCCAAGAGTATTTTAAAATGGGGCAAAATAGAGCACTGAGAGGTATCTCCTTCCCAGCTTTCTCTTGCAGGATCTCCTGTATCTCCTGTATCTCCTGTATCTTTACAAACAAGCTCTGTGGGGGAGGCACATTTCTGATCACAGGCCTACTGCTCTCCAGCACCTCTGCAGCTGTCCACATATTGCACTTCCATTGTTAAGTGACCCTGGATTTGTTCAGAAAAACTGGTCAGTCTGGGCTAGGTTATCAAATACAAAACTTAATTTAGCTCATCTGTCTATTTTATGAGTTTCATCCCTACTTCATTCTTGGGCAATTGTGGAGTTTTACTATATAATCCTAAAATACATTATTTAGGGACATGTTGAGACGGGCCTGTAAGTGGTTATTCTATGAACAGTGTAAAATTTTGAGACAGTCAGACTTCGCTTTAAGCAAGGCATCACAATTCAGGCCCAGAATCACCATGAGTCACTTACATTTCTGCTGAAATATTGGGGGGACAACTGCCTGTATCTCCCACAAACACTGTAGCATTTGGATTCTTCTCACCACAGAAGTAGAGATCTCTGTACTCATTCACCTGAAGAGCCTAGGGAAAGAGGAAGACACCAGATTTTTGTGGAGTTAGTCGTTTGGGGTATTAAAACTGAAATGCTTCAAAGGAACTTGACTATTAAAATACATGTACCACCATTCTTGGAATCATATATTTATGTTCTTTTTTATTTTCAACCTCTTAATCTGCCTTTCTTAGCAACTGCTCCAAGTTCTACATGCAGGGTGGTTTGGTGTCCAAGGCCTTAGCTTCAAAGTTACTTAGCCACGGGTCTCTGTCTTGCCAGCTACAAGGTCCTGTTCATCCACTTTCACATGGCTCAATCTACTGATCCAGGAAACCATGTGGCTGCATGCAGACACCCCAGTACCACGATGCTAAAGACATGGCAGAATCAGCCAAGGCAAGAGGTGAAGGGTTCTCTAACACTGGCATTCTGCACTCACTGCTATCTCCAGAGTGTGAGTGAATTTTCATATTGAATAACACTGATAAAATACCTCAGTGATACCCAAACAATGAAGTCTCACACATTTCCCACCCTGCACCAGCTCCAGCATTCACTCATTTTTACTCAAAGTAGGACACTATTCCTTCCAAACAGAAGGAAGGATGAAGGCCAGGATGAAGAGGGGAGATGGAAACCCAACTCCCACCTGTGGCCTGCTCTATCTAGTTATTGTGTTTCAAGTAGCTGCACCCTTAGATTTCTGGTACCCCAGCTCCTAACTATTCAGAAAAGTCAAATTTCACTCCAGAGAAAGCCACATTGAGACACTCAGGCACTACAGTAAATCCTTTAACCAGCTGGAAAGTCACTGGCCTCAGACTAGCCACCCATACAGTAGAGTATGGAGAGGCTGTAAAATACTTGATTTTCTTTTAAACCACAGGGATCAACTACTCAGGCTATTAGTGCCCCACTAGACTCTGCTGCTGTCCAAACAGCACTAATTCTGTAGCACAAAGTGTTTGTTCAGTCTCTGAGACTTCCAGCTCTCACACGGAGTTCTAACTTTTGCTTATTTTTTGAGGCTGGCTGGTTTGTTCCTTTTTTTTTTTTAACCACATTCATGTTACAAAACAAACCAAATCTGACTTTTAAGAGAACTTCACTTTCTACTCAAAACTTCTCCAGGAAGCAGCAGTGTGGTTACATTACACAGAGACCAATACTACTTTCTACTCACAGTGAGGCCGTATCGGGGAATGCTGAAGTACTTGAGCCAGTTCAGCCAGCCCATTACTGAGGGGAGATTCACTAGGAGGCCTGAAAAGATCTGAAACAGAACAGGAGAGATTGATGAGTCACAGACTCTGTTTACTGCAAATAATACCATTCCTGCACAGATGCTGCAGCTCCCAGCAGAGGGGCACTGGGATTGATGGACCTACTACTGCTGTCATGCCTGTACCCACAGACATGAGTTGGAGCCTTGCAGCACTCCCAGGCTGCCGGCCCGACAGCACACCCAAAGTACTTCAGCTGAACTGCTGGCAAAGAGGTCAGAAAGGTCTTCTACACCCACATGTGAGCAAAGAAGCTTGATCACAACTTCTTACTGAGGAGGACTGTCCTGTGGTAGAGCTAGCCAGAGACTAAAGAAGGATGACTGGGAGATGAGTAAGTGGAGAATGAAAAAGGAGAAAACCAGAGAGCCTTAGGGGATGTTATTGTTTCAGTTTTCCCCTCTGTCCTACCTCTTTTATCCCTGCTTTCTCCTGTCTGGAACCAGATTTGCTTTTACTTCTTAGCACAAGTTGTCTTCATAGCTAAACATGACACTTCAGCCTCTGCTTCATCACAAGTGGTCTTGTGCTTATCCCACTGACTTTCAGGACGTGCAAGTGTCACTCCTTATATACTGTGACTTAACTCAATGTAGATCAGCTGCCCTTCACTATACATGCACACTTCTCACCCACAGCAAGCTGCTGAAGCAGTACACTATCACTTGGCTTATTGCAAAAGCAGATTAAATTGCAAATTAAAGAATAAGGGCTGTACTGTGGCTCAGAGTATGTACACAGACAGTTACCAGGAATCACCTAACAAGAAGTATGTAACTTGGTAGGTCTCAGTCAAGAAGTTTTGTCACCAGCACCACCTCTTTGAAAAAGAATTCACAGCTTTCTTCTACGAGTAGTCAAAATTCTTTTCTCCCTCTCTTGTTCTCTTCGTTAAAAAAATCCTTGGGGAAGAGTATTGAAGTAATTTCTTGAACCCAAGGGCAATAGTGAATTACAAAAAAGAGAGGGTTTGCACCTTCTAATCCCACTTGGGCAGCAAAAAATAATGTAAAAAATCAACAAATCTAAAGTTTATTTCAAGACTTTTTCCTTTTAAATGATCTAGTTGACCACTTAGATTTCTAATACTGGAAATGCAAGATTTTTTAAAAATAAAGCTTTGTAAGGACAATTTAATAAAAACAAATAACACTTGTTTGGGGCATACTGTTTGGAAAGCTATGGTGGCATCACAACTACTGAACTGCACCTGAGCAGTGATCTGACCCTCAGACTACAAGCTGGCAGAAGTGTATCTTTGACTACAATGACAATAAAATCACAAGCATGGGGCTGACGTGCCAGTGGACTATAGATATTTTAGCCTGCCTAGGGCTGGCTCAATCCTGTCCTCTCAGCTGGTCTCAGCTCTTTCCTGCCCCCACCAGAGGAGCACACATCCCCTTATATACTTACAAGCATCAGGACAAAACAAATAGTGATGAGCAGGTTGGCCACAGCCACCACATCCATCCCAGCACTGATAGCCAGGGACATGGCTGTGGCAGTGTAGGACACCAGTACCAGGGTCAGCATGAAGAAGAAGAACCGGCCTGCAACAGCTTGGTATCCTGTCAAAAAACAGAAAGGTAAGAGTCCAGTAAACACCACATTATGAAGCCCAGAGAGGTACCCTTGGACTCCTACATAAGACAGGCAAATCAGGAAGAAAGACCAAGTCTGGAGCTGGCAGGAACTATGCATGCTTCAAAGGCACAAAGGGCATTAGCAAAAGATGCTGTCAGGCAGGTCCCTGCTTTAGACTGCTGGTGTCTCTGCCCCTGCCCCAGAGCACTCCAAAGTTATGACGCCAAGTACTTAAGTCAGTTGAGCGTTCAAGTAGTTTTATGCTATAGATATAGGAATTAAGCTCTGGCTAAGTCAGAAATCAGATGTGTTGGAAGATGACAGGTTCAATGAAAGCATCAATTCTTTACCAATCATCCAGTAACTGATGCATGAGAATATGATGGCTGGAGTAGTTCTCATGGGCAGCAGATCTCCTATCATCAAGGCCAGGAAGTAGGCAGACACACGGTAATATCCACTGGTGTACTGATGGCTGCGAGGACAGGAAGGAGGGGGGTTGTACAGGTTTAGAGGCTCTGTAGGAAGCAGGCTCAGAGTGCGTGTTTGGTTTATCCTGATTTGTTTTCTGCTCTATCACTGACTTCTCTCTATGCAAATTGCCTATATTCTCTGTGCTATCACTGACCACTCTGTAAAGCAAGGGCTGATCTGTCTCACAGACCCTGCAGTCAACCTGACAGCCCTCCAAGGAAAGTGAATGAGAGGCTGTGTGACTGCTAACTAAAATATCAGAAAAAAATTCCTAAATCTCTTTTCAAAGAAGAAGATCCTTAACACAAGAGCATGGGGAAGCATTAGACTGCTATAAACTGGAGGAATACTTCATACACTGCTAGCTCATATAGCTACTTCCAGGGAAGGAATGATAGCCAACAATGGAAAAACAAATTTGGGACTTCAACTCACCTCCAGTTCACAGGGCAATTAAATGTCATTATGATTGTTTTGCTGCTTAATGGAGCTCATGAAAAGATGCTTTACCTGGTGAGATGCCTAAATCCCCATTGACACAGCTGGTAATCTACACTGGCAAGCAGGGCAGACTAGCAAGAAATGGCAGTGTGGGTAAGGTTCACCCCTGAGCAGCTGTTAGGAGCAATATTAAGCTGCTCTGAACAGTCTGTGGGTGGGACATGGATATTTCAGGCATAAATCTCCAGTTTCCTCTTTACTGCATAGGATCTGTCTCTTGCCCTTCCATTGCATGAGCTGGAGGCTCCTCCGAACTACATTTTTAACATATATGTATATATACATGTGTGTATAGTATATCTACATGCATTTACATACATATACACACATACAAACACATATATATATGTATATATAATTATAAATAATAATAAACAATAATTTTGCATAAATAAGTAAATAAAAGTAATAATTAAATATAACTACACATAAATAACTATATAGAAAACTAATGAAGTATAACAATAATGTAATAATCAAACATTTCCCTCTAAACAGAGAGATGCACTTGATCATTATTGAGCTCTTGTAAGCCAGCCAGCAGCTCCCTTCATCCAAGCATCCCTTGCAAAGCTTTTCCAGGAACTCTCCCTTCATTTTTGCGCAGTCCTGCCACTTTAGGACGATTGCAAGACAGTGTTTCAGCCCTGTGAGCAAGAGGGCAGGAAGGGTTCACAGCCTGCAGGATTCACAGGCAGACTTCAAAACCAGCTGTTACCAAAAGCGAGTAGGGAAAGCACTTCCAGTAAACTGTCACACAGCAAGCATGTAAAAGCATTTCCTCCTTCCCCCAGCTGTTAGCATTTCAGCTCCCTGTTCTACAGACTAATTTAGCGTTACTGTTACAATCAATGTCGCAAGGGAGCAATCAAGTCTTTGGTGGTAATAATTTTGTTTAGCGTGTGAGATGCTCCCCCATCTCATTTCAGGGTATGAGACAGTCCAAGAGCCTTACTACTTACACAAATAGTTTCTTGTCTCTGATGAATAGCTCAATTGCAGAGACACTGGAAAAACACTGGTTTGTGGTGACAAAGAACAAGGATCCAACCCTAGAAGGCAAAACAGAACAGCAGAAAAGTGAGGAAACAACCTAGATCGAACACTGGCAGCCTCCGATATCATCACACCATCAAGTCAGTGCTTTTCACTGTCCACAGAATGGAGACATTTAACTGTGCTACTGTAAATCTTAGTTGTATCCTTTATCTTCCCTTTTATGTCCCCTTTGCACTTACGCACAAGCCTGACAGAACTGTGGCCCCTTTAGGACCCCTGGCAATTCCATGCTGCAGTGCACTGAGGCTCATGAACCCAATCCTCCGTTGTATTCCTTCCCTGTGCCTCAAACCTGACTGCTACCGATAGAAAAATGAGCAAACCTTGGCTTTTCATCTTACCGATTCTGAATGCCACTTCGGTCCAGTTTTACACCAAAAAAGATAGCACCCACAACCAAGGCTAGAATTATGGTCACTGCAATCTGGAAGTGGAAAGACGAAAGGAAAAAATAAGTCCTTCAGGTAAGTAAATAGGAACTGACATTATTAAGTCACATGCAGGGTTTAAGATTCACACCTGCCTAAAGCCTTGCTATTGTGAGGCAATATATACCTATGACACGCACAATTAAAATCCTTATGACAGTTTTTCAGATTTTATCCTCCTCACTTTTCTACTTTGCTCTTTGGCTAGGAGAGTTTAGTAGAAATACGCTTAGAATAAGTTTAAATTTTAAAGTGAGGAACAAAATTAACATCACCCTAGAAGATCCTGATGTGAACCAGAGAATGGAACATGTTCCTTCCACCCCAATCTTCAGTGCAGTAGTCCTTATGCTAAACTAAACTGGAGATTTTTTCCAAAGCCACAAATACAGCTGAGGATCTCACTCCACTTGGCACACGGCAGTGGCACAGGACTTTTCTGTTTCCCTATCTGCCTTTGAAAACAAGATTCTGCCCTACAAACTGCAGATTACAGGACTTGAGAGCAGCAAGAGTCTAAGAGTTTTAGCAATTGTTACCCACTTGTGCAATGGAGGCCTGTGGGTTCCTGATGAGATTTTTCAGGGAACGCTTGGACACCCAGTACAGCTGAGTGAGGAATCCATTTGCATAGGTAATCTCATGCCCCTGCTTGGAGAGTCTCTGCTTGCTTCCCCGTCCAAGCTCCACTTTCGCCAGTGCTTCCTTTGTGCTCTGATACAGGCTGGAGCTGAGATATTTCTGGTGCAGCACGTCTACCACACTGCTATCCATGTTGTCTTCTGCCACTCCATTTTCACTGGTCACTTCTGAGTGAGAAAAACAAGATATGAACCTGACCTTCAGATATGGCCCATCAATATGCTCAGCAGTTCTGGAGGCTAAAGAAATACGCAGAAATGCCCAGAGAATTTGAGTTGTTCAAGCCTTAGCTCTTGCGTTTAAGAGGCTAACTTGAGTAAGATGGCTTTTCCTACATTTTTAATCAAACCTCGCTAATCTGCCCATTCTTTCTGGCACAAAATGGTCATATTCATAAAACAAGGCATGAGAAAACCTTTGTTTCATTGAATTTGGGCAAAATCAATACTCGGTCTGATTGATTTCCCCATTCGCAAAGCATTTTGCTATGATTGATTTCCCCATCCCTGAGCTTTACAAAATCTATTCCCTTGTAATCATTCAGTCAACGATGTGCTACCGCATCCCCAAAGAAGTATTTCCAAACATCTCACTCATTATATTGGTAGAGAATTTGTTCTCTAATAGTTCCAATGTTTTTTACTCTCCTGTAAATCCATCCCTCCTTAGCCTACCTACCTTGTCTTCTCTGCAGCAGCCTCATACGTGACTGAAAGCTTCTGTCAGCTACCTCTTGAGACTAAGAAAGTTCTAGTTTTTCCAGTCTTTCCCACACAGGTTTTTAAAAATATTTTTATTTAAATATTTTAAAAATATTTTTAAATATTTATTTAAAATATTAAAATATTTATTTAAATATTTTATTTAATTTTTTTTCTTTTAAATATTTTTTTAAATATTGCTGTCCTATACTATTGAAGGGAAAGAAATCCCTTTCAAAAGTTTCCTGAGCTCTTTAAAGAAGCCCAAAGCAGAGTACAACTATTAGTAGGAAAAACAAAAAGATACTTAAATGCCCTTAGACTTTAAAAAACCCAGAGAATAAGAGCTTGCCCTCACCACATACAACTTCCCTTCTAGCCAGCAGTAGATTTCTTCTTTACAATTTACCTTTTCCTGTGTCCACAGCTCTGTGATCTTCCTTGCTTGCTGCCACAGCAGTTGAATCACCATTTATGACATCGAGGAAGAAGTCAGCTGGGTTGTTGAAGGGTTCACATTCATATCCTTAAAAAAAAAAAACCAAAACAGATCAAATCAAAACCACACATACGTGTTTGTATTGCACAGAGCACACCTTAGAAGGTCAGGTCTAATACTGTATCACTTTCCCCTAACCCTGTTAGCAGAAAACTTCACTGCTTTTCATAAGCGTTACTTTCCTGTAGTAGAACGGACAGGATTTAGGAGATGGTGAATCTGGGGTATCTAAAGAGTTTCAAAGTTGCTTATTCGCTGATTGTAGGTGAGGAGAAATCTCTAACTTGCTTCTACACAGCTCACTATGGACAACTCTTGCCTCCTTCCCAGTGCTGTTCAACGACATCCCACTCTGAAAGACACAGTTCCTCACTAGAGGTTCCTGGATATTTGCTCTACAGCCTCAGGTATTTCTTCCGGAGGCTCAACTCTTGCTGGTGTTTTCTTGGTCACAAGGATGAGGAAGAGCTGTCCAAGAGCAGCTTCTTGTAATATGGTTCTAACTATGGGACAAGGAGGAAACTAAAAATAAACCCAAACCCAAATATGCTTCTATAGCTTCCCCAAGAGAAAGGAAGTGGCCTACTAAGAGGAGGAGCAGAAGTAGTGACATTGGTTAAAGCATCTCCCTTAAAGCCAGGGAAAGCTTACAATCTAATGTGTCCCTGGTCACATCTAAATTGAACTGGAAGTTCACGCCACATTCTCTGTTCATTGTAGTCAGACACTCTTACCCTGCTTACTTGGAGAGAGGGCAGCCACCCAACAGTGCAACTATTAACCCATGTTAAGATACACCATAATTTTACCCTCCTGGTTGCCCACCTACATTCAGTCTAGAGCACATTTTTGGATCAGTCTGTACAGACTGCTGCTAATCTGCAGACTGTGGTTCAAAATACATGGATCTGCCACTGAGGCGTGGCACAGCCACAAGCATTATCTTGTCTGTTGGACATCATGTGTCTACATGTCCAAGTGATTCTTGGCTTTTGACCTCATGCAAGGCAAAACAAGGGCAAGAGAGAGTCATGCTCTCGTCTGAAAATTTTAGTGTTTCTCATTCTTTTTCCTATTCTAACATAATACTGCTCAGACTCTAACATCCCAGTGATAGAAAAGCATGGGACTGTCATCCCTTGCAAGGGGTAAGAATCTAATTAACTCTTTAGCCAGTTGCCTTTGCGCTTGGCATGGAAGACTTACCGATAGAATTGAAGTACTCCAGGGCATGCTTCGCAGGACCGTGGTACAGCACCTTTCCCGAAGCCAGTAATGTCAGACTGTCAAACAGCTTGAATATGGAATAGCGGGGTTGATGGATGGAAAATATGATGGTTCGCCCTCTTCTTGAGAGCCTGAAATAGAAAAAAATAATCTCTTAAGTACACCACGCTTTGAATTTCAGAAAGGCAAACCCCAATCCTTCTCAGGGTCTTGACCCAGAAAAACTGTAGCTCTCCCTTGTCTGTCACTGTGTCAGATGCTGCCTGCAAGACCTTCAAGACAGCATCCATCATTATAGGAGACCATCACTGCAGTCCAGGTAGACAAAGTGTGATGTTGTCTGTAGCTAGCAAAGCCTGAGGCCACAGCTGTGTATAAACACTCCTTGCATGTTTTTTATACCAGATGTCAACCTAACGAACTGGGACAGTCCTACTGCCCTCAATGGCAACACCAGGCTTTACTTATCAGGATGTGGAAGCCTGGCCAGCTGAGATTCCTCTCAGCTCTTCTGCTGCAGATTTACTCTAATGAAAATTCAAAAGAAGTTTTCCTTGAGGTTTGTCAGATGCTCTTTCAAGTTCTTTAGCACTGATGCCCCACAAGTACACCTGACAATCAAAGACCTATATCCACAAACAGCAGAGCAAACTGACCCCCACAAGCAAAACCAGACAACATGCACAAAACCAGTAGGAAGATTAGAAAGTCATTCTCATTAAATAAGCCATTTTCGTCCTCCTTGCATGTAACTTTGTTTTAATTGTCAGAAGACAGTTCATCTCCAAAACATAGCAGATCAAGGCAAACACTGAGGGTAAATCTGCAGGTGAAATATTATCTGAGTTCAAGACTGTTGTTGGGGGGGAAGAGACTTTGTAATAGACTCAGATAGAAGGCCAAGAAATTATAATTACAAGGCCTGACCTCCCAGTCCACCCTTCCTTGTGGCAAATGGAAGCTGTCCAAGCTACATCTGCTTTTTGGGCTCCAATCCAATGCTTGCTGTGGAAAGATTCCCATAAGCTTGAAAAGGCTTTGGAAAAGACCCAAACAAATAATTTACTACAACTTTTGTGTCTATCTGTCTAGCTTTTTTTTTTAAAGAGCACGATAGCTACTGTCATAAGAACATTCCTCTTTTTACTAATGAGTTGACAACCAAATCGCAACACAGCTGTGAAGAACTGACTCTTACTTCTTCAGAAGGATGAGGACTGCATTGGCTGTGCTGGCATCAAGGCCAGTTGTTGGTTCATCCAGAAAAAGGACTGGTGGTTCTGTGATGAGCTCCATCCCAATGTTGGTTCTCTTCCGTTCCCCTCCAGACACTCCCCGGATCAATTCAGTTCCTACCTGCAAGCAGAAGAAATCAGATATTTGCAACAAGACCCAGTCAGTGCATGCTCTGGAGCTGTGGGCTTTCCACTCCCAGCAGTCTATAAACTCTAGGGCCAGCAGCAGGTGAGTTTGACTCAGTGTGAGGGACTGTGTAGCAGTAAGCTGAGCCTGATTAACAGAGGTACCGGTTGCCTTATGACTTCAGGGAACAAGGATGACACTGACAAGGAAGAGATAAAATGAGGCCATGGCATTCAGAGGAGGCATTAGTGTTCAGGGATGCCTTTTGTTGGTAGCTTGCAAGCTCTGCACAGAACTTTTCCATCACAGGCCAGTTTTCCATCCCTTAGAGCTCTCAGAAATGAGAAAACAATTTCCTTGTCTTGTCCCACAAAGCCAGGAAGTGACTGAACAACTTTCCAAGATGCAATGACTAAGCGACTCTTTCCCTTCTGAATTTATACAACATGCTGGACATGGTCCAACATCTTCCCCTTTTAGTAGCAAATACACATACCTCTCTCCAAGCTCCCTCCTGAGCTGGAGACAGATTTCTTGCATGCAATATAGTTTAGTCAGGTTCCTGTTGAGCTTCCTGTAACTGCACTACATATACCATACCACCCAGAGACAAGTAGTTCAGTTTCCAGAGGTAATATGATTTCTGAGGAAGGTGTTCTCGCTGCTCACCTTAGCATCAGCCACTTTGCTTAATCCCAGCTCATTGATTATCTGGGTGACTCGATCTTCCTTCTCTTTAATGCTGATGGAGCTGGGGAGTCGCAGTGCAGCAGAGAATTGCAGGTTCTCCCTCACCGTCATCGTGCCCATGACAACATCGTCCTGAAAGTGCAAATGGACAGTAGGAAAGACTCCTCAGCTGCCTGAGTGGGCACCGGAGTCCCTTAGTGGCAGTTACTGGATAAGCTGTTTGCAGACCAGAGTGGAATCTGGATTGAGGGACAACTCCTCCTTCAAATTTTACATGACATGAAATTCAAGGTCCTTCAGTAGCAGCCAAGGGGAGAATGCAGCTCTGCAGACCCCAAAGCTTACACCAAGCACCACCTCCGCCTGCTTTCAGGCTGAGAAGTTCAAGTGCAAACAGTGCCACTTAGTACTGCGTGTGCATTTTTCTTACTAGCCAAAGCAAGGCAGAGCAGGTTGTGATTTTGCAGAGTTAAACTTCTGTCAATCCAGTTGGAGCCAAAGGACACTGCTAGTGCTCAGTGTTCAAGGTGGAGGCACTCAGAGAGTCACCCCAGTCAGCTCTGTTCCCAGTTACAAGCCATACCTTGCTGTGGTCCAGAGCATCTGCTGAGTTCAGCTGCCAACAAGGAGCTTTCCCCAGCTCCTCTCTGGCAGCAGCTTCTCAGAGAAGCAATTGCACCAAGATGCTCCTAATCTTTTCCATGTCTCAGCTAGGTGTAACTCTTGGACATAAGACTTTATTCTAAGGGTTAACCCTTTACAAAAGCTTCAAGAGCCATGTGCACTTCGAGGGAGAATCAAATCTATCCAGTTCACAGACATCTGGGCAGCCTACACCAACCTGCAACAACCATGAGCCAAACAGAGATTTGTCATCATGTCCATCCAGAGCTCCATACTTCTCCATCTGCCCACTTTGACATTTGTACCAATTCTGCATTCTACCATATGATGAGAAAAGGGCTGCAACACTGGGCAGCTGCTGAGAAAACATGCCTGTTACATCAGGCATCTCTGGAAGACATCCCCTAAGCTGCAGGGCAGCAGCTTCTTGCCTGCTTTGGGACTCTTCCCACGTCAGATGTAGCTCATCAGTAGCACAAATGATATACCAGTCAACCATGTTTGGCACTGGAGTTAACAGAGGAAGACAGAATGTGCTGCTTTGCTGCCAAAGATGGCTTAGGCATTTTGCACCATCCCTTCCCACAACCCGTCAGTTCCTCACCCTAGCTTCCCATTCCCCACTCTCAGATCCACCAATGCAAATGTTAGGTCACTACACTGGAAACTAAACTATGAATTTAAGCTTAACATCAACCATAACCAACTGTGGCATGACACCTTCATTTTCACAGCATGAATGGGGACACCACCAGCAGTTTTATAGGGATAACATATGACTTGGCATGTCTATGTGCTTACCTGCATAAAACTGATCCTATAGTTATGTATGTATTTAGGACTTAAGTGTTGTTTGTAGTATTTGGGCTACCTTTATTGATCCAGAGAGTACTGCAGGGGGGAAGGGGAGACCATTTAATGTCTCAGCAAGTTGCTTATGATTCTAAGGTTATGTTTGGTTGCTTTGGACATTTGAGAGTCAAATGTCTCAAACCAGGACCACTTGCAAGAAACTTACTGGCTATTCATCAGCCACTGAGGATTTGGGGATCTTTGACCTGCAGGATCAAGATTCAGCACCCACAGCTCCTCCCAGAGCCCCCCAGCTGGCAGCTTTCAGTTGCCTGTGTCACATCTGCCTGCAGTCAGAACCCTGGATGGTTTCCAGATTTGGCTGCTCATACGGCTGCCAAGAATCCCCTTCTCCCCAAGTCCCCCAGGGCTTTGAGGGTCTATTATTGGTCCAGGCCTCCACCCACTTCCGCAGATTCAGCTGGCTTTTCCTGTCTCTGAGTGGAATGAACCTCTGTCACAGCCAGCTAGAATCAGAGGAAGAACAGCAGGGATCTATTTATTTCCTAGAATTATTGTTTGATAGTTTGAAGGTACTTCTGCCAGCTAGAACTGCTTCTGAGTTTAACAACAAGAGATTTTGGGTGTCATGGTTTTTTCCTCCCTTTTTTAAAAATCTTTGCTAGCGCTTCAGGTCAGAGCCCAAAGAACAAGTCACAGTAGCCCAGTAGCTTGGGCATCCATGTGGCTGTGGGAAGACAAACACCTCTGACTAGGCTGGAGTAACAGTTTGATCTTCTTGTCTTCCATATCCCAGATAAAAAATAAATACTGTAACATCTCAGTTAACAAATTAAGCTCTGTAGGGATCACTGAAAATTACCTAAACTAGCATTTCATGCCTTCCTCATACTGTCTTCCATCCCAAGGTCTCCCAGGCCTCGCAGAAGGCAGTTACTCACCTGCACAACATATCCTGAGATGCACTTGAAATTTGGAGGTTGTGGGATGCCATCTATAAGCACTTCTCCAGACAGACCTGCTGGGTCCTTTCTGGCAGCCAGCACATCTAGGAGACTTCAGACAAACACCAGGCATTAGGTTTTGCAATAATTGCTGCTTTTACCCTTGACTGGGTAAGTACCACCAGCCAGGACTGAGTTACAGCCTGCTCACAGCACGCTGCAAACCAGAGGGCACAGGATGGGGCTTCCCCTACTCTGCAGGCTTTAGCTCTTTGTACAGAAAGTCTGGTGTACATCCAGGATTTTCCAGCACACGGTGTGCCACAGCAGTATGGCAGTATACAGATGCTCACAATTCATAACAGTCAACCCCCTACAGACATAAACTTGAGCTGTGTATTTACAGATAACCTCAAATGCACAGAGACAAAAGCACCCTGCTGACTTGTTGCAGGCTGCTCTCCAGCCAGGGGAGCACAGAACTAACTCCTTTGATCTCAAGGAAATCAATCCATATGGGTATAAACAAGACTAGAGTTAAGATTAATTCTAGAAAGTATTTTTTTTAATGTTTCACTGGGTTCTCCTAACTACCAATGCAGAGGCCAGCCTGTCTGCCAGCTAAGTAAACTGCTCTGATGAAGTGCTGCTCTTGAAAGCATCCTGATTAACCAGCAGTCTCCTTAAAAAAGAAGATCCATGGTCACCACAAAGACACACCTGTGTGAACCCTGGCCATATTTACCAGGGTGTCTGACATTCCTAAAGTCAGAGAGTGACAAAGGGCTCTCTTACCACAGGAGAGAAAACTGCATCAGCAACTAATAGAGATAGTCTGCACGGTATTTCTCTGTGCCTCCATCCAAACAATTCAAGCATATGTGCATCCCCACCAGCAGGCCAAAGCCAAACTGGGGCAAGGATCCAGAGCATCCTCCAGACTGCATTACACCATATTCCTGTCAGTTGTCAGAGAGGGGTCTGGCCTAGCTGCTTCAAGGAAGTCCTGTTGCAGTGAATTCAGAGGGGATGACATCTTCCATGCCCCAAGGGAGCTTGTTGCCCATCCCCACCCACCCCGTTACCAGTCAGGACAGAGCCTACATCTGAGCTCCAGCCACCCCAGTTCTGCTGGTATCTTAACTCAGGTCACCACCAAAGATGACTGCAGTAATATGGAGCACCAACTGGAGCAGATGAGGGGTGTGACAGTCACAGTGCAAGAACTTCAGCAAAGCTGATGGGGGGCAGGAGGTCAAACAGCATCACCAGATTTCATGCATGCAAATGTCTAAGCCCACAGATCCCTCACATCTCCCCTATGCCTCAGAATCCCAAATATACTTGGAACAGCTGACTGTTAATTTAATGGAGCAGAAGGTACTCACGAAGATTTCCCACTCCCTGTTGGTCCCAGGATAGCATTCAAGCCTGGTTTCATAATGCCACTGGAAGAAGGAAAGAGTTGTTTACAAATAAGGACATTTACAAGGACCACCCATATGCAGCTTTAAGTAGAGGTGAGGTGTGACCAAGATGCTGTTGAAAGGAAAACTTAAGAGATTAAAAACTTCTTAAATCTGAAATCAATAAGTACTTTTCTTTTTTGTCCCAGACTGCAGTCAGAAGGAAGCAGAACTCGACATAAAAAGCAATCTACAAAAGACAGAAATTAAGCGTCTTCCCTGCTGAGCTGGGTCTTGAAAAGAAGCAGCAACTGCTTGTTATTTCTCATTTTCTCTGACTGCAGCTTGAACCATAGTTAAGGCAACCCTCAGATCTTCTGGCAGAAGAGTTCACACAAGTTTGGTCCTAACTTGCTCAGATCCATAACTGAAACTACTTCAGCTATATCCCAGCTATTTTGCCTAAAAGCAAATCAAAGAGCTCACAGGAACTGCCGACTGGCAGGAGGGTACTCATTTCTGTACCAGCACAGCTGGATCTGGAAGGTGACACAAGGTCACTGGTTCACAGCAGCAGATTAATTCCTACCCTCTAGTATTTCATTTAAGCTAACACTTACTTAACATTATGAAGGATCTTCTTTTCCACAATTTTGCGTTTACAAAGGAATCCACTGGACTGCTTAACCGAGTACTGGATGTCATGGAAACTCACAACGGAGCCCCGAGGAGATCGGAGCGACTCTTGTGTTGGAACAGAACGTTGGAAATTGCCCGCTCCTTCCTCTTCTCCAACAGAAATAATGCTGTGATCGAACGTGTCTGACATCATGTCCTTGTTACACAGGTCAAGCTCCACTGCATGGAGATTTTGGACGTCACTGTTGTTTTGAGCAGTTCCCATCTGTTGAGACAAAGAACACAGAAACACACAAGGAAGGAGATATGTGAACAAAAATTTCTCCAGAAAGTGTCTTGGAAAAGAAAGTTCATGTACAGCACACCAATCCATACACATGCCAAGTTTCCAAAAGGATGGACATCCGTACCGGAAGACATCCAGTAGTCCCCAAAGGCATGGAAACCCACAAATTTAGAACTAACCTTTAAGAACAAGAAGTATGTTGTTGAAGTAAAGGATGCTTGCTCAAAGGGCATCTAATGAGGTAAAACCTAGCCCACCTACGATGGTCACCATCTTTTGCAACACAGTCCAGACTACAAATGGAAGTTGTTACCACTTAAGCTACAGAGACACAAGCTCCCCTTCTTCAGTGATAACATGCTTACCCCCTACCCCCCAACAAAGCCAGCAGAAAAAGCCTATTAATGAATCCATATGAAGAACCACAGCAAGAGAAATGGTTCTGTTTATGGAAACGTAGGCATCTTGTTTGCTGCACAAGTCTTTCAGAGATAACAATGTTATTAAAATAACAATTACACATTCTAGAAATTTACGGTGATGCTGGGGAAAGCCAAGGTGCTCACCAGGTTAAAAGAGCAAGGAGAAAGACCTGTCCAGAAAGACATCCATTACTAGTTCCTCGAATTTTGTGTGAAAGTAGAAGTATCCCACCAACCATGCCTTTCCCACCATCTGCACTTCTTTCCTCACAGGACTGAGAGGGTGATAACTAGTAGGACCACCGCTACAGCAGTAGTAGATTTCTCAGGGACAGAGAGATGGTCATCCTATTAGGAAACTGGAGCTACAAAAGCCAGGTTTAAAGAAACAGGAATTGTCCTTTCCTCTCTGCCTCTTCCTATCACTGAGAGCTCAACAAGTTGCAGGAGTTTTTACCTATATAAGTAAAATAAAAATGTTTAGTTTGGACCCATACTGAATTCTAAGGCTGGTCACCCCGGGAAAGCCTTGCTTATGGGAGACAACACAGGATATGTTGGTTACATCAGCAAGAGATGGCTTATACACTTGAAAGGTTGCACAAGAGATCGTGAGAAAAAAACTAAAGGATGACAGTGACACTAGGGACAAAGACCTTGTTAGACTTTCGAACATTTTTCTTGTCTCTGTCCTGGATAGGGTCTATGGTTTAGTTCATCGCACACCCTTTTATGCAGGTTTTTGCAAAGCTACCGATTAACACTGGCAAGCTAAACCACAAGCGGGTATGTGCATGGACGGCAGGAGGACGAGAAAAGCTTAGCAGAGGCTACA
>VZRL01000359.1:799595-839673 GCA_013397895.1 Origma solitaria | reverse complement strand
CCGGCGGCGCTGGGCCCGGGGGGGGCGGCGCGGAGCAGCCCCCGGCTGCCGGCGCTGTCAGCCCGCGCTCCCGGGCCGGGGAGGGCAGCGGCGGAAAGCCCCGGGCTTCCCTCTCTGGGAGCCCCCGACGCGGGGAGCGGCTGCCGCACACGAGGAGCCCTGCGAAATCCCCGCGGCCCCGGCGCTGCCCGGCGCAGGACGGACAGCCGGGGAGAGGGAGGCAGCGCCCGCTCTCCCTCCCACCTCCTGGAAAGGTCATCACACCCGGGGCACGGGTCCAGTCCGGCCGGGTCAGCTGGGGCCATCGGCAGCCCTGGCAGCCCTTCCCACGGTGGCAGTGGCACTCCCATCTCACCCCTTCCGAGGCAGTGTGCTCCTTGGCGGGCCCGGAGGGGGTCAGGACAGCCTGCTAGGATGACCCTTTGTCCATCAGGCTGCCTCTCTGTGCTGCCATGTGTCCCCAGCTAGGAGAACGTGTGAAAGCAGGAATATCGGATTTCCTTCAGTTTGTGGTCAAGCCTTCTCCTTGTATTCCCATTCCCAAGCACTATTGTCTTTATAAATAAGCTCTGTCTCCCCAGGTTCCTTGATGTTGTGAGTGCAGGAAAAGACCAGTTTTATGGTTTATAAATATGATTTATGGCAAAACTGTCAAGTCAGCATATTAATTGTCTCCGGTATGACTGCCCTCTGTAACTCTGTACAGCATTGTTTTTTTCGTAACTACACCTTTTGCTAGATTAATTTAAGGTTCAGCCAAGCTAAAATATACCTCCAGCTATCCAATCAATAACAACAATAAAAATTCCACCTCTCCCTTTTCCAACACCTGCCTCCCTCTGAGTATGTCGATATACTCAATGCCATTGATGCATTAGGCAGAAGACACCCACATCCTATGAAGCTGCATTGCTCTGCAGGGCTGACAGGAGTCAGCAGGTGGGTTTTTGGGGGTATTGAAATAGCCCTAGAGACCTGTCAGAAGTGCAGGTTTTGCCATAGGTGCACGCAAGGGTCAGACTTGCTGAATGCTATCTTCATTCCCTCTGTGGGTCAGAAGTGGACTTGAGTTCACGTTTCTTATGTGATTTAACTTCCTCTTTTGAGGAAAATCTGCCTACATTGAAGACTTTTGCCCTAGTGTTACACCAAGCATGCACATCTGTCTTCAAAAATATTTCAATCCTAAATACTCACTACCCCTCAACAAGCTGCCGACTCAGTCTTCTCTTGTCATGTGCCTCGGACAGTGAGAAAAACAGCGCCTGTGTGCTTGGGAACAAAGGTGAGCATCTTCTGAGTCATGAGCTTGCTGCGCTACGTGGTGCCTGCACAGTGGTGCAGGAGAACAACTCACAGTGGTGCAGGAGAACAACTCACTCAAGGAGCACAATTAAAAGTTCCAATTATTCTTGACAGCTTCAGTTGCACAGCTGCTCCTCAGACGAAGATGATAGGTGCCTTCATGCTGGTAATTTTGGGAAACACTTCTGCTCCTCCCTTCCTTCCTTCATGGAATGGAAAACCCACTTCTCTGTCCCCTGTGCCTAAGCTCATCCCAATGACAAAGAAATAAGCAGAGACCTCAGATATGGGCAGGAACCAAATCTGCTGAATACAGGATCTGGCTGGAGGCTCTGGCTTTTCTCTAGCTCATTCTTCAAGCAGCAGTCTTCTCAGCTTCTTCAAGGAGAGCCTGTTTCATCTCCCACCCCAATTAGGAGTGTTTTTCAACTATATCATGTTACTAATCCAGTTGATGTAGCTCATACTGTTGCTGAGGGAGGTTTCTGCCAGTACAGGGACAGAAAACAGTGGCCAGGGCTGTAGTTACTTAAGACAAATACAAAAGCCTGATGACAGCCTGTTACTGTACTTTTCTCTTGCCCACCACTCTGTAGGCTGGTGGATGCCAGCACTGCTTTGTGCTCCTCATCCACCAAGAGGGGCATTCGCCCTGTAAACTGTCAGGCTTTACTGCAGATTAAAGGATGTGGTCTGCACAGAAAGACAGCAAAGGCACTGGCCCAGAGTAAAGCTCTAGAAAGCACCAAGCTACAAAGTCCTGGTGCTTTTACTGATATTAAACAAATAATGCTACAGGCTTCAAATTGATATATTGTGATGGGGAAGGGAAAACAGCCTGGGTCATGTTTCAGATCTCATGCAGGTTTTAGCACAGCTTTGAGATATTTGTTCTTGCTCCTTATCTCCTGCTGCCTTGAGCCTCTGATCTGGCTGCCACTACAGGGTTGCAGAACAGGAGGGACCATGATACCATCCTGGGCATGGGGGAAGTGATCTAGCAGAAAGTGAGGCTTTGGAGAGTCCTGCTGTTTCTCCACTGCTTTCTTTAGGATGCTGATTTCATTGACCTGAGGATCCAGGGTGTTTTTTAATCTTACCTAATGCTGAATGTCATAAAGTTAATAAAATATTTCAGAGACTTAAACCAGCAAGAGAGTGCACAAGAAATATGTCCAGGAGGAAATATATGATGATTTGTACAACTGCCTTCTCTACTGAATGCATCAATAAGCAGATCCCAATGCTCACTGTACAAAAGTAGCTCTGAGATCAATGCAGAAGATGGCAACATCGGACATGGTGCTTGAGTGATACTTCCTGGGCTCTTCTTTTCCAAAAGTTCCAGTAAACCATTCCAAAAGACGCACCCTGTACAAATGTGTACACATGTGCTGAATCTGCTCTATCTACAAATTTACCACCCTAGGCACAAAAAAAATCTCACTGTGTTTTTTCCACCCTGATTGCTCATCATGTCAAAGCTAGTGCTGACTGGCCTCCCTTACTTGGTTAAAGTGCTGCTTGCCTTGGGGAAGTTGGCTTTTGCAAGACTTGCAGATTATGTAGAAGAAATCTGACTCTGTCAAGTTTTGTTAATCATTTAGTCCTTTATCTGAATTCATAGTAGCACTAAATCTTTAATTGGTTAAAGATAAGAAATAGTTCAAGCAAACCTAAGAGTAAAGGAAATCAGTATTTAAGTAGTGCACTACACTGAGATATCAGGGGCTTCATTCTGACAGAAATCATGAATAGCTGATCAACAGAATTATGATGACTCTCAGCCAAGAATGTAATATATATCACTCATTTAGTGAGTGATATATCCAATATGCCACTCACTTTAGAGTGATATATACACTCTAAAGTGCCTAGTGCATCTAAACCACCATGGTAGTTCTTTAGGAGTTAAAAAGATGACATCATAAATGTGCTCAGTTTTTTATCGCTCCTACTCGCAGCTGTTAGTAATGTGTTCAGGAGCCTGCAAAGGAGATAGCAAGCTCTCATGTCCTCTCTGGCAAAGCAGGTCTGGGAGAGACACCAGCCACAACTGCTCCTGTAGTATTCTTATGCCTTTAGGACAAAACCTGAGACTTCAGACCAAGAAATGCATCAAGATAAACTGGGGCCACAATACACAATCCCTCAGTAAATTTTCTCCCACTCTCAACCCAAGCTCCTGGGCAGGACACCTTCAAGTACAGTTTGTATTGCTATTTGTGAGTCAGGAATGGCTCCTCCATCCTTCTGCTTCCCTTTTGAGGGCCTCAGTGCCTGCAGGAGGCTAACAGGATTAAAGTGTATTTTATCTGTCCCAACTCAGCTCTGCTGAGGTCAGTTCCCTCCCTAGACATGAATGTTGACATACACATTGTTACGTAGGCTTTTCACCCCCTTCCTCAGGAGCAAAGTCCGGGCTGCTCCATGAGACATTCCTAAAAACTGTTTAACTTTTATACACTCCCAAGGCCTGAGTTGCTGCCATTAGGATTTGCCGTGGCAGCCCTGAACAGATTCAAAGGGTTTTTTTGCAGTACGTGCTGTACACTCACATCGAAGAGTGTTTTCCCCCAAGGGACCCTACACACAGTGAGAGTGTGAGATACCATTATAGCAAACGGCCTGCATTCTGGAGAAGGCAAGATAAGAAACTAGCTCTGTCTCATCCATAACTCTTTCCTTCTTTTGTGCCTTCCCAGAGGCCCAACAGTGCTGTATGACCTTGACGGAGAACTACTGTGCCAAGACACAGGGCAGAGCATCACAGTAGGTGAAAGAAAAACTGCAAAGGCTCAGAAATCTTAGCTGTCCTCTACTCTGATGCAGACTGCAGGAAAATCGCATTTATCAACAAGGAAACTGAGGAAGAAAAGCAGGGAATCACCAGGTTGCAAGTGTTATGAAAGATAACCCAAAACAGAAAGGCAGACTAGATGTTTGGATTTTTGTCTTGAAGGCAGTAACAAAGAGAAGGAAGCACTTGGTTGTACAACTCACCCACTAATGCCACAGGAAAAAGCAGAACACTCCTGATCTACTTAGGCCAGAGTTCTTTGTTCTGGGCCTTCCATCTGGGCCTCACTGGTTATGTTCCAATACGTCCCAAGTGCATCTCAATATCTCGCTATTTTTTCTCAGTAAAGCCACAGCCTAGTGTTTGTCTTGGCCAGGGCAGCTCAGTTTTTTTAACTGTGTTGCTTTGCTCCCCTCCAGACTTACCTTTTTTCTCCTACATTGGAAATGGCTGTGTAGAGTGAAGATGACAAGTGCATGCAAAAAGGGCAGAGGGAGCCCAGGAGCCACTGAAGGCTAGTGAGGTGTCCTAGGGCTGGAGGTAGTTGGCCGTAATCAGGAGAGGCAGGGGGAGTAGAGAGTCATAATAGGAAAGCTAAGATAGGTCTGAATGGAGAGTAAATGAGAGTCTGGGTGTAGAACACCAGGAGTGGCAAGTGTTGGTGACACTGAGCTTAGATTCTCACCAGGACGGCGCCACATCTAGGGGTAGGTCCTCCAGGCACTCAGAGTGGGAGACAAAGGGCAAAGTATAAATCTTAATGACTCACAGAGGAGGCACAGGATGAGAAACTGAAAACTCTCATCTCCTAAAGGGTGTGAAAAGACATTCATAAACAACCCATGGTGACCAGGCTAAGGACGTAGGAGACATGAGAGTTCTCTAGCTGCTGTTCCTTGTTCTGTGTCATGACAAGGACCCTGACCCCAGCACCTGGACATAGGTCCTGGTGCCCAAATGCTGAACAGTTCCTTCGCTCCTTGGTCATGAGTGTTTGGTAAGAGATTGCAAGTGCAATCTGTTCTGTTTTAAAATAAGGTCACTGTATTTTCTACATGGTAGAGAATGCCTGCTGGTGGCATGGCCTCTCCTGGGCCTGAACAGAATAAAACTCTCTGAGGCAGAAGAGGCTGTATTCCTGAAAGGATTCAGAACACCTACCACCTCTTGTTGCTATAACAGTTGTCAATTATGTAGGAAACTGAGAAGAAGCTCTACCCTTTTGCCTGTCCCAGAAGTCTTTGTATGTGCTTTCAAAGCCTGCTCTCTTTGTGAACTCCAGACGTGTCTGAACGGCCTGGGTGGTTTGCAACATTACAGCAATATGTCTGCAGCTGTGTGTGTGTGCATGTATATGGAGGTTTTGTGCCTGAGCTTGCCCTTTGCTGTTATTTCTGATGCTTTTTGCAGAAGGAGACCCCACAGGTAGTGACAGCCAATGGAAATGATCACTTGGGATGGCTTCCCAGTCCCTTCTCAGGCAGCACGAGCAAGGCCAGCTTCAAGCTCCTGCCGTGCATGTTGCTCTGGGGGACTGTTTCTTAGGCTGCTGTGCTTTCTGGCCCCTAGGGGTGAGTGTAGCAGCAGAGTAAGGATTGGTATCTTCTGGGGATGGCGGTGGCCAGGAAACAGCAGCGTCCAGAGCTGTTTGGGACATGCTGTGCTGCAGAGCCCTGTCACTGCCATGCACGCAGGCTCTCTTGGTAACGTGCTCTGGCACGTCTCAGCAAAGCTGGCTGACTTCAGGCTGGAGACCCATCACGGAACAGCCATTGTTTCATCAACTGAACTTTTGCACTCCTCCTTCGGCACTCTTCAGCCAGGGCTGGGCTTTATCTCACCGCACCCGTGGGGTTGGCACCTTCTGCCACCTGCCTGAGTGCTTGGCATGTGTGCAGCATGGCTGGCTGGCAATGAGCTATGCCTGGCATTTGCCACCTCTGAAAACAGGCCACGAGCAAGGCTTCTTAGTTCCTCAAGCGCTGAATTGTGCCCTGTCTCTCCAAAACCCAGCACATTCATGTCATCATATCCCTTAACCTCTGAGCCCAGGATGGGGGCTGGACCTGGAAGTCACTGAAATTCCTCCTACTTTTACTGCTCTCAAACTCCCAGACTCCTGGCTTTCATGCTTGGAGACCTGGAATTAGGGTTTCTGTGACCAACAAAAGGATGGCATATCATCTGGGCTTGTAATCAGCTAGACCATCAGGAGTTGCTGGCTACCCCCTCCCCTTCTCACTAGTAACTGATAAACATGTGAATACTGATAGTTGTTCCCTGATGTTGCTCTTTTCTTTAAAAGTGACTCCTGCTAGGGTGTGTTTGTAAAAAGACAGGGGCAGGGCAGCCTCCAGCTAACAATTTCCTCTGCTGAAGATTGACCAGTTGGCAGCAGCTTCAGGCTAATAATAACACTTATTAAGAACTTTTCACAAGACTGAAAAAATTGAGCAAAACCTGTACAAATCCTTTCTACAGGGTATAGGGAGAATTAGCCCGAGGTGGATAAAGCTTGTAATAAATGCTCAAATGTGAGGGGTCTAGTCATAAAGTATCTGTTGGAAACAATGGATTCTGGTTCTGTCTTTTCTCTGCCACTATAAAGGGAATTTTTCTGTATCTCAGTTTCTCTCAGTAAAACAAATGATAGATTTGTTTCTGGACTCCTTTGAAAATGGAAGAGAAGGGGCTGGAGGTGCAAAGGGCTGTGAGTAGTGCTGACTGACCTCTACTGGTAAACCAAAACAGGCTGTTAAGGTAGCTAGAAGCTTGGCTGTATTTGTGGGGGACCTGGGGATTTATGTCTTCCTTTTAAACCTGAAAAGTTAGGCTTGCTCGTTGGTAAGACAATGGCATCAAGTTCTTGGAGAGACACAGTGAAGAGACACTAGCAGGAGCTTCCCATGCTCATGGCCACTGCTGGTTGGGGCTGCTTATTGCCAGGTGCCTGAGCCTCCTCTCAGACATCACTGCTCTGTCCTTCCCTGCACACATCCACGAATCTCTCTCTGCCTCACTTGTCCTTTGAAACCATGGATAGGACACCACTTCCTTCCCCCTTGGCTCTAAGTCAGGAGCACACAGCACCTACCAGAGTGGGCCTCAGACCATAACCACTGCGACTGCCAACACAAATAATGGTGATAATGGTGATATCTCTTCAAAGCAGTTTATATTTTTCCAAACCTCCTCCCAAAGATTTTAACCACCTCAAGCCACAGCTGGGACAGTGCAGTTTGGAAGGCTACCCTCTGCAGATTGAAACAAAACACAGCCATGCAACTTTTTTTTGAGGAAAAAATACTTTACTTTCTCTATCAGACATATATCATCTAAGTAATATCAGCTCCTGATGGGAGGCCTGACAACACATATCGGAAAAGAGAAACTGTACAAGCTGTATGAACACATTTGGTGTATTTATGTTCTTTCTCAACCAGCTTGAAAATACAATTGACAATTACACAAAAGCAAATGCTGGGGACAAGTAACTTCCTTGCCCTACTCTAGAACACATCATGTATGTGACAGCATGGACACAGAACAGACAAGGCACAGTTGCATGGAGATGTACAAGAAAGAGAAGAGATTAATGTGGGCACAGGCACGTGCTGGTAACAGAAGTTGTTTTACACTGAGAAGCACTAGTGCTACTAAAATCACACCACACTGTGAAGGAAGTGGTCTTTCTACCAGAAAGAGGGAAAGGAGCTGAACTGGAAAACCACTACAGCCTGTAGTTCCTGTCTGATCCCAGCCAGAGCTGGTTTAGGGCTCCTCAACACAGCAGGCTGGCTGCTCCCGAGTCCAAGGGAGAGGAAGCTGAGAGGCTGTTCTTGCCAAAGAGAAAGGGAGAGCCCTGGCAAGCTGGGCTAGAGTGTCCTGCATTTACCAGAGACAGGCAGTGACAGGCAGACATCCCTCTCAGCTGTAATGGCCCCGTGGAGACTGCCATGCTCTCCCTTTGCAGGGGAAATCTGGCTTCCCAAGTTTCAGGCCTGAACGAACACTGCATGTGAACATTAGCATTTTGGTCCTCCTGCTGCCCTAAAGAGCAGACACAGTGCCTGGGAGCTGGTTGCCTGAGGCTGTTGGTCACTGTCCTGTGGATCTGAGTCCAGCTGTCACCCCTCTGTGCTTCATCTGCCTTCCCTGACACTTATGGGGATCCCTGTGCAGAAAGGAGCAAGGGGGTGAGGGTTATCTTCTGGTGTGTAGTGCCAGGGAGGGCTCTTGCACTGTGCTGCTGTGGCTGCAGCATCCCTGCCTCAGTGGGAAGTTATCTGTGGGGCTGGTCTTGGGGTTTGGCACAGCTCAGGAGGGGAACAGAAACCATAGGCAATGCAAACAGGGAGGTCCTGAGTCCCCTTCTCTGGTGAGCACAACAGCTAAACAACACTCTGTCTTGTGAGAAATCTTAGGCTTTATAAAGCTAGGCTTTACAGATAAGAAGTTTTACCTTCATTTTCTTGGCAGAACCTGATATCAGGATCCTGTTACCCTCATAGTAGTTACTGCTAGGTTAAGGAGCTCAGCCTCAGCCAGCAGCACACCTTACTCTCACTACTAGCACCCGAAGCAGACAATTGCTGCTTGGATCTCTCCCGTGGTGCCAGACTTAGTTCTTCACAAATCAGCATCCCAAGCATTTTATATCTGTGCAGTAATACATACTCAGAACCTCATCCAGTAATTTGAGTCCATGGAAAAGGCAGACACTCTTTTAGAGACCTCAAAAGAACAGCAATTAAAAAAAAAAATAAAAATATATCTTGGTACTCATAATCTGCTCTTGAGCTAGGATCTCAAACAAGGTCTTACAAATTAATTTAAGAACCTTCCTCTGTGCCTTTCTACACATAGAAGACCTAATGAGTTAACTAGAAAGGGCTGTGTGTGCTCTTCAAGCCCACATAGCTCCTCTGTTCGATTACAATTTAGCATATAAATTTTCTGTTTCATTAAAATTTAGAGGGAAAAAAAGCCTATTTCAGGAAGTTCTCCTGACATAGGGCTGTTTTCTTCTGAATAAGGGAATAGCTTCAATGCAGAGAGGAGGAGGAAATAAGCAACATCATTGTTCTGTTTTCAGCTAGAAAAGCTGCAGGTAAGAAGTTTCACTCAATTCTGAATTCAGTGGAACTGGGAGTCAAGAATCGTGGCAATATCTCACAGATAAGTCTTGTCCCCAACAGCAGGACCAGCTGATGATAGGAAGTGAGTCATGAGACCCTGCAGTTCCTGCTTCCACAGCTCCTGTCTGAAATCTAAGCTGGACAAGCTCCTTCTCACAGCCTCTGCTGGGCCCTTGTAGTTGAAAGACCCTCTGCTTCAATTTACCGAGAATATCTTGTGGCTGTGACAGCCCTGAAACCTGAGCTATCTGAGGACATCCTGAGATCCTTTGGACATTGCCAGAGAGGCTTTCCCCAGAATGCAGTGACACATCCATCTTAAAAAAGGTGGCAATACAAGATGCCCCTGCACAAGGTCCCCACTAGGCCTATCACTGCACAGCACACTTAACAGCAAAGCACTAATGAGAGCTGTTAGCAGTGGTCTGGTACAGCTCACATTTCTATTGGCTTTCAGCCTATGGAGCCTATTTGAGGTTAACTATTGTGGAATATCTGTGATTAAGATATTTGAATTATATTTACAGTGGCCCTGTGATAGTAGCAATAGTCTGCACCAATTACAAGGAAGGAGAAGCCTAGGCAAACAGAAGAATGCTTAGAAAATAAGTGTTTTGCTTTCAGCACCCACAACTGCAGATTGTTTCTTTGACAAAAACAAGAAGCATCAAACTTCATAAATACAGTGCTAGTTTGCAAGGTGTGAGAACCTTGAGATGCAATTTAAGGAGTGTGAAAAAAAAAGACAAATAGACTTCTTAATGTCAACAGCTTTGTTAGAAACCATATAACCAGAAGTTTGCTCCGTAACACTCAGACCTAGGACTCCACCAGTACCAACTGCTTCTCATTCTAGAATATTTCAGACCTCCTCCCAATAATTACACTGGCAGCCAACTGTGATTGTAGTTATCCAGAGTTAAGTGCTAGTAACATCTTTCCTCAGCACCTGACTCTAAGGTACAGAGAGGGTTACCAAGGTGATTTGGAAACAAACTACAAGGAACAAAACTGGCTGTAACCAGGTAGAAACAACTACACTTCTTCTTTCCATTTCACACTAATGATTATATTCTGCTTTCTTTACATGACAACCGCATCTTTTTTCCTGCAGACCATCGTACGCTGGGAACAAGTTGTAATATGCCACTCTGGACACAAGTGTTCAGGGTTCTGAGGTCCCTACTTTTTGGGGAAGGCTAGATAAAAGACATTATGCCAGCCTGTTCAGAGGCAGAAATCTAATATATCACCCAGTTCCAAATTTCACCTCTTCCCAAGATAAGGGGGCGGGGGGGAAGGTGAGGGGGGGCAGAAGTTCTAGCTCTGTGACATTATACATCTTTACACGGGAGAAGAGCATCTCTGATTTTTCACATGAACAGCTCCTGGCAACAGTGGTGTCTGTGTCCAGCTGTCTGGGTTATCCTAACAGTGGGGGAACAACTGACAGTGACTTAGTACTGTGGCAGCCAGCCTGGGAGCACTGGGCTGCTGAGCACTGGGGTGGAGAAATGCACATCAGAGGTTCTTGGGCACCTGAGACGCCAGCACACTTGACTTGGGCAAGATGTGATAGACCCCATTTTGGGAAGAGTTGCCACTCAGGTTGTTTCTCTGTACATGTTCCATCCCCCAAATTTCTGCTTCTTCTTTCCCCAGCTGGCCTAGGCTCTGGGGGTGCAGCTCTTCCTGACTGGCTTCTTCCTCCTGTGAACAAGAAGAGTGACCTGCAATGTCAGCAAGTTACCAAGAAGTCCAGTAGCACTCAGGAGAAAGGCGAGGTGTGCATGATACTAAAATATCTTCCCACATTCTTTCAGAAATTAGAACAAGCCTGCCTGTCTATTAAAGATCCAGTACACTGTTTCCTGCAATATACTGATAAATGCACATTCAAGCTTTAGACAAACAAGGAAAGATTCATCCCTTTTCATCCTTTACGAGCATGTTCACAGAAATGTTGTGGCAAAGCAAATCTAGAAACAAACACTTGCATAAGATTTTGGGCATGTTTGTGTGAGAAGTAGAACCTCCCAAAACACCCTTTCAGATGGGAAGGGATCACAAGACTACTCTGCAAAAGGGAGGCTTCTTTCTGACTCTGCTATGTCATTATGTGCTGTTTAGCTATTCTCATTATTGAAGCCACAAAGACATGAAGTAATGACATGGGTCCCAACATGTCTTGCTGCCTTTGGCTTTAAAGCTAAAGACCCAAAATGCACTGGTTGACTCAAGATGGGCAGTCTTTGGCAAAAATCACAATTCTGCAGTGGGATGCTGTAAGCATACAGCTGACAACCTTCCACCACATGTGTGATAAATAATCCACAGGTGAGATGTTAAGATCACAGTCCGCGACAGCCATGAGCTGCTCTTGCTGGAAAGGACAACTTGATAATTTTTTAAAATGTCTGAGGGTGAGAAGTTACAAAGCAACTGAAAACAGGAAAATTTTATCCACTGCCACAGGATTGAGGTTGGCCTCAAAGGAGCCAGAAGGCGTGTTTAAAGATACCATGGTTAACTGAGGGGACATGAAAGCAAGAGGTTTTGTGTCTTTTTGCTTGAACAGAAAAGGCTTGATCATACAAAATGTTGACCCTGCCCAAGCCTTTTTGTCTTATGTCACTGGGGATTGGAAAAGCAAAGATGATACCAGGCCCTTTCACCCATCAGAGCTGGCCACGTGCTCTGAAGCTGGTTCAAGTGCATGGTGGAGAGCTACCAACCTTGCTAACATCGTCCGGTGGTTTCCCCGGCAGATCCTTCCTCTTCAGCTCTTTTCTTTCTGGCACATTGAGCTTGTTCACCACGGCATCAATCTTGGAGCCAATGCTCTTTATGGACTCTTCCAGCTGCAGCACACGATGCAGGAGGCTGAGGGAGACATGGAGAGCATTTGTAAGTTTTTTCTTGGGATGAATAGTAGGATTTGCAGCAGACATCTCCCAGAGACCTCAAACAGAAGTGAATGCTCCCCATCAGATAACTGATTCATACCTGCTGAAGACATAACTCCCTGCTACACTGTGTTTTTATCTGTAATCAGTGGTTCTGCTTAGGATGGATCCCAGCCACTTTGGATCACAGTCCAGACACAGTATAATTCCATTATTAAATATTGCACCTGCCTTTCCTTTGATATGGCCCTATGTGGTTTGCTTAGTGTTTCTCAGTAGCAGAATCAGGATCTCCTGATTCTGCTGTATTTATCCTGTGCTCCTCCTGTGGAGTAAATAGCCAAATGTTATTCTTGGACCTGGAGGATAAAGGCCAGCTAGGCTTTAAATCAAGGATATTTATTGCTACAGGACCTTCTGTAAAGGTATCAACTTTCCCTGGCCCAGCTGTCTGGGCCATCTTCTGACCTGAAACATGACAGCATATTGCCTGTGGCCATATGACAGCTGCAGAGGTTATTCGAGAGGCAGAAGGCAACATTTCTTAACTCAGTCTTTCACAGGAACAAGCAAACTACATTACTAGAACTGTCCCAGTTATCTCCTGACCTGCTCATTTACACATGTGCAAGACAAAAGGGACAAGATCTGACTGAAACTGCTCAGCACCACTGTAAAGAGATACATCAAGGAACGAAGCAGCAGGAAATCAGACCCCTCATTTGCAGGGAATTAAACTCCTAACAGCACAAACATACACTTGGAACTCTTCTTTGGAGACCCAGATGGCCTTATTGGTGTGGTTATTCTTTGCTTCCATGTAGGTCAGATTCTCATCCAGGTTGTTGCCACCATAGGATTTCCCCAAATTTTCAATCTCTGTATTTAGAGCAACCTGGAAAACAAAGAATCTCCTGCAGGTGTGGATACTAACTCTGTGACAGCTTTACTGTAAATAACACAGAGCTTCACAGGCAGCAATATACTCAGCTGGATCCAGGCAGAGTTGGAACTGTATTTTAGTTGCCTGCTTACTTTATACCATATACCCAAAGATGCCTGAGGCCACTTTGGAGTGATTTCTACAAAACAGAAGATTTTTTTCCCTTGCCCTTTTTTTTACCCTTTTTGCCTCTAGGTCGTGTTTCATCTGCTGTTGCTCCTCTTCATCAAGGATGTGGTTGCCATCTTTGTCAAATCTGGAGAAAGCTGCTGTGATCTCATGGTCTGCATGGCCCAGTCTGCAAAAGAATAGAAAGCTCAAAGCATAGAATTACACTGTTAAACTCTAATGGAGTAAGACTTATGAAATCAGTGTATTATTTCCTCCTGCCAGTGACAAACATAAACACCCCAAATGGGCAGGAGATAGTAACACAAGCCTATTTAGAATAGGAAATTAAACATTTGTGGGGAAAAAATTTTTTTTTTTTGGTCTTAAATTGCCCAGATCTGAACTAACTGCTCTCCTTGTCTTGAAAAGCAGAAAATTTAAATTACTTGTGTTACTAAGTGGGCATCCCTCAAACTGACTCACTTACTCCTTCAAGCTATTCTTGAAGTCTTCAAAGTCTAGTTGTTTTGTTCCATTCTGCAGGGCTTTCTGCACGTCAGAAATCTGCTCCTTCTTCAGCTTCAGCCTCATGAGTGTCCGGTTGTAGCTCTGTTACCGAAGATGCAGACACAGAACCATGCACATAGAACAGTGAAAAGTAGAGCAGAGCAGGCAATGTAATACAGGTGAGTATATGCTAAGTAATACCAGGAGTTTGTAAGCTTTCCACGAGCAAAAATAAAACATTGCTGTGGGAACCTCATCTCTAAACTAGAATCACACCTTCAAATGGACACCAACATGCTAACCCCTCTGCTTTTCTCATCCCAATTCTTCCTTTATCTGATTTCCCACCACATCAGCTGTTTAAGATAATGTCTCAAATACTATTCTTTGCAGAGTATTGGTCCCACAGCAGAATTGTGACCTTCCATGAACTTTTCTGGAACTTGCCCATGGGAAAGCCAGATTTAACCTGCTAGATTTGTGCCACTAGTAACAGGCGTGGTTTAGCAAAGTCGGACTTGCAACGTTATTGATCAAAGTACATCCTATGAGGGACTGAAACAGCTTTGTCTAGAGACCATCCTGGGAAGAAAAGTCTTTCAGAAATACTACATCAAGTAACAGGATTCCCCCAACATCTGCTTTCTCATCTCATTGCCAAAGGGTCTGGGAGTTTGATTTATCCCAGAAAGGAACTGTGACTCTTGTGCACACAAAGAAGGCGGGTCTGGAGTTGGCAACCACTGTTTCTCTCTGTAAATTGCACTTAATTTCCACTGTATTATTGTTAAATTCCACTGTAAATTCCACTTAGATCAGGGACTTCCAAAAAATGCTTCATGATTTAGCTAGAAAGTAGCACAGATTTCACTATTCATCACCTGCTTCAAGATGTCAGAAAGCTGCAGTTCATCTTTCTGGCTCGAAAGCTCCTCCTTGACTTCTGAGTAGGTGTCATTGATGATGGCCAGAAACATGTTCTAGAAAAAGGGGAAGAAGTGAGATGAATATGCATAAGACACCCTGCCTGCTCCAGCCGCTGAAGCAGCAAGAAACAGGCACAGATGTGCAGGACTTAGTTAAACAAGGATCTCTTTCCCCATGGGTATCTCTTGGGCAAATTAAAGAAGGCGAAGAGAAGGCTCACTTCAGCCACACTGTGTTTTCTTAAGTTTTGCAGTTAAAGCAGTGGCTGAAAGTACATTTGTTCCCATCTCAAATACTACCTTTGGTAGCTTCTCTTGCAAAATCCTAGGTTACATTTGTACTCCTGACACAGGGTGTTTAACCTGATTATTATGAGCATCCCTCTGCACCCATTGCCTATGAAGCCAGTCAGTTTCAGTCTTCACCTTATAGATGTGAATATGGCCCTTAATCACACTAATAATCTTATCCCCAGTTGTAGTAACACACTCTTTGCCTACTGTGGTCTATTTGCACTGCAAAGCTATTGCAACAGACATTTCTTTTCTAAGCATTTGCACTGCACCAAACCCAGGGATTGCCAGGAGGGGTCTCCCAAACACCGCTCCCAATACAGGGACAAGGAGGACTTTGTTGCTTACCAGGAGCACAAAGAAAACAAAGAACACATAGGTGACAAAGTAAATAGGCCCAAGGACCCTGTTGGCATTGTCAATGGAATTGTAGTCAAAATCACCGAGAATGATACGAAACTGGGTGAAACTATGGGAAAGAAAGAACACAGGGTCACAAAAAGGCATGTGCATTTATCTTACATCCTCAAACAGTCCTGAGGTGAACCTGAATCTGCCTGGAGCCCACTTGGGCATAGGCACAAACTAGAGCAGGGTCTAACTCACTCGAGAGTGGCAAGTTAATGTGTCCATAGTATTTCAGGGCTGATGCAAGCTGATCTGGTTAGAGCAAGAGGAAAATAAAACATGCTTTCCACACAAATGCAGGTTGTCCAAAATATGTTTTGGTATAAATAGGAGTCAAAACCAAAAGCAAAACAACCTGCATTTTCCCTTATTAAAGGCATTTGACTCAATGAAGCCATCTCTTTCAAGAGAGTTTGTGTGCCTCTGGAGGGGGTGTTAGAACTGGACAGTGCTCTTCAGCCTTTTGCAGCTCATAGCCCCTATAATGAAGAAAATTTAAATCTATTGATCCTAAGCTTCCTTGTCTCAGTTGTCTCTTGTAGACCCCTCAAAGGCAGGACCTGGATGCCCAGAGGCCTGTGGAACACAAGCTGAAAACCATTGCTGTAGCAGATACCTCCATTAACATCACATATTGCCTGAGCAATGGACAAAAGCAATCCATGGACTGAAGGATTGTCTGAGACTGGATTTTAACTCCCTTCCCCAACACTCCCTTCTCTGTGTGCTCATCCACCCACTGGTCATCCTCCATCTCAGATATATTGATCATTATCTGTGAGCCTTCTCTGGAAACAGATATCCTTACCAATATCCCCCATATCTCATGTCTTTACCAGTAAACACCTGACAAACAGAAATCTGCCTGTAGCCCTCAGTTTTCTCATTGTGTTCTTTTGTCCATGAAGATGTCACAGCCAGAGGCTGTGAGCAACTTAGTAACCATTGTAGTTTTATTGCAATGAGATACAACAGGTGTCTGATTCACCTTGATATTTCCAAATGGGGGGAAGAACAGAAAGCAGTTAAAATTATTTTTATAGAATTATGGAAACAGGGTACTAACTTATACACTTACATGCATTTAACAAAGGTACTGAAGTTTTCCACTTGTGTCCCAAAAAGAAGGTAACCCAGCTGGGCATAAGCAAAGAAGACAATGAAGAACATAATGGCAAAGCCCAGGATGTCCTTGGCACAACGTGCCAATGTGGAGGAGAGCTGGGTCATTGTTTTGTTAAAGCTGATGTATTTGAATATCTGCAGGATGGAAGAATGGGGACAAAGTTAGACCAAGCCATCAGCTAGGTCAGTCTCTCTCATGTATGCCCATGCTTACTAAGACAAGAGGTTCACTATAGTACCAAAGTACTGAGGAGAAAGTTGGGCTAGGCAATGGTGGCTTAGTCTTCAGGGTATTTGTCCTAGGTGTGCCACCATCCTCCTCTAGGTTCATAAATGTATGACTTTGTTCCTTCTGTCAAAGCGAAATATAAACAGGGACTGCTAGAAGGACAAATGTCTTAAGGCTAACGAGGAGCCCCTTGGCGGCTTTCCACCACACGAAGATAATTCAGTTGAAATGCAAAGTCCATACCAACAGATGAGTCATTTCCAGCTCTTGAGTGACCATCATGAAAGGAAAACATGGTTTGCAAGATTATCCTCCAGCATACTAAAATAGTGCTGGATGGACAAAGTTACACGGTACTCAGCATTTTCTAAAACCACTTTTACACCACAGTGTCTGAGCTCATCTCCCTGACTGTTATCTCCACATAACTGGCCTCAGAATTCAGGATGAAAAGTTGCCCAGATTTACTGCAAAACAGGACATATAACTTTGAGGAAAATCCTCTATTCTATAGCTGTTACACTCATTTACTCAAAGGGATGGAAGGGACAACCCCCAAGCTATCTGGAGGAAGAGGTGTGACTGGAGACCTGCCACGCCCTAGACCCCCTACAATACCTTGATCCAGGCAAAGAATAAGTTAACTGCATTCATATTGTTGTACTGTGTCTGCCAGAATGCCAGGAACTCAAAGTCTGCGTAGGTGTTGGGGTGTTTCAGCAACTCTCCCAGCAGCCTGTTCACCTCAGTGGTGCGGAAGATGTGAAACCCAATAGCGACAATGGAGAGCTGCAAAGAGGAAGAGGAATAGTCCTCAGTGACCACTGACTGTACCTATGCTTTTCATGGAAATTAAAATATCACAGAACTCATTAGTATCCCACTTCAGAGCTGTAGTCTAGTGATGGGCTATGGAAATATAGTCTTGATGTGCTGAATGATGCCCTGACTTCACAGTCTCTTGGGCATATTTAAAGAAAGAATTTTCTCCTAGCAGTCCTTCTAGACACAAGAGCATGTGTCCATTTACTCTGTTCATTTTAGTATTAAAGCAAACCCTGTGCCAGCTCTTGTCTTATCTGCACTAATTTCCACATTCTTTCATTTATTTTGGCTCTTATACCTCTCTGCCATTAATCCCTTAAAAAAAGCGCAGAAGGATCCTCACCAGAATCACAACCACATCCAGGATGTTCCAGATGCTGGTGAAGTACTGAAGCTTGTGGATACGGAGCTCCAAAGCCTCTTCCACCACATAGTAGAAGATGAAGACACAGAATACAATTTCACAGGCAACAATGAAGAAGTCCCATGCGCTGACATATCGAATCAGCTTCACTGTCCGGATCTGCCAGGAGGGAATGGCACCACCAGTGGCTGGAAACTCAACCACTAACCTTGAAGGGGACAAGAAAACAATGACAAACTAGGGGATGGAGGCTCAGAGGTAATTTTGAGAGGCATCAAACTTGAGCATGAGCTATCCACCATGAGTAGAAGACTCGTGTATGTGTTTAGGCAGCTGTATCTCTGCTGCTTCACTGCCTGCGATAGGACAGGGTGAAAGGTGATGAGAAGTGTGGCTGGTTATTTCAGGAAGACCAGGACTAATCCATACAATTTCTACTGACACCACTCAGACCCACCCCACTAGTGCACCATAATAAAATATTTGCATTTTAACAAACAATGGCATGGAGGAAGATGCAAGAGGCTAAAGAATTTTTGTCAGGACTCAGCTTACCTCAGAACACAGAACAGATTGATATTTGCATTATACACAGAGAAATCAATGAAGACAACCCGTGTTCCCCGATCCAGCCATAGTTTCTCCTTCAAGACTTGCAGGGCTTCAGCACTCTCTTCTCTGGTCATCTTCAGGTCTACGTAGTATCCTCCCCCACTGTAACTGGTTAGTCTTCCCCAGTGAGATGAACCACCCAGTTCCTCCTCAGAATGGTACCTCCATCTGCAACAGACAAGGCCCAAACAAAGGCTTCACCTGCCCAGGCTTAGATATGGCCTTGTACCCAGGAGAAACTAGACTATATCTTCAAGGGGGAGAGCAGTTTTTAATTAAAGAATTAGCACTTAAAATCCTATTCCAGATCTGACCCTACATAATTGCTCCATTATTGTTAGTTTTCTGGTTTAATGCTTCCCAACAGTGACACAACATGATTTGCAATACTATGGAGGGAAAATTCTGAGGTTTGTTGGCTGTATCAGTCTTGTTTTCATGGAGGTTACCCTCAGGATCTACTCTATTGCCTTCTACCACATCACACACAACCATCTGCTTAGAACACTCTTGGTATTTGTATTTCCTAATGAATAATAGCTTCTCACTCATGGTTCAAGACTCATGCAGTGAGCAGAGTTCTTAAACTGCAGCTACCTCACATTATTATAGGGAAATAGGTTGTCAAGATCAAAGGAATGCACTCCCTTTTCTCTGGTCCCTTAAATCCCAGAGGAAAGTAAATAGTAACTTGCCAGCTGAATGCCAGCTTGCCATTTGATGAATCTGGTCCCAAAGTCTTTATTTATCCCGACTCTCTTAAAAATAGGCAGCAATTTCTTCCTAATTTTCCACTGGATTTTTCATTACTTTCCCAACATGAAAATTCATTCTCTTGTGTCACTTATTCTGTTGTGCTTCTCCACAAAGAGACACTTGACCTTACTGATAGACAAAAAAGGACTTGCTGCCTCTGACTGCAAGGGGAATTCCAGCCTCATGTGAGAAACTCACCCTGGCATCCTGCATCTCAGCAGTTCTTATTTGAACTAGAATAGAGAAATTTAGATTAGATGTACTTACGCCGTTCCATTGATGAGCCCAAAGGAGACCCTTTCCTCCTTGTCTTCGGAGTATACGTCATAGCAGCCTGAGATTTCCTCCTTGAAGTCATTGTGGACCACACAGGAGTTGTTCTTCACCTTCAGCTGTCTCATGCGGGGGACACCCAGCAGCAGGTTCTCGTAGTAGATGTATGACTGAGTGCTGTGTGCTGCCAGGGACTCGTTGTTGTACCACTTTGTCCAGTAAAGATTATCCAGCAGGGGACCTTGTGCATACTGCAAGGGAGGGAGAGAACAGCTCCTTCATAGCTCACACATCACAGGAGTTCTCTTAGCCTGGGATTGAGCCAGCAAGACCTGACCCACCCCTCTCTGCTCCCCAAGGTGTGTTGGATGTGTGTTAAGGAGGGGAAGGACCAGAGCTGGTGTTAGAGGAGGGATGTGGGGAGCAGGGTCATCACTGGATTCTCACAGGTCTGTAATGACTTTGCTGCACCTCCTATGACTAATGAAGAGACACAAGCCCTACAAGTCTCTTTGTCTCTTCTACTTCAGTCAGCACAAGTCTCAAGGAATTGCCTTGGCACCAGTTCTGAATGATGAAAAGTGCATGTGCCAGTGTTCTGGAAACAGTGGGGGAGAAACAATAGTGCCATTGTTTGCTGGACTGTTTTAATATAACAGAAAAAGACAAATCTAATTGACAAATAATTTCTGGCTGTCAGAGATAAGTGGTTGCAATAACTCAATGGCCTTCATTGTGTCTCTCATTATTCCTTCGCCCATTCTTTGACAGAAATAAATTAAATGCTAGACTTTTTTCCCTTTCTTTATTCTCTTTGACAAAAGTCACTGCAAATTTTAATCCAGCTTCTTCATAGAGAGCCCACAGATTAGACAATCCCAGGCATGAATTACAGGCAGATAAATTTTGCTGTTCAAAATTGCCATGAAAACAGACATAGGCTATTAATAGGACACCATCTTGGAGATATTAAACTGTAGGATTCAAAGCCACTTGTACCACAAGGAAACCTGAAATAAATCCCTTAGCTTCCCTGGGACACTACTTCTCATCTGTGCAATGAGCTGATGCTCATATCACCATAATTATTTTATGTCCTGCCTGTTCAGATGGGAAGTTATTGGGAAATGGACTCTTCTGGGCACACACGGCACTTCACTAGCCAATATTCTGGACACAGTGCTCAGAGATAAATTATACTTTAAATCAGTGAATATTTTGCATGCAAGTGTTATTGTAACTATTGCCAGTAGCTGGCAAAATCTTGTGGCAGCAAAATGCCATGCTGAAATCACTAGATAGTGCTTTAGAGGGAACTGAACATCCCAGTTTAGCTGAGAGGGTTCCCCATGGCAGGCCAGATTTGTACTCACCACCCAGAAGTCAGCCATGCTGCCGATGGACTGGAAGGAGACACGGCCATCTGTAGAGGTCTGCAGGAAGAGCTCAGACATCACTTTGGTGTAGTAATAGGCATTGGAACTTGTTATTCCATATGTCACTAAGAGAACAAGAGGAGGGTCCTTCCTTATACCTGAATACTGGAGCCTGATATAAATGTATTTATATATTCACTTTCTATGTACCTTATAATTTCACAAGTAAGCTGAACAAGGCACAGGAGAAGAAATCTTAGGACTCTCTACTTTCTTAGGGATTTACAAACGTATCTGCTGCCCATGCCAGAGTTTAAACTGGCAGAATGACAAACCATAAGAGTTAAGTAGGGAGAGAAGACCATGGGATGATATAACTGAACATCCTGGGTAACAGTTTTTGTTCACAGACAAAATTTCTGAGGGAAATTTTATTTCTCACAACAAAGCCCAAGATACATATTTTGAATTTCTGATGTGAAGACATGAAGGCACAGAGACCACCCTATTTTCCCAAGTGAAAACCCCAGGTAAGTTTTCATCTACCAAAAAACCCCAAAAGGAGCAGACTCTAACTTACACAAACATGTTGTTTCAATTCTCCAGGGCTCCATCCTTCAGAAGAACATCCATCATGGTGTCCTCTTGAAAGGACACCAGGAAAAAAACCACCTGAATTTCAAGATGCAAATCCCCCCCACACCTCCTGGATGAGTCATGTGTGACAACATGTACGTCTGTGTGTGTGTGTCTTGTTTCTTTAGGGAGAGTGACTGAGGCACTGTCTCCCTGGGCCAGCATGATAGTAAGTCAGGGTGCTATTGTCTGTCCATCTCTCCTGCCATAGGGCCCGTGAGATATAACCCTCTTCACTGTCCCAGGCCACAGGTGCTCATTTGTGATAATGAACTAACCTTCCCGAAACCAGGGAGCCATTGTCCTACCCACACAAAGTCCATCAGCATTAGCATTCAGTACAGGGACACATTACATTCACCCAAGAATAACACGGTGAGCTGTCATCTGCTTTATCACCTCAGCCAGCCGTCTAGTCTCAGAGGGGAAAATCTCCCTGAATTGTGTCTTTGATATCAGGAAGTTTCAAGAGCTGCTCTCTGGGTCTTGAAAATTTGCTGTGAAACTGAGAAAAGACCCTGGGCAGATTCTCCCAGGACTGTGGAGTCAATGGCTAGAACTGATAATGTGAATCAGAAAATACTGCTTAAGCCTAACCAACATCAGTTAGCATTGGGCAGTAATTTTACTTCTGTGTGCAGAAGCGATTATGTAGGTTAATGACATGACTTCTTGCTGCTATAAGTGTCCATACAATAAATGTAACACTTACAGCAGAGCAAGAAAGACTAATAATAAAATCTCACATTTATCCCCTCATGGTGCATGGAGAAATGATGCCTGTGAGACATGACAGCTACTTACATAGACATATGTCCACCAAGAACATGACATAGACCAGCAGCTCTCGCAGAGTGGTCTTCACGTAAAGCTCTCTGTTTTCAGCTGTGTTCTCAGTCAGTGTAGTGCCCCACAGACCTGTTGGGTGTAAAGAAGAGACTGTACAGTTTTGATGGCCATTCTCAAGGGCCACGGGAGGAGCTGTACTCCTGTTCCAAAAATATGCTGTTGGGAATTGAAGTTTTGTCGCTTTTCAAGGCCAAGCCACTTTTCATTTCAAAACCTGACTTACAAAAATGTGCTAAATACCCCTAAGAAGAACCATCCCAGCAGGAATAAAAGATTTGGGGCTGGCGAACACTGAAATGTACTGGTTTTTTATTTTGCCAAATCACTCTTTAGTTTTCTATTTGAGTTCATTATGGCCTGATCTTTTCCTGTTTTTCTGCTTACTCTTTGCAGAAATTCAGTCTTTGTTGCAAATGCTCTTGAAACCATAATATTTCATCTCAGTCACCCATGTACCAACAGCTGAAATTCTGAGAGGCCTTCCACAGCAGAACTGCATCTGATGTTAGCTTTACAGCTATTACTCCTTTTAGTGTATATTGAGCCATTGGGGCCCAAATATTTGTCTCTTGCTTACCTAAAAACTCTTGCAGTTTGCTTGTTGGTCATAAGACTCAATCGAATAACCCAACTCAATATTTTCAGCATAACACTTAGAGCCAAATTATCTCCAGGACATCTAACAATGGAGCTTAGCTGAATCCAATACAGTTATTCCAATTGCTCCAGCTAACGATCCTATTTCTTCACACAACTCATTAAATGTCACCAGGGCTGTCAATAAGAGAGAAACACTTCCTTTAAAAAGAGCCTTGGTATTTTGGGTTTGATGAACCACCCGATACCATTAGTGTATTTGTTTGTTCTTTTTGTAATGGCTTCCTGTTGCACTTTCTGGAATGCTCCTGAAGTTGAAAGGTGTAAGTACTTTCAATTGAAAGCCTAGTGATGAAAGCCACGTCAATAATACCCATAAGTCTTGCTGCTTTCTGCAGCTCCTGGAGAGCTCAGCCCTGATTCCTATTCCCAGCAGGATGTAACAACCACCTTCCTGCAAACCCGGATCAAAGCTGATCAAAGGCCCCACATTTCAAGTCATCTCTGGCAGATGACAAACTTCTTTTTCTCTGGAGCAAGCACAAGTGTTCTAGTGGTCTGTGTGCATTTATTCTGTCATTTTGATAGCTCTTTGGCATCTCAACCGACTAGAGAGCTTTTGGTACCATCAATTACCATAGTGGCTGTTGCAGCATCTGCCATCACTTCTGGGCAGACAAACCAGTAGCTTGTTCTGGACAATCCAGACCAGCAACAGAAATGACAGCCTGGGGAAGGTCAGGATTAACTCCTGTGGAGGAGAAAGCATCACGTGATCTCTACAGGAATCTTCACAATAGAGAAAAACAAGGGAAAACAATTTGCCCATCTCTTCAGGTCACTTTTAAATGACCACCTTCATCCTTATATATGACTACATCACAATCTTTTAACAGCTTTGTTTTGGTTTTTTTCCATGAACAGGGAACCCCTACTATCCAGATGTTGGAGCAAAGGGACAGACCTTCTTTAGCTTGAGAACCAAAGTGTACTCAGAAACACCTAAATTCAGGGACACTCAAATATCCTTGAGAACCTGGTTCAGAGACGTACCCAAAACGATACCTGGAGGATGATGAGGCTGCTCCTGTACCCTTTCAGATTGCATCCAGTTGTTGTAATAGCATATGAGCTGAGGTTTATTTTCAGCTATGTCTTTAGGAAACATGCCAGGGAAATCTATCATCTCATACATGAAGCATGTCCCCATCTGTGTTTCCTTTGGCACCACCTACCCCCTTGGTGATGCAGCTGTTCTGGACATGACATTTGGAGCAGAAGGACTCAAGGCTAGAAGACATCCGGTCTTCCTTATGGCACCTTGAATAACCATCCAGCACTCACATGGCTGAGCAAAGAAAAAATAACAGACTCTATAAAATAGGCTATGAATGCAATTCATTTATAAGTCTCACCTTTGTGATAGTAAGAAGAGACTGATATGAATTACTGGCAGCACCTACATTATCTTTTGAGTGTGCTTTTAAACCAGACTTGTGACCCAGGTGAGTGACTAGCTCACAGCCTCAGGTACAGCTGGAGATCCTCTTCCAAAGGCAATGGGAAGCTGGGTGTCTCAGCGACCACCATGCACCCAGACACCCAGCAAAGGCTGTCCGTGGGTTGGCCATGAAACAGCTGAGGTGGCAAGGGGCAGGCAGGAACCAGGACACAGAGCTGGACAGTGCTTAGAGAGGAGCAGTCCTGAGCAGTGGCACTAGGAACTACTCACTGCTAATCCCACACAGTAGCTGATGAGGACAACAAAAAAACTTAATAATCCAACTATTACCACTAGCCTCAAAGAGGTATGGACATGTAATCCCAGGGAATGGTTTTTAAGGAAAATAAACAACCCCTCAAACTGTCATTGTCTAACTGACTTATATTTACTACTTCCATTTTCCATGTGAGCCACCACGGTGATTAAATAGAAAGGGAAGGGGGAAAGCCAGCAATGGAGAAGCAATGAAAAATGATGAGCACCTAGTAAAGATGCAAAGGAAGGAAGCAAATTCTTCAAGGAAAATGTCCCCATTTCTGTAAGGCTCAAAGAGGCCTTTGGTCTGTTTGCATTGGCCTTTGGATTCCAAGCTTCAGTATTTCCTACAGCCCTATGTCCCTTAGTGATAGGACACACTGCTGCAACAGCAGAAGAAGAAAATGCTGTAGTGTCCTGACATTTATCTTCATTTGCATGCTCCAAATTCAACTGTGGCAGCTCACAAATGGAAATTTGATGTTAAAGTATGGATATGTTTTTCCATTTTAAGCCTTAAACAATGCCTGGAAGAAAACATTTCAGAATAAACCAGGTAAATGATACACTGCCTATGAGTAATTTGTAATTACCTACCAAACCCACTCAGCACCATTCCTTGGCCAGGAGAAGTCTCTAAAGCCTCTGCTCTGACTTCCATGTGAATTAGTAGTGTTAGGCTGTAGTGGCAATGACAAAAGTATTGATCATGGAGGGGCTGTGCAATTTAGGACCAAGCTATACTGTTATTCACCCACTCATACTGTTAGATGGTATAGCTCTGAGAACGGTTCTTGCCTTTCAAGTGAGAAAAAATTGGCAAGAAAACGTATTTCTTTTTGCTTTATCTCCCCTGTTTTTAAAATATTAGAATTTTATGCCTTCTGTAAGATACTGTTGAAATAAGGCTCTTACCCAGGACTGCATCCTGACAGGAGACTTATCTTGCCCCCAGGGTTTTGTTTGCCTCTGAATAAGCCTACATAATATTTCATTCCCTTTTGTCTTTTAAACTGGAAAACGGCACCTCTTTCTTTCAGCTATCTTCAAGGGAAGCATTATTTAATACATTGCTATAATCCCCTACATTTCAGTCCTGACAGTGCTAGATTTTCTCTGGTAGATATGTCTATTGGTTCTTATGTTACAGTAACACAGGGCCAGCACCACTCTATCTAGAATATGCACACAAAGGCAGAAGTCTCACCACCACAGTGGTGGCTGCTGTGGATTCAGAGCACCTAAGCTCTGCAAACAGATTCACTGCATGACCTTGAGCACACCGCTAAGTCTCTTACCTTGTAGTAAAGGTAACAGGACAGACCATGAAGCTATAGCAAGGCACACAGAACGAGGATGCTCCTTTCAGTCCAGCCAAAGACAATCTCTGGAATAATGCCACTGCATGTTGAACAGCTCCCTGGGCTACACAGACACTATAAGGTTTCTACCTTCTGCATCCCTTCTCTTCCTCCCCTCCTTCCTATCCATTGTTCTGAGGGCTAATAAGACCCTTCTAACGAGATATCAGAGATTTACCTCGGATGCCTCTGAAGATGTAGAAGCAGCACTTGAGGAAAGGACTTGTCTTCCCATTCACAGCTTTGTTCTGTTCTTCCTGGTAGGGCAGTGGATCCCCGACCTCTTCAAAATTCTTGTAGGGATTCTCCAGGATAGACTTGGGGTTGTAGATGGCTTGAATTTTCAAGGAGGTGGAAGGAGAGCCATTGTAAACAGGATTGTCCCAAGCTTTCTTCCCCACTGTCTCCAGTTCATGCACTTCTGCTACTTCAAAGTGGCTCTCAGCTTTGCTGTTTGGGTGAGACAAATTCATGACTACTCGCTACCAGCACAAGTACTTTTTAACTGGAATTGTGAAGATTGCCTGGCAAGGCTGGAATTAAAAGTTAGCAGAGAGATAATCAATGCCAAACTGCTTGCCTCCCTCAGCAGCCAGGAGAGGGCACACCAGCAGCTCCCCACAGAAAAAAAGCATTCTCTCCTCCTTTTATATCAGCACAGCTGGTGATACCGATCGGAGGGGTGGCACTACCCCTTGTTAGGAACCACCGTCAGCCCTATTATCCCAGTAGTCCTGGGAACACCGACAATTCCAGGGATCATTCTCTGCTCCTTAGCGGCAATAACAGACCTAGATGCCACCGTGAGACGAGGGGGCTACAAGGAGCCGGGAGTGAGGCTGCTGCAGCCCGGGCCAGCTGCAGGGGCAGCTCCGGGCAGGAGCCGTGGGGACAGGGGCAGGAGGGCAGCCTTTTCCCGGGGCCGGACGGCAGCCTTTACTCGGGGCCGGAGGGCAGCCTTTACTCGGGGCCGGAGGGCAGCCTTTGCCCGGGGCCGGAGGGCAGCCTTTGCCCGGGGCCGGAGGGCAGCCTTTGCCCGGGGCCGGAGGGCAGCCTTTGCCCGGGGCCGGAGGGCAGCCTTTGCCCGGGGCCGGAGGGCAGCCTTTGCTCGGGGCCGGAGGGCAGCCTTTACTCGGGGCCGGAGGGCAGCCTTTACTCGGGGCCGGAGGGCAGCCTTTACTCGGGGCCGGAGGGCAGCCTTTACTCGGGGCCGGAGGGCAGCAGCTCTGTGAGCGGCAGCGCCGAGCCGGGCGGGTGCACAGCATCCTCTCCTTAGCTCATTGCAACAAACAGCAGGGGTGAAGCACGGCAGGAAATGCAGTGGTCGTTTTGGAAACCAGGGGCTGGAATCTTCTGCTTTCACAGTGTTTCCACAAGCTCTGCACTGCCTGCTGGGCCTGAGGCAAGCCTGATTTAAAAAAAAACCAACCAGGATTACACCAGGCAAACCCGACAATAACAGTACCTGGGATTGCCTGCATTCACCTCGCCACTGGCCACCAGCAAGTAGTCATCCCAGGCACCACAGGGCTGTGACTGTACCCTGGAGGGTCCCCAGGCTTGGCCCTGGGATGACACATTTGTCTTGGTGATGAGACTGTAAAAGAATGTATAGCCCGAGCCTGGTCCTTGCTCAGGTGTGAGTACATAATTCAGAAGAGGTGCCTCTCCATGGGTACTGAGGGTTGCTGTTTTTCTGGCATTACCCAGGGATCCAACGTGACTCTTGCACCTCTAGGCCCACAGGGCTCCAAGGTACAAGAAAGGATGTTTCCTCTGGACTCTAATGGTCATACAGGTGTTGTTGCCAGGCCAGCTGGGATTTGCAGAGTTGTCCCCTAGGTGTCACTTACTTGATCATGGCAACTTGGCACCTGGCACTAAGAGGGCAGCAGCTGGTTAGAAGGTCACTGGAGGTTTGGGTTGGATCCTTTCACTGAATTTGGTATTATTAGGGCTTGTGGTGCTTTATACTCCCTAGCAAAATGAGAGCAGTGGCATGGAATCAGCACGTTCCATGGACGGAAAGCATTTGCAAAGCTCCCAAGCAGCAGGAACGCTAAGGAATGAGATCTCAGTGAAAGGCCACAGGCCAGAGCCAGGCACCAGTGGCACTCCTGGCACCATACAGCAGATGTCTCTGCCCATGCACAAGTAGCGTGGCTTGTGTGCAGGGCTGCTGCTTTGGGGGAACATGAGGGTTTTCTCACAGTGCAGCTCTTGCTGCCTGCGGCACAGCACATCCCATCCCATCCCATCCTTTGGGACCCAGGTACAGCACAGATCTGCCTTCTCACTGACTGGGGCACGGAGCAGGTGGTGAGAGGGGGAGCACTGACCTTCTGTGTTGAAAGACCAAGTCACCCACCTAGCCCAGGAGACAGGTCATGTTTGTGTCACCTGAGTTTGAAGAGCCTAACACAAGGCAGAACCAAGAGCACCCTGTAATTAAGGAAAACCACGCAATGCTTTACAGGCTGCATGAGGTGACTCGATTTATGTGGGTCTGGAGAGCTCCTTTTCAGCCAGTAAACTTGAATGATGGGAGATGTGTCAGCTGGGGGAGAACATGATCCAGACTTTAGGACCTCACAGATCACTCTGCTATGCCCTCTATGGTGGTTGATGTGAGCCTGTATGGAACACCAGCATTTGCTGGCTAAGAAACAATCATATCTGATAGCACCTTTCAGCACTTACCTCACATCTTTTTTCCTTACAGTGCCTCGGGCCTTTTTTGACAAACTTTCATTGTTGTGAAAACCAGCCAAGAGAATTTCTCTTCTCCATTCTTTTTCTCTTCTTTGTTGAGATCCATTTTTCAGCAGGCCTAGAAGAGGCCTATCTTTCAGAGACACCCAGGGAAGATTGTTTCTAAAACCAGAAACCACAATGGGATTCAGCATGTTAGGATAAGACAAAGTAACACAGCCACAGTTTTTCTGTCAGTGTGCCAAGCACACATACCTTTAAATAACCCACACTTCATTCCTTTGTGTAAGAAGAGAGCACCAAAGAGTTCATAAATTCCAAAAACCACTATCAAACACTGAATTAGAACTACAAAGCATTTAGATTTCATGGTTAGAAAAAAGTCCTATCAGTTATGAAGAGCAGTCACTTGTTGGGACTGAAGGAGAATCTGCTCACCAGACCCGAAATGACAAGGCTCTCCAGGAGCTCCCCAGACACTGCTGAAGTGGCCCTGATGGGAACATTTTTGCCAACCAGAGGTGATGCTGGGACACGAGTTACAGACCAACTCTCTGTGTTGAGAAGAGCTGGCAGAGGATCAGGACAGAAGTACCCAGCTCTATAATCAGTTTCTGCCCAGATTTTGAACAATCCTTTTAGTTTTCTTCCAGGAGCTTAATCATCATCACTGAGGTTTTAAACTTCTACAGATGTCTCATTCTTGAGAAATCTTGTGTGTAAGTTTAGCAGTACAAAGTACACTATAGTCACTTTTCATTGCAACTATAGCAAAGAAAGAGACACAGCCATCGATAAATAATTCTATATCCAAGTTCTGTTTTCTTACTTAGGGTGCTATGTTAATTCTCTTGGCAATAATCCATTTTCAGCAGGTTCTCACCAACACAAGCATTTGGTTCCCACTTCCAGGCAACATGAACAGAGCTAGAGATAGTTGTTATCTCTATGGATTGCATCAGGGATAGAGAATGGGAAAGTGATGGCGACAGCACTAATCAACTGTTAAACATCAGAAATAAAAAAAAAATATACTTCCAAGCAGAGTATCTTGGTGTTGAGTAAGCTGTTTATGACCCATTTTGAAAATTTTCCCAGCGCAGTCTATTAATGTTCATGTGTTTTCATTACTTTTAATTTAAATTAAGTCTTCTCTGCCTATCTCTTTTTTTTTTTTTTTGCATCAAACAGGTGGATTTTATCTACACTTGAATAATACCATTCTTATTCTAATAATGTTCAGAGGCTAAGGTATCCAGCCATCTCATGAGAGACTTGTTTAGCACAAAAGGTGAAAACTGCTTTCTGCACACCAAGATGTAAGAACTGTGTCACTAAGCAACCCCACATGTCTCCAATATGTCAAGATAAATCTGCCTGAGGGGGAGAAGGTGAAAAGAGAGTGAAGGACATTTTAGCCAAGGACAGATTGAAACTGAGCTATAAAAACTTATTGCCATGTTGTACAACTTCGTGTTAAGTTTTCATAAACATTTGTACAAAGATGTATTTACAAACGCTTACATATTTCCTGTATTGGAGAGCGTTCTTACATTCATGTACCTGTGCAGTGGCCTTCAGTGGGGACTTCACTGGCTGGCTGCAAATTCACAGGGATTGCGCATGTGCAACTCTACCTGAGCAGAAAGAAGCGGGTATAGGATGAGGTTATCAGGTCCTTTACAAGATAATGGTGATTTTTCCTCTTTTTAGAATAATATAATTAAATTTTCATGATCTCTAAATACAATTTTGACTACAAATTACCTTTACTGGCAATCTGCAGGGTGTTGTTTTCTTAAATCTTCATTGTGATACATGGAGATGTGCAGATCCACGTGTGGGCATGTTACCACACACACACACAGCAAGCACACTCTGTGCTGCTAGGAACTGTCTGGGCCAGCTGGCATTGCTGGGAGAAAGTCTGTCTTTGACACACCGTGGGCAGTGATGAACACCCAGGTGAGCACCACACCTAAAAATACACAAGCACCTGAGGAGGACCAGCTTCAAAACAAAAGGTATTTGCTCCTGTGCAATGAAAACAGCTCTGGGGCAGCAACCAACCCACAGTTTACTCCCAGAAGTGACCCATGCTCATCACGAGTCAGGCAGCTTCCACCAAGGGGCTCAAGGAGTCACTTCTCATAGTCTGGGCTGCGGTCAGGGACAGGGTGTTTGCTCCTGTGACCCAGATTTAGCACAGTCAGCAAGAAGAGGGACACGCACACTCTATGTCCAGTGGCACATCACAAACAAACACCTGCCACTGTCTCTGTAAAGACAAAGCAGGACTCAGACCAAAGATTTCTTCCCCAATCCAGCTACCTGCCAGATGCAAGAGGGTCTCTGCATAATATCCCTGACAACATAGGTTGCAAGCTTGTGTTGAATGAGTGTGATGAGGAGAAAGAATGTTGATCACTCATGTATTATGGGGAATGTCACATTAATACATGGGCTAACATACAGGCAAAAAAATAGCAGGATGCATCAGATGTGAGACATGAGATTGTAGTTTCAATCAGCTTTGTTAACAGAAGCAAGCACCATGGAGAATTGCAGTGCTACATCCAGCTTTCTGATGGAATAGCATAATTCATATATTGGGAGACTAGAAAAAGCAGGTCTCTGTTGTGGAATTGTTTCCCTCCTCCCGAACTTGTGTCCCTGCTGGTGTTTCCACTTTCAGATGCATCAGCAATTTTTAAGCATTTAATCTCTGAAGTGTAGGTAAGGCCTGAGCCCTTTTCAGTCCATTCATAGTAAATCTTGTATTGAAATGTTGTTTGGTTTCATTAGCTATTATTCATACTTCATCTACTCCCCAATCACATGCTTATGAGTTTAGTAAAGCCCTTAAACTCACTATCATCTAGGCTTGCTGGGCAGTTCTCTGGGAATTTTATAGCACATGGCTCTTGGCTACAAACTGGCACAGGGTTGCCCTGTTTGGGAAAGCTGACTTGGAGCATCATTGACCTTTTCCACCTTCTTGGAGGAATCCCACGAGGATGGTGTTCAAGTCTCCCAGAGGTGGCAGTCCAGCCCACCTCAGACAGTTGCAGCCCACTCAGCTGGGCTGAGATTTTTCCGCTGAGGCCCGCGGGATGCTCCGAGGGCTGGCCCCGCAGCCCCCACGCCCCGCAGCCCCGCGGGATGCTCCGNGACGGGCCGCGGCCGAGCCCGCTCCCTGCGCCGCCCGGGCCCGGCCGCCAGGTGGCAGCCGCGCTGCGCCCCGCGCTGTCGCTGTCCCTGTCGCTGTCGCTGTCCCGCCGCGCTGCGAGCGCTCCGAGCCTCCTTGCCTGCGTCCCTCGCTGCCTTCTGAGTGCCCCCGGTTCGCGCCCTCCCGAGGCCGTGTGGCCTCTGCGGAGCACATTGCCTTGCCGGTGTGGAGGGGACCGCGCGCACTGCGCTGTGTTCGAGCGGCGCCCCGGCACTGCCGGCCTGCGGCTCCTGCAGGGCACCGCGCCGTGTGCCCTTCGTGCGGCTGGTCCCTCCTGCCTGCATGGCCCCCCGCAAGTGGCTCTGCTGCCTCGAACCACATTCCCCAGCAGCCACGAGGCCTGCAAATCCCCATCCCACCAGCACTCACCTTCCATACCACATTGGGCTCGTCCTTTATCAAACTCAGACAATTGCCGCCTGTCACCCTGGTTAACAAGGACAATACGGGCAAGGTCGGCACAGCCTCAGTAAGACCCAACCTAGCCTTGCCAGAACAGAGCATCAGAGACATCCACCAGCCAGGAGAGAGGCAGCCAGGCTTCTTTAAATGCTTGGCAGAGCGCTCAGCTATCAACCAATCTTGCCTGAGGAGCAGTGCAGGTATTTGGAATGAAGGGAGTGCAATTTATTCCACCGGGGAAAACTTTCTGGCTGGTTACTGATCCTTGCATATCATGCATAAGCCACAGCATGAGTGGCAGACATATGCCATGGAGGATGTACCACGGCCATCTGCTGAAAGTTGCCAGGCTCTTTGCAGTTTAATCATTGCATGCTGACCTTAGGAATACTCCCACTTCTCAGGGCCTCTGGCAGGGGCAGGAAATGCAGGTATCCCATGCAGAATAATTTAGGGGAGGTCCAAAGGGTGGGGCTGGGGGTATAAAACTGGATTAGCAGTTCAAACTTAAATCCTCAGCACCAGTTAACTGTCATGTAACTCATTCCTGGACAGGGAACTCACCCAACCCGTTCCTGTCATGCCTGGAGCAAACTTTAGCAATAAGAGACACTGAGATCAGGGTCATCCAGGGGAAAACGTCAAGCATCTCCGATACCTGCTGCAGGAGTATCCCTCTGCCCCTCCTCTAGCAGCTGTCAAGTGGCAGCATTTGACATTTTGGTGTTGTTTTTCCCCTAGTCGGTGGCTAAGGCTCACATTAACACCCTCAAGCTGAAGAGGAGATACCCTCTTCCTAGGGGTGACAGAAATATTTGTGATGCACACAGCTGCACCAGAGGACAGGCTGGGTCCCTTTATCTGAAGGCCTGGCATCTCCTGAGATCCAGCAGTGAGTCCCAGGAAGCAAATGCAAAAGAAGGAATCCTGACACCTTTGGAAACCAAGGCAGGAACTCTTTGGATGCTGAAGAGCTGCCCTAGTTCTACCTCAGCACATCCTGAGCTCACTCCACTGTTCTTTTGGGGAAGATGCTGGCCAAGTCCTGGCCATAAAGCAGAGGGGCAGATTTCCCAGGAGCTGCAAATGATTCACCACATTTCTCTTTTTGTTCACTGCTTTTCTGTAACCAAATCATTGTTTAGATGGAAATAATTTGTCTGCAGTGCAGTTATATCCATTCAACCTGCACAGTCCCATGCTGCCCAGTACTTAGTTTTCTCTACTTATTTCTGACCATGTCATTCCAAATAATCCCTTAAGCTTATATTTTATAGGCGGGTGGACAAGAAAAGCTCAGGTGGCCATTTGGAAACCCAGAGGCTGGCATCAGTTTTGGGATTAGATGCTGCATGCGATTGATACTCAGGGATGAGCCAATCACCTGATGAAGCCAGTTCTTTCAAGATATACTTGAGTGATTGAGGAAGAGAAGGAGAAGTTGGGGCCAAACCAGTAACTGGCAGCATTGTGTGTTTGCACACCAGTTAGCTGCTAGCTGTGCTCCAGTGCTTTCCAGACTCATTCTGCCTCAGCATTCAGGCATTTTAGCTGGGATCCTGCAGTACCTGTGGGGTGCTCTCAGCATGTTACCAAAGCTGTGATCAGATGGGGACATCGTTGTGGGGGTGACATTGCAGTCCCTTGGTAGTGGTTTGAGAGGTGCCCTCCTGACAGCCATTTATCCCCCAAAGCTGCACAGCCGAGTGTCGCACATGAAACTAAAATTTTGCTGCTGCAGGACAGGTTAAGTTTGCCTGGATTCTCCCTGTGTGATATTTTTCTGTTCAGGGAAGCTCTTCAAGTTTTAGGGTTGCTAATCTTTATATGCAAATCCTTTTTCAGAATTTTTATTCCCAAGGCACACCACAGAGCCAGCAGGCTATTTAAAAAGCAGAACAGCACAGGGGACAAACAAAGACAAACCTCAGACCTTGGGTGTCCCCAGTGCCAAGCAGAACCAGACAGTTCCTCCACGTGTCTTTCCTATACCACTATTTGTACATCTCCAATTTGCTCGGCCTGCAGTGTGACATTGTGAGCACAAGCTCCACTGTTGCCCCCAGACTCTTACCTGTAGAACTGCTGTCTCACCAAGTTGCTCTTCCAGTGTAGGTTTGGACAGCCAACTCTTCCCCTCAAACTAGAACTTTGTACTTGTCTAGTGAATTGCATCCTATTATTTAGTTCAGTCCACGTGTCCCATTTGCCAAGATCTTACTGGAAATCTAAGCAGGGTGACCTTCAGCACATTTTCTACTTTTCCCAGTCCAGTACAGTCTACAGAAGGAAGAAGCTTGCTCTGCCTTTCTTCCCATGTATCAGCAGGGAAATTCAAAGTAGCTGCACTGCAGCTGTGGATCCCAGAGTTGTTCCAGCAATCCTCAGGCTGAAAGTGGGAGCTCTTAGCCCAGTTTCCCAACACCTCCACAACCATCTTCACCTTGGTAAAATTTGGAGGATAAGAACAGTTGTGATAATGTAATATAACGCTATACCAAAAGCCATAAAATTCTGCTATTTCACCCTTACCTTACTTTCTTTTCTCAAAGAATCAGGAATAAAATCACCTGGCATTATCAAGTAGAGAAGGCTGAAGTAATTTCCCTGCCAGCACTGGTTGTTCTTTAAGTTTATACCTGAAACCTCTGCAAACATGGTCCTCTCAAACAAGGCTCAGAGGCAGGAAAACACACACCTTCCAAAACACACCAAATGCCTGCTGTGTGAATGTGTGAATGACTGTGGTGGTCAATCATCTGCTCACCCCTCCGGTGCCATGAGGACCAGACTTTGCAAGAAGCTTTTGTAGACTGACATTAGAATGAGACTTCTATGTTAGTACTGTTACAAGACTTCAGAGACAAAATGTGGACACTTTAAAAAGGTAACAGAAATAGCTAAGAGCAGAGGGCATTTTTGCCCACCAAAACTAACAGGAACCCAGACGTCTGCAGCCCTTTACTTTAAGTGAGGAGGTAGACGTGGAAAGGGATGAGTGTTTCCATCTCCATTCTTTAGAGGAGACAGGGTAGACAGGTTATTTAAAGACGTGGAAATGCAGCAAAACCAGGCTGGCAGGTAAGGGAGCACGCAAGGAAACCTAAAAATGTTCCTGGCCAGAAACCCAACAGCTTGTAGGATCTTTCTCCTTAAGGACTCCAAACGTCCTTTACTTGGCCAGCCGTGTATACTGCCGCAGCCCACACACCATTGTGCGGTGCACTCTGCTCAGGGGGGAAACCTGAAGCATTTTCAGTTGCAAATGGACTTAGACAAAGACGTGAGCACCATCCCTGTTCTGTAGAAAAAAAATGCTACTCACTATGTATAGCTATTCACTGGAATCAGCAGAGAGGGAAAAGAGGAAAAGTAATGCTGGCTTCTGGAGGAGTACAAAGCTCTCTGCTCTAGTCCTGTTGTCCAAGAGGAAATAAAACGTTCACTTTAAAAGTAACTGAGGTATGGATGTGGACGAAGTTGGAAGCAGCAGACAGGGAGAGGCACACGCCATCCTTGAGGTTTTCTTTTGTGTGCCACTGATAAACCTAGAGTAGAGAGGACTGGGTTGAGGGTCCAGCAACTTTCTGCTTTGTCCTTCCTGCTTCTCATACCAGCAGCACGTATGCATTCTCAGGGTAGCCTCACCAGTTTCTCCCTGCCAGGGTATGCCAGCTTCCCCTAGCAGGAGTCTATCAGCAACATCTCCAGGACAAGAGTGAATATCTGGGATTCAGCCAGCAAGTATGGAAGGGAGATGTCTCCCAAATCTCTAGACCCCAGGTTATTTTTAACTTTGGCAAACTTTTTGTTCTCCTAAATGTTGGGGCAGCTGTCAAATGCTCAGGCTGCTATTGCAGCAAGGAGACAGGGTAGAAAGCAATGATGCAGAGCACACACACAAAGAGGATAAACAGTGGCATGGGACACTGTGCTCTGCCCAACAGAGGCAGCTGCAAACTGACCTTGGATGTGCCGTCACCGTTCCCTGGTGCTGCAATTCTGCCCTGTGCTGAGTATGTGGCAATGAGTCCCCAGGGCTCAGCTTACGGCCCTGCAGCATCTCCTCTCCCCACACAGGTGGAGATCCAACCTCAGCTGCAGAGGGGATCTTGGATGTGCTAGCTGCATCTAACCTGGGCTGACACCATGGAGCACGAGGCACTGTGGCACTGCCCACGCCACCTAAGCTGGGTCAGAAGATCTGCCACCAGGAGGTGGCATTTCTGCAGATCCCTGCTCGGCGCTCCCAAGGTGCAGGCACCAGGGGATGGGGTACCTGGGAGGACAGTCACAGCCTGAAGGGAGGGGCAGGAGGTGTGGGCTGCAGGTGTGGGAAGGAAGGCACAGAAGGCCTGGAGGAGGAGGAGAAAGGCCAGCTGAGAGGAGCAGAGCAGGCTGCAACCCGGAGAGGGGAGGCTGCAGAAATGCAGAGGTGCTGCTGCCCAGCGAGCGCAGGGCAGGAGGGTGGGGATGGGCGCTCGGCATGCGGCTCCTTGGCACCTGGCCTGCCGTATCTGATGTGGGTAGAAGGACACCAGAGAGCACCAGTGCTGAAGAGAGGGTGGCAACACAAAGACTGCTGTGTTCCTCTGGTCCCCATCCCTTTCTCCCCCTCCTCTCCCAATTTATTTACCCGAGTTCAAAAGACAGCCTCACAGTCCCGAGGGGCTGGCTGAAGTGGCCAAGGGGTGGGCTGTGAGGTCATCTTCAATGAGGGCAAAAATCCAGTGTCAACAATGCTGCCCATTGTATGGCCCTGTTTAGACAATACCGGCTGGGTTCTTGCTGCTGGCAGCCCGAGGACTGGGAGCAAAGCCTGTTTGGGGTAACAGCAGGGGAGGAGGGTGGGCAGTGTGTCTGGCATTGAGTCAGACCGATAGGGATGGAGCAAAGTGCAGAGATAAGCACCCAATCCCAGTCATCAGCATGTTATCAGCCTAATTCTTGATGTTGATAAGATTATCTTGGTGCTGATTCTCTTGTCAATGGCAGGGAATTTAGCCATCCTGGTAACAGCCTGGAGGCATGTCCCATCACCCCAGTTATGTCTGTATTCCCTTCTAACCCTGGCAATGTGTGATTTCTGCTGCTATATTGACTCCCTTTAACCCCACATTTCCCACTCAGCAGCAGCAGGGTGGCAAGGCAAGGATCAGCCCTTGCCCTTCCAAAGGCAGTTGGGGGTTTGGCCATTGCTGTTCTTCTGGGTGCTCCCAACTGAAGAGCCCAGGTAATCCACACTGAACTTAGCCATGCTTTAAGAGTGAGGATGGAGTAGGGGATCTACACGAATTTATGGGAACAATTGAATTTGTACAGAACAGATGATGTTTTGGGGAGGGGGGGGGAGGTGTGAACATGATATAAAGCAAGCAAGTGACCAGGATGCTGCCAGTTCTGGTAAACATAAATAGCACTTTTGGTAAATGCCATGATACCAGGCTCCTCAAGTCGCAGTATCTGGATCCAGGTGACTAAACAATTCCTAGCTTTCCATTTCAGATATGAAAGCCATTTACTACCTCTCCTGGACAAGGAAGAGTGTGTGAAAATGTAACACAGGGTCAGCAGATTCCAAAAGAAAGCATGGGGGAGAAAACAACATTAAACAAGGGTGGTGATCCCCCGAGCTGGCATCTGATCCCTGGCACCTGAACTCCTGAAACAGACCATCCCAAAAGACCTGCACCTGCCACCATCTTTCATGCAGGCATTAACTCTGAACTCTTGTAGTCTGAGCCAGGTCCTGTCCCAACTCATTCAGTGGCCATGGTCCCCTGCCCTATTTCTCTGCAACACATAAGTGCGCCCAAAAGTCAACCTGTCAAAAGCAGGGGCACCATTACCCTACGAGACCGCTGGCAGCAGTGGTGAATGATGCCAATGGTCATCTGCTCTGCAGAGTGGGCTCCATGCCTTTGAAGAGCAGATTCCTCACGAGGGTAAGGAGGAGAAAGAAAGCATTGGTGAAAAGACAGAAAGCCACCCCAGCACTTCTCTTTGGATGAAAGGTCCGTGGCATGATGCTCCTACCCCTAGAAAAAGCTCTAAAGCTGGAATTGCTTCATACTTCTTCCAGAAAAGAATGCAAGAGATGCAGAAAAAATCCTAGGAAAATTTTTGCAAACCTTTATTTTTGGCAGAGGAGAAGGCATAGGGTTCATTTCTTTCCCCACTTTTCAGCTTATCCCCTCATTACTTGAGCCTCCTCTTCTTGTTTCAACTTCCAGTTGTGAAATAGAAGAAAAAGTGGGAGACAGGGAATGTTGTTAAAGAAGATAAATAAACAACATGAAACAAACCTTGTAAAGCCTTTGCAGCAAGCATTTCTGTGTGCATGGTTTTTCAGCAGTTTTGGAGGGGGTAACTGAGGATATCCAATAAAATTTCCAAGATGTCAACACCAGATGAAATCCCCTTGCAAAACTTACTGCTAAATGGAAAAACAATTTTTTTTTTAAGGGGAGAATAGGAAGGAACGTGTTATGGTAGAAGAACCTTAGTTTAGCCTTGTTGCTTTTATCTGCATTCTGACATCGTAGTAGCAAAACCAGGGTGGTTAGTGCATCCCAGGACAGGAATATGACAGTTCTCTCTTAAGGGGTCTGCTCACTGATACTGTCCTGTGATAAACCTCACTGCTGGTTTGTGCCTCTGTTTTCCCCAACCTTGATGAAAAACTGTGAAACCCTCTGACATAAAGGATTCTGCAAGAGTTTTTCACTAGCCCAGTGCCTCAGCTGAGTCATGAATCTGTGAGGAGGACTTCTCAGGAGGGTGGAAACAGCCTTACATTAGATCATGTATTTGTAAAGAAACCCTGTGCTGAAGTTCATGGCCTGTTCTGCCCATGACATGGCTCTGCTCATCACTGCCCTGCACCACGACCCTGGCATTGCATCAGCTCATTTATGAAAGACTATGACCCTGGGCAGCAGTCACCAGATGCAGAAGAATTGAATCCATTTCCTGAGGACGATGGCTGAAGCCAAATCTTCCTGAAGCAGTGTTGGTGTACACCACAAGCAATGTAATTCTGCTGAGGGCTCACCTGGGAAGCTCTCCCTGGAAGGAAGGAAAAGCCTGTCTGGAGAGATACAAACTAGAGCAGGAAAAGCCCAGTTTAAGCTGCATTGCTGTGTCTGTACAGACATTTCTGTTTTCCCACCTGGGCTGCCCAGTGATTCTCCTTTTGTCACAAGCCTCGAGCAGCAGAGCTGGGACTGGGATGGGCAGGGTGGGGTGGTGGGGCCAGGGGTGTGCAGGGTGCAGGGCACTGGCACGGCCAGCAGCTCTGCACAGGAGGGAGCCTAGCTGGCACAGCATGGCTGGGCCTCCAGCCGGCAAAGGACCAAAAAGCCTTTTGACAGGCAAGACCAGGTCTGCTGCAATGGAAACATTGGAAAAGCAAACCACTCTGCACACTCTCCACTTCCTCACCAAGATGTCAATGCCTGCACCTCATGGCCACTTTCAGGAGCATTAACCTCTTTCAAAGGTGATCAAAATGGCAGCTGGAGAAGCTGGCCAAGCTCTGAAGGATTTTTCTCAGGGCTGTCCTTGGCACATAAGACAAGAAACCTGCCAGGGGAGCACAGCCCCAACAATGGTCAAGATCCATCTCTTCCTCTC
>VZRL01000359.1:698573-797409 GCA_013397895.1 Origma solitaria | reverse complement strand
CTACGCCGAGAGCCGGGCCCCCGCCGCGATTCGCCGCCCTCCGCGCTGACCCCGCGCATCCCAGCCGCGGGCAGCGGGTCACCGGGTGGCCGGGGCGCGCAGAGCCCGGCCCCGCCAGCCGCCAGGCAAGCAGCCCCCCTTAAATACCTCCGCACCCGCCTCCCCGAGCCGCACAGCTCGCCGGGCGAGGAGCCGAGCAGAGCCAGCCTCCCGCCAGCGCCGGGGACCTGCGCGCCCGCGTACAGCCGCCGAGGAGCAGAGACAGGGCCAACCCATGCCTGCGCACTTGCTGCAGGAGGAGGTAAGCGGGGCCCCGGGGTGCGGGTGCTTTGTCTCCCCCTCGCCCCTTCCCCCTTCGTCTCCGCGGCTCCGGCAGCGCTGCGCTGCTGCTGTCTTGGGGAAAAAAGGTCTGGGCATCCACGCGCGTCTGTGCGTGCACACACACACGTATTCACACGTGTGTGCCCGTGTCCTGTGCGCATCGCTCCGCAGCCGTGAGCCGAAGGGCTTCAGTGGTAACTTAAGACATCACCCAATCCTGATGGGGAGCCCGTGGATGAAGCGGAGACATCCGCCTCTGAGGTGATCTTCCTGGATCCTGTGCCCTCAGGTAGACTGAGCATAAAATACAGGTTTATTTTGAAAACACCCATCGAGGCGCACTGGGTGCTTGAATAGCACCAAGGGCTATTCAGGAAGATCTTTTGTGCCAAGAAGTCGTGGGTTTTTTGATTACACTCAGACTGTGATTTTTTAAAATTTCTTAATTCATTTTCTGTTTAATAGGAAAGGGATTTCACTCACAGTGTTTTAAAACCAAATATTGCAGCAGGAAGCATCTCTAGGACAGATGCAAGGTGAAAGCCGGCTGCCCAGATGAAATGAATGACTGTGTCTGCATTGCTTGAGCCAAGCAAGTTTACAGTAGGGAGACTGCCCATTTCTGGCATAAGAAAGTCTGAATAACAACCTGACACCAGTAAGATGTGTGGAGCTGTTGGATTTTTAAAGATTTAGATTTTTAATTTCGACCCTTCTGGCAGCCACCATTTGCCCAACGGGAGGAAGGGGCTTGATTCTTGCATTTGTGCTCTCACCTTCTTATCCTTCCCCACTTTGCCAATGCCTAGAAGTGGATGGAAATCACAGCCCCACTCTTTTCCTGTGGCCAGCACACAGGGTCTCCATTGGTTCTTTTGTGCAGGTGCCATGACCTTCCAGGGATGCTGTGATGTAAAGAACTTTACTTTTTTCCCCTCCCAAAATGGATGTCAAGGGCAGTGTGCTCAAACCACGTTTCATGGTTTTGGCATGTATTTTGGGTCATATCCTGGAAGCTGGAAAGAATCCTGTCCCTGGGTCATGCTGGGCATATTCAAATACACTGGACCCAAGATTCAGTGCCCTGGGGCCCCTACACTGTACCCAGTGCAGGAGCCTTTGAGCTGCAGTTGGTTGTATAAGCTGGCTGGGTGCCAGGATCACCTATGGCGTGTTCAGTGCTGGGGAGGTGGGGGTGTAGATGGGGAAACACATCTGTTCTGCAGATGAGAGCGGCAAAGTCATTCAGAAATGAGGGAAAGCTAATGAAAATTATTTAGCTGGCCTCCTCCCTGTCTCAGCCCTAGACCCTGGATCAATCTTCATCCCATTTTCCTCTGTAGGAGCCACTATGGCTATGAGGGGATAAAAATCCTCTTTCCTTCCTCATTTCCCCAGTTTCTACCTAAATAGCTGCCCTCTCTCCCTCCCTCCCTCTTCCCCCCATGCTCCTCCCACCAAGTCTGTAACGGTGGAGCTGTTTCACAGCTGCTTTATAGCCCTTTTGTTTCAAGGTTAGTTTACATGTGAGAAGTGACCAGTCTGATTAAATCAGTGTAATTCCAGTAGCATAGGTATGCTGGTAAAATTCCTCATGTGGCTACTACAACTCTGGAAGAAGATTTTTTTCCTCTCTGCTGTTTTTTTTGCGCTCTCCCTCCTCCTCCTCTGCCCCTGTGTAACTTTGACAGTGACATAAGCTATTGTGGAGGAGAAAAATGCAACGCCAAACCCACATTCTTACTCTGGAAGCAGCATATCCATATGGGGTGTGTTACCCATCTAATTATACCACCAATCATTGTTGGGAATTTTTCCTGCATAGACAAGTCTTGGGTCTTTCTGGTAGATTGTCTTGCAGCCAAGAAAGAAAATTGTACCTTTCTGCCAAAATGCCAGATGAGAATATCTAACACTTGGGAAAGGGCAGGACATCTCCTTGCCTAATCTCTGGAATAGAAGCCATTTCTCATGGCTCTTTTGGTGTGGGGATTACCTTTAAATTCTCCAGCAGCTGAGAGTATCATACCCTCAAAACATTAATTAGGAAAGCAGTCAGAGACAGCCTATAGCTGGGATGCAGAAGAGCCTGTCCCAAGCTCAGCAGCTTGCCCGGGTGCAGTGAAAGCAGCAGGATACTTTGTGTCCAGTTTTTTTCCTTTCTAACCTTTGATTCCCCAAGGAAAAAAAGTGCTCCTTCTGTAGAGATCATTTTACTTTCCAAATGTGGGGAATCTGTCAGCCTTGCCAGCTCCTCCCCATCGGAAGGTATGTCTGTAACCCTCTAGTTTCTACCCTTGGGAAAGGGAGGAGTTGGGGTGGCCACGTAAGCTGCCTGGCCTGATTTTATTTGCCTCCCTCAGGAAACTAGGCCATGGCAGGATGGTGGTCTTTTATGAATGCTGAATACCTGAGTGGGAATCTGCTGTTAATTCAGGAGAGATTTCTATTGGGAAAGGAGCTTTCCCAGCTCGACCATGCTCCTTGCCACAATCTCAGCTCTCCTGTGCCTGCTGGCTGACCTTTAGTGCCCCTTCACCCGTGGAGGCAGAGGTGCGGGCGGCAGAGGGATGTGTCCCTCGGGCAGGTTCCTGGGAGCAGGGATGGGGGTGATGTGTGGGGGTCACACCACTTGTGTCGCACATGCTTGGTACCCCCAGGGCTGAGCCATGTTTTGGGCACTTGGACTCGGGGCTGACAAAGGGCTGCGAGCAGCAGCAAGCACACGGCTGGCATGATGGAGATGGGAATCGGTGATTCAGGGTTCAGTGACCTGTCTCATTAGGGTCAGTCCTGCCTGCTCCTTTTGTCATGCATGCCTGATCGGGCAGGCTGTCACTCAGCCAGGACAAACAAGCATGTGCAGAGGGAATGTTGTGTCACAGTTACAGGGGTGCCAGGAGCCAAGATGAACCAACTTTGCTGCTTAGAACTTCCTCTCTGCATGCTGGTGGCCATAGCTCAGAGGACTGTCTTCCCTTGCCTCAGTTTGCCTGTGGGTGCAAAATGAGAGAGGGATAAGAGTCTTAGCAGCAGGCATGGGATAAGTAGCTGTAGGTCTAACTAGAAGCACCTCACCTGACTGCTTCCATCCACTGAGCTTCAAGCATGTCAGTCTTGCCACATCCCGTGCGCGAAGGGAAAGCAGGGGGGATAAGGAGGCATCCCAGAGGAATGCCCCTGTGGATCTTCGTGATGTTCCCCCCGTGATTCCTGGTGGGGTGACACAAAGAAGCAGGGTATCAGGAACAGCCCATTGATTTATTATAAAACTGTGTTTCAGACCATATTTCTCTCCCACCTCTTTGTTCATTCACAAGATTTCCTTTATTGTTGTGTGCTTATGCACAAGTCCAGACCACAAACCCACCAGAAACATCCACTGATCAAACTGAAGGAAAATAAAAATCCTTGCAGTCTGCAAATGATCTCACCAAAGCCACTGGTGGAAAAGAGACTGGCTTTCAAGTATTGTTCTTTACTTTCAGCACCCTATCTACCATTCACCTTCTCTCCAGAAAGACCAGGCCCCCATCCTCCCAAGCCATGACTCCATGTGGCCAAAGCAGGCTCTTCTCAGTGCCAAGGGCTCAGCTGAAAGCATGGAGCCTTCCAGGGAAACTACAAGCTGTGAATCCTTACACTGCCAGCCTAGATGCATGTGTTTGTATTTCTTGAATTGATAACCACCAACTTCTTTTTTTGTTTTCCCTTTTTTCCTTGAAAATATCCATTGCCACCTCTCCAAGGAGTTCTCCTCCACTTCCAGCACCACTGCTGTTGGCACAGTCACCTCCCGGGTGACCAGGAATGGAAATGGCGTCATGGAGAAGGACTTACTCAATCATGAGGACTTGGCAGGAGACCGGGGCATGATAGATGATCTCTTTGATGAGACCTACCGTGAGAAAGAAGGCCCCAAGCCCCCACTGCGATACGTCTGGAGGAATATCATCCTCATGAGCCTGTTGCACCTAGGGGCCCTATTCGCATTGACACTGATACCTTCTGCAAAGATCCAGACACTGGCATGGGGTAAGCATATTCCTCTATCTATTTCTTGGCATCTGCAACTCCCAAATCTGTTGGGTGGTATTTTTTTTCCTCCAGGCCCCCAGACTCAGGGATGAGAAAGAAGGAAGCAGGGGACTTCTGCCAGAAGCAACTCTTCAGCCAGATTTGTACTGAGGTGTGAAAGGGCTTGCTAGTTTCTCTTGTAAGGTTGTACATGAGAGGGAAAGATATGGCAGGGATTTGGTTTGTCTGCTCAAAGAACAAACTTGATCCACAGATATTAGGCTTGGAAATATCCCACACCTGAATATGCGGCTTCTGGGGTGAAGCACAATAGAGTGCTTGTTTGATAGAGTACTGTGACAGTCCCAGAAAGTTAGGAAGAAAGATGCTAGCAAGAGCACCTTAAGGGGTGGCTGGGGAGGCCAGGTACAGGGCACTATTTGGCATAAGACTGCTGCCCAGACATGAGAACCATTTCTGTCCTTACCAGGGAAGTGAAAATCTCACAGAGCCTCCGTGTGTGTAAAGAGGAAAAAGAGACAAAATACAGACAGTTTTGCTGCAGATAAACGTCAAGTCTGAAGCTCAGGTCTTTTATCATTCTCAAAAATGCACAGATTAGCCACCATCATCCCGGAACTAAGCCTGACAACTTTTGAAAAATAAATAAGCGTCTCTCCAGGCAGCAAATTCCAGTGGAAAGCACAACCCAGCAGAAGGTAGCTAGGCAAAGCTCCACTTTCTCAGAGACCTTGCCCTGGGTAGGAACCAAACTTCTTCTCTGACTGCTTGAAAGACAGCTGGGCCCAGGGCCCACTCTGCGGGAGAGCCTTGCTTTCCACCAGCCTTTGTGTGGACCCCTGGAGGAGTCCAGAAGCCAAATGGCTCCCAGTAGGGAGGTCCAGAGATTGTATCCAGCCCCTGCCTCCCTGTGAAACAGAACATCCTGAAACAAAAATCAACAGTCTAGTTTGAGGCCTGCTGGGGTGGCTTTTGGGTTCAGTGGTGCTCCTGCTTCCTGGTCAGCCCGGCTATGGATGAGCCCTGGGGTGATCCACCTGGTCTGTCATGCTCTCAAAGTCTGTCCTTCTAATGGCTGTGTGCAACAAGCATCACAGCTGAACTGGGAAGGAGATGGCTTCCTGGATGGCCAGGTTGACTCTTCCTTCTGGACCGTATCAGCCTCTCACTGGCAGAGGCCTGGGGGATGAAATTCCCTGGAGGCCACAGTCAGAGTCTGGCTACAGCATCTGCAAAAGCAGAGGCACCAACGTGTTCCCTGTGCAGCCAGCGTGGCCTTTCAGGGGGACATTATGAAAGAAGACCTTGCTGGGCCTTTCCCTTGTGAAAACCTGACAGGCTGCACTTTCCCCTGGCCTGGCAGGGCTGGGCAGAACATGCAGCCTCAGCATGACCTTGGAGGAAGGTTTCAGGGCTCTTGGTCCTGTTCTGTGTGTTCCATCCCTGGGCTGGAGGCTAAGTGAAGACTGCTGGCTTCTCTCACTCACTGAGCTGACAGGCTGGGTCCTCCAACTCCAGTCAAATATCCTCAGGGTGTTGGGGCAAGGAGCATGAAAAAAGTCAGTTGAATTTACTGATTTCACTTCAAGCTGCTGATATGCTTGCTCCACGATTTCCAAATCCGTCCAACACTTCTCCCTTGAGTTCCCTTGGGATACTTAAGAGGGCTTGAGCATCTTTATCCAGAAGGTTAATGCTGTTTTGCAATCTGCTAAACCTCACCCTACCCCAAAATGGTCTTTGAGGCAGTGTCTTTGCAAGGACGTGTCTCTTTGGGATGTATGTATGGCATCTCATGGCACTTCACAGGAATCTGCTTTGCTTTTAATCTGATGCCAATCCTTCCTGGTCTCCTCTCTCAGTCAACTCTGATATGAAGTGCCAGTTGCTCTCCTGCCACTGTGAGGCACTACAAGATTCCTTGGTGGCTTCTGGAGTGACATGTTCTGGGAATGGGAGAAGGACATGGTGTTTGGGGGAGATGCACTGTTCTGGATGGGCTGAAGATCCATCCTGCCTTACCAAAGCTGGAGTAGCTCCACCAAGCTCCCTGTCCTGCACTCCTGTTCTGGGAAAGGACTACTGTACATGGCACCTTGCAGCCAAGTCACAGTTCCTTTATAGTCCATTTTCCTCCAGCAGTGACTGGAACAGGAATACTCTGATCGTCCACGGGTCAACCTTCTCAGCAAGGCTTCTTGGTCCTTGCATTGCCCTTTTCTCAGCTCATACCTTTATTTAGCATATACAAGGCATTTGTGGCTGTCATGTCAGTGCCTTGCTGTTATTTTCCCAGCACCCTCTGGTAGGAAGAAGAGGACTACAGTTCCCATTTTACACAGGAGGATAGTGCAGCAGATACTTAGGTTGCTCCTGGCAGTACACCGTGGGCTTATGGCAGAGCAGCTCTAGCAGTGGTAGTTCTGGAGCTGCTGGAGTTTTTGCTGGTTTCTTTGTTTGTTTTTCAGATTATTTCTTTCCTAGGTTGTGTACATATAATACAACATTAACATGGTCCCAGATGTTCTCTGTCATGGTGCAACAGGCAGCTGTGGTGCCTGGTAGCTCATCTACCTTCTATAATTTATCCCTTGCTTATACCACTTCATCCAGGCTGCCGTCTCCTTGATGTTCCTGTCCCTTTGAAACCAGTTATACTGGTGACTGTCCTCTTTTGTTTTCATTTCTCTATGTGCTGATTCCTCTTTGTCTCTCAAGCTCTCCAGCCCTGCCTTCATCATTGTTTGCTGTTCTGCGTTGCTGTGTGCATTGTATCCCCTGATCTCTTTCTGGTACAGAGCTTCCCAGAATGAGCTCGGGTTGTTGATCAGGTGAGAGCTCACCATCACAAGAGCACTCTGAACCCTTACAGCACTGGCTTTCTACTCAGCTCCCCTTTTATTTATTGCCTTCTCCACTGCACTTGTCAAAGTCTTGCGTAGTTTTTTCAAGGATCATGGGCAGATTTTATGTCATTTGCCAAACGGCACAGGGACTGGGTCTGGAAGGGCAGAATGCAAAGGTGATTGACAGTTTTTTCTCTAATTGCTTAGATCTTCCCTGGAAATGTGATTTGTGGGTAGTCTTCTTAGCCCTTGGATGCAGCAGACTGACAATAATTGTGTTAACTCCTGTTGGCCTGGACAGCAGTGTCTGTAAACAGTGATGGTTCCTCTTGACATGGTGCTCCTCAGCTCCCTGCAGCACCAGAGGCTCTAGAAGCATGAGCCAATACCATATTTTGTTATTGCTGTATCATCTTTGGACCAAGATGAATCTTGACGGATAATTTAGGCAATTCTGACAGCCTGAAAATTTCAGCCCATACTACCCCCAGAGGTATGTCCAGCAAAGTGTTTACAGTGGTTTTTTTACTTTGCTATCAAGACTACAGCTGGCAACACCTCCCCAGTTAGTGTTCCCTCTAGGCTTAGCTAGCAGGCGGTGTGCTTCTCCAAGTGTGGCAGGGAAGTTAGGTTTTTGTGACAGCGGCTCCTATTGCTTGTCCTAAACACTGTCCCCCTTATGCAGCCTGCATATTTCATTGCTCCTGGTATCTTTCTTCTGAGAGTAGCAGGACTAACCTGGCTGGCAGGTACTGGACAGCAAGGAGGGAACAGTATTGCACTGAGCAAAAGCCCAAGGACACCTGCTGGACCAGGAGCACCTCTTCATGTAAACATCCTTGGTATTCACTGCAGGTGACAATGCTTTTAGCACATTCCTGGATTCTCATCATAACTTGGGGTCTGAATCTGGGCCGTGAAGAGGTAAAGCCTAATGAGTCATAGACATGACTGAATCTGGAACGTTTTCTTTTTAAATTTTGGAGCATTGAGTGCTTATTACTGCCAGTGGTCATAATTCTTTGTATTCCAGTTGAATGTGTCACTGGGAATATCATCTGCGAATTGACAATCTTTTGGATCTTGTATAGTTCAAAGCACAGTATGAAAGATGACTCTGAATCCTCACCTGATGGAGTCCCTAAGTCCTTCAGTTTGGGGCAGCATCACACCACAGACGTAAAAATCTGTGCTACTTTATTTCAGTTTCTCTACTCTCTTTCCAATTGAATTCTTAGTGGATGATCTTGGAGGAGTTTTTCTTCTTTCCTGTGAGATGCTGATTCCCTGACTATGCAATGATCATCACTGTACCTGTTCGTGAACTCTATGAATCATAAGGGTGCTGGATTCTTCCGTATTCCACAAGGCTTTTCAATCATTGTCTTTATCCTGTCACTGTCACAACAACTCTTAGGTATAGGCTGATGGAGTTAATCGTCTCCAGATAGGGTTTGGCTTTCTGTGGGGCTGGTGCCACAAATGCATAGACTGAGAATCAGCTCCTTTCCCACAGAAAGTGTCTGCCCCTTAGATAAACTACAGCTTCTGTGTATCGGCAAGAGGCCAGGCTGCACAGGATTATAATTAGAGAGTTATAGCCATTGTAGTGACCTGGGATGCAGCTCCAAGAGAAGTCAACATGAGCTGCTGAGGTTCATGGGTTTTGGATGAAGGTTGGGACTGTTCTATGCCAGGGCACCCAAAAGCAGTGGATACTCTTTCAATTTTTTTTACAAATATTTCCAGGAAAGGCTACCCAAAAGCAAGTATTGGGTTGTCTGGGTTTTCAGTCTGTTGGTGTCCCCACCACATCTCTTGTGATTCCCTGTGCTTGCTGATAATATCTTCATTGCTGGTGTTATCTTTTCCCAGCAGGGATATCCACAGGCAAATTCTGATAATTGCCTGTTTAAAAGTGATACAGATGAGCTTCCTTTCCTGCAAAGCTTAAATACAACAGTCCTCAGCCACAGTCATCATCCTGGAGGACTCTTTTACCAAAATATTCAGTCAGCATGTGAGGATTCACCACATAAGGAAAGCTGAAAACTCAGGGCTATGAATAAGTCCTCTAGTCACCTAAGCTGGCATTTACTTTCTTGTGCTATTGAAGATCATGAAAGATCACATAGTGAATTTCTGTCTCCAGTGCATCATTAATGCATGGGGCCTGCTTGCCCCACAGTGGACAGATGGGCTCTTTCCCTAGCAAGTTGCCCCACACATCCATTGCAAGGTGCCATCATTTATCATGGACTCCCTGTTTGGTGTTATCTGTGGGGATAGTACTGATTTAAAATGCCTCTTAAAACCTAAAATTAACAGGTCATGAGCTGGTTCATAACTTGCAAGTCAGAATCATGAAACTAAGTAAAATCTTCAAGGCTTCCAACACCAGTAGGGGCAAAGGAACATCTGAAAAAAATGCCCTGTTCCATCATCCTTCCCTTCTCCCCTTCCAGGCTTGGACAGCCTTGTGAGCTTTGTTCAGCTCCATTGTCTCTTGCGAAGTCTGGATGCTGCTGTATTTGCATGCTCGGCTCTTCTGAGAGATCACTGAGGCGCTGGGAGACACGAAGCAGAGTTGTGCTGGTCCAAGGCTTGTGCTGCACTCAGCAGCAGGCAGGGGAACCAAGGGAGAAGATGAAGATGGGGAGTCACGGTCAGATCAGCAGACAGGGAAGGTCACTCTTGTGCAGTGGATGGGAGTGAGAAGGGTTCATGCAAGTTTAAGGGGCCAGAAGAGGATGTTAAATCAGCCAAGACAAGCTTTCAGTGGATAAGAGATTAGGTTGGGAATGTAGAAACAAAAAGGAGGTGACAGACAGAAGAGGGAGCAGGAGATGATAGGAAATAAAGCCTGTATTACTTGGAATAAAAGAACCGGACAGCGCCTGGCACATCTCTCGGATCTCTGATTCCAGACAAGTTTCTGGGAGAGTATCTAGTTTTCTGGGTTCAAGATAAGCTTGATTAGAGCCATATGACTGGACTGAATGGCTAAATGTCAAGCATACCATCAATTCCTATCCATGGACTTATGTGTAAGAATAAGGAACTCTTCATGACTGATACAATTGGCTGAAATGTGCAAATTTATACCAGGAAAGAGTTTTCCCCTGGGGGACTGGTAAGAAGGCATTGCTTCCCCCAGAGGACTAAAGGTGAATCAATTGACCTGTTCACAGATGTACACTCTTCCCTCTTTGTGTCTGAACTTGCAGAGCAAACCAAATGTTGAATGTTCTCTGTCTTTCTGGCAAACTTCCTGACCCTTCCTTCCTAGAGGAAGAGTTAATTTTCAGAACCAATTTTCTTCTTACCCTATCTCCCTAGTATAATGCTGCCATGAACCTCTCGGAGTCTTTTCTCCATTTTATTTCTAGGATCAGGTGCTGGAGCTGAATTTCCAGAAGTCCCAGGAGGACAAACAGGAGCACATAGACCAGGGCAAATATGAGCACATAATGTATTGGGAGAGGGAGGTATTTTTTTACTAGTTGCCAAAAGGGCAAGGAATTCCTTCTGCCCTGTGTGGAGAGGGAACACATGAAGCAGAGTAAAAGCTCAACGGGGCCCAGCAACACTTGCCTCTGGCATTGGCACAACTTGCAATGAACTGTTAGCCCTGGAGTTTCCTTCTGTGAAAGGTGCAGGAGTTGGGCAGAGGAGGGATCAAAAAGACCCTAGGAACAGTAGCCTCTGGGCAACTCTTAAGCCAGTGGTGGAGCTGAAGGTGAAGCCCAGGCTTCAGTGGGAGGCTAGGTTAGTTCTTTTTCTAGACAGCTTTTGCTCAGAAAGGGAGCAGAAAAGAAGTGTAACCCTGGGCTTGAGCTGTCCCCTAAGAATGGTAACATTATCTACCAACTCTAGGTGAAAATAATGCAAAAGAGATTTAGTGAGGAGTGGTGAGATAGGAAAGTAAAAGCCTGGATTATTCAGGGTGGGAGGAAAGGGAGAAGCTGTTCCCTAGTGGACTGCAGTGCTTTTACCACAGTTCTTTGTGGAAGCAGCCACTTTATACAATTTTGACTATTCTGCACCATGACAGATGGCACTATGCTGAAAAACCACCCCTTGTGACAAGTCTTCTAAAGGGGAGCATGCTTCCTTGTCAGAGATGAAGAGCTGAATTGATTTCCCCCAGATTGTTTAGGAGGCCTGTGGTAGTTTGGGCACTCTCACATGGAGTTTTATTGCCCCAATCTGTGCTCTCCATGGATTCTTCTTCTGTTTACATAGCTTTGGGGGAAGGCCTGCCTTTGTGTTGCTCTGCCTGAAGCTCTGCTCTAATGGCTCAAACACTTCTTTTCCTTTGTAGCTCTTCTGTGTTTCCTGGTGAGTGCTCTGGGGATCACAGCTGGATCTCACCGCCTGTGGAGTCATCGGTCCTACAAAGCCACACTGCCTCTGCGCATCTTCCTGACTATTGCAAACTCCATGGCCTTCCAGGTAAGCGCTTCCTCACTGTGCCACTGGTCCTCAGAAGAAAGTGCTCCTATTAATCCCTGTCTCAGAAACAGGACACAATCTGATGAAAAGGATCCTCCCTCCTACTACCTCTTGTTAGGAAAAAGACTGCCCTTTCTATCTAACACTGCAGTGCTAGAGTCTGTCTCATTGTCTTTACCTTGTCCTATCAGAGGCTGACTCTGAGACAAACCCAGTGGGGAGAGAACAGTTGGCCAAGACCAGGGGTAGGAAAGCTCATTCCAAAGCAGGAATGTACCTTCCCCTCAAGGTGTGGTCTCCCTGTGCTTGCACCAGGTCCCATGAAAGAAGTGTGGAAGTGTTAAGTGTTCTTCTGGTGTTGCCTCACTCTCCTTTTGCTGTGTGGCTTATACAGGGGAAGACATCTGCAAAGCCAAGCAGGTAGAATTCTACAGGATGTAGAATTTGCTGCTGCATAAATCTGCAACAGGAACTTGTTGAGATTTAGGGGGATATTTCTCTGGTTCAGAAGAGTGATATTTAGGAATAATCACACCACTGGCTTCCAGAGAGTTGTCCCAGGCCAGTGATATTTTAAGGAGAGAAGGGTTGGGCCCATTCAGAGTGGCACAAGTGACTGCAGGCACTCTTAAGTAGCCTAGGAGATTGCTTCACCTCTCAAAGAGCAGTAACCTCAGGATATTGCCTAACAACTGTGAGAGCACTTCACAGTCCCCAAAGCAAACAAAACTGCAAATCTGTAGAAGTCAGAGTGAAAACCCAGATTGGCATGGCACAGAAAAATAAATCCTGGTGGTCCCTCAGGCTTGCTGCTGCAAATCAGCCCTAACAACACTCCTCCTCCAACTGTACTGAAGGGTTGCTTGTCTGTGGGAAGTACTCAGGAGGGTGTCAGAATGCAGCACTTTCTGCTAGAACAAGGTGAACACAGAAGTATCAGTGCTGTGCTCTTAAGCAATTCTCCAGGGGATATCACTTTGTTTACAAGTAATCAGAACAGAGTGAGAATAGGTTTTTTTATGCCTTGAAAAATATTCTAAAACACCATTTAATTTCTTCTTCTCTGTTAATATTAAACAGCAGTCTTTCATGAGGAAGAGGAAGGACCAAGCTGCTGATTCCAACCAGTGGTCCAGCACTCAGCAATGCAATAGGATAGGTTGCTGTGTATTAGCTAGTCCTGTACAAAGACCATCTTTTACAGGGTTATAGGGCAGAGGGGGAAAGAATTTGCTGAGCTATTGCTGTAGGGGATAGGAATAGACAAAGATGAGAGACAGACAGATATTTCAGCTTCAATAGGAACTAATCCAAAGTTTTACTGAAAATTCGGTACCATTCCCCATGGATTTTTTTTTTAATAGTTACTTTCAATAGATCAAGAGAAGATTTATGTTGAATTTATCTCATTCCTATTAGTGGTAGCAGAGGATATCAGTAACTTTTAAGGTCAAGGAAGTTTATAGACTGTCCTCCAGAAAATGCCTGTTGGCTGCTCAGAGACCTGTGACTGAAACTTTCTCAAATTTCAGAGAATTCAAGAATTCTGCCTCTAACTGGCTTTTCCACCTGAAAAACCTGTCAGCTGCAGCACAACAGAAGCCCTCCTGGTTATAGCTTGTAGCTGGAAACTCCCAAGGAAGTTTTTGGCTTTGCTTGCTGTTCTCAGAAAGTCATGATTTTCAGTCAAGGTTGCAGTTAGAGGTGGTCCCAAAATAAGATCTGTAGAAAAGATAATGAGCGAAAGTTTGGGTCAGGATACTGATTTTTCAGGTTTGACACTCCGGATTTCTGTCTGTGGACAGGGTGTGGTGGGTGAAGAGATACCACAATCCAGCTATGTTACCTGGCCTCTTTCCAAATTTGTGCCTCCTGCCTGCCTCCAACAAGATGGGGAAAGCCTTCTCATATGTGCAAGCCCAAGTTGTCTGCCGACTTTCAGACCAGGCTTGCTCATGTTACATGGTGCTGTGTAGGGTCTGGAATGTGAAAGAGACTTTGGGTCACAGGTGAAACTTTTCCAGCATAGGTAATGGTTGAGTTTCTCTGCTTACTAGATAGGGAGGGCAGCTGGGCCACCCCTTCTGGGGGAACAGAGTGACCAAGCTCTGGCCAACATCAGTGAGGGCTGCTGATACTTGGAAATATTTGGCTGGAAGGAAGGCAGCAGTTCCCAGTATTTGGAAACAAGTGAGAGTTTAATCCTGGCCCATGTGTATCATTGCCTTCTTGAATGGCCTGCAGGTAAACCATTTAATCTCAGTTGAAGGAGGAGTGGTTACAATACTTGAAAGGGAGTTGAGGAATCGTCTCTCTGCTACAGGTTCCCTGTGTGGACAAGTCTCTTAGTCTTTTGAGGCAAGAAATAGGGATGGTTATGCCATTTCCCTACTTTCAAAGTGTTTCCAGGAAAAGTCTTAGGAGATTAAGGAGCCTCTTGTGTAATACAGGTAATGGAGCCGTGCTTGGATCTCTATTTCATGTTTTCTAGGATGGTGTAATACATGGCTTTAAGCTCATTGAAACCTTGATACAAAGAAATGATCACAAGCTTATGAAAATCTATTCTTAAAACAAGCCAAAGCAATCATTTCATAATACAAATGATAAAAGCGTTGACATTTTCCAAACTATATTGATTTTGCTGCTTAAATGGAACAGTTATGGGGCTGAAGAGAGGTATTTTTGAGAAATGTCATTGAAATGGTGTGTTTGTTCTCTTTCTAATTTTAAGACTGTTTGATTTCCAATGAAAAAAAAAAAGTTAAAAAAAGCCTCGCCCCCCCCAAGTTAAACATCTGATTTGGCAATCCAAACAAGCGAGGCAGGATGACCTATGGGGAAGTGTCAGGTACAGGGAAGGGGCAGGTCACTCAGCCCCAGTTGGCACTGTGGAAGGATGGGGATGGGGATGGGGACAGGGATGGGGATGGGACAGGAGCCGAGTGTGGGAGGGTGCAGCAGCCAATGAGAGTGGCTGCTGCAGGGGTGGGGCACAGGCTGATCAATCAGAGCTTGCAGCACTGTGGGTGTGGTGCAACCCCCAGCTTGGAGTTGGCCAATCAAAAAGCAGAGCTGAGGCATCCCTGGAGCTGCTTCCCAAAAAACTGGAGAGGTGCAGCCTCTGTTTTAAAGGCCAGAAACCCCAAAACCTAATGAGACAAAAACGCCACTCATACAAGTTCAGGTCAGTGGGATTTAGGCATTTAAATGTTTCAGGCCATTTTGTAATTTGAAAGGAAAATCTCCAGCCCTGACGCTAAGTTTTCACTCCTTTTGACTTGCAGAACGACATCTATGAGTGGGTCCGGGACCACCGTGTCCATCACAAGTTCTCAGAAACGGATGCAGACCCACATAATGCCATGCGGGGCTTCTTCTTCTCCCACATTGGCTGGCTGCTTGTGCGCAAGCACCCGGATGTCATAGAGAAGGGACAGAAGCTGGACCTCAGTGACATAAAGGCTGACAAAGTGGTGATGTTCCAGCGCAGGTGAGTGGTGGGGTCAACCCCAGTGGGGAGCCATGGGGGATGGAGCAGAGGCACTGCAAATGGGCTGGGAACTCCAAGTGGCTTTTATGGAATGTGAGGGGATTGAAAGCATCATGTGAGAAATGTCACTTCAGTGTGCCCAAGGCTTTGCTTTGAAATGAAGTGGGAGAAATGAGCTGTGCCTCTCCTATACTAAGTATTTAGAATCTAGTGCTACCTCTAACCCTCCCACACCCCTCTCTTGCCTGCCTACCCTGCAGTATCTTGCCAGCAGCAGACTGAGGTTCCCACCACAAAGCTGCCCCATGCTCGCTCACCCCACAGCCCAGCTGCTGTCTTGGCTGGCCCAGAGCCCACACGCAGATGCCTCTAAGGCATCCTTGGAGATTGTACACCTTCCAGGCCATGTCTGTGCCCCTCTTCCCTCAGTCTTCTGGAAACAGTATGGTGAAAGAAGGGTTGAAAATGGAGATGTGAGAGGGCTATAACTGGTAAGGACAGTCTTGATTCACTGGCGCCTCATGGATGGGGTATCTCTTAGTCATCTAGAGCTATACAGGGACTGATCCCCAGGGCAGGTGAGCCTATCAGCAGGGCTGCAGAGATGTGGGACTGAACCCCATATAGTAACCAACCTAAGTCAGGAAGTCCCTAATTCAGTCCCAGACTGATTTTTCTTGTGGGTCATCAGAATGGTTCACCTTCGTCTACCTCCATTCTTCTAGTGTGAGAGAACCCACATGCTCATCTGTATGCTCATCTGTGCCACTTGCTGGCACTCTTTGGTGGGGTGTATTTAAGCAGAGCCATGTTTGTAAGGAGTTGCAGCACTGGGCCAAAGCTGGAGAAGGGACCATCTGTGGGGCTCTGGAAGCATGGGGTTGCCTTTATGGGGACCAGTGTAGCTGAGAAGAAAATGACAGATGAGACCAAAAGCAGCAGCTGGTGTCTGGACTCATGGTGATGGGGACATTGTTTTGTGCATGTGTGAGGAGAGCAGGATTTAGTCTGAGTCTCTTGCCTGATGATAGGACTTGGGAGTCTCCAGGTATGGCTTCTGTACATCCAGAGCAAAAGATATAAGGCTCAGGAGCGAGGCATTTCTGCACTGGATTTTCCCTGTATAGCTGAGTGTGAATCCTCCAAATGGAGGACTAAATCAGTCCTTCCTGCTCTGCCTCTGCCACTAAATACCTTCCTCCTGGTCCCTTCCTTTCCAGATACTACAAGCCCTCAGTGGTGTTGCTGTGCTTCACACTGCCAGCTGTAGTGCCCTGGTACTTCTGGGATGAATCCATCGTCATCAGCTTCTTCATTCCAGCCATCCTGCGCTACACCATAGGGCTCAATGCCACTTGGCTAGTGAACAGTGCTGCTCACATGTTTGGAAACCGGCCCTATGACCAGAACATCAACCCGCGGGAGAACCCCCTGGTCAGCCTGGGGGCCCTAGGTATGTTCAGCATCTGTGTCTTTGCTGCAGGGGGACTAGAACAGGGACTGCCTCTTGGGGCTGCAACTGCTTCGAGGAATTTCTGTGAATCCAGGTGTCCCTATTTCACCATCACCCTTCCCTTCCAGCTTTCGCGTCTTGGCGTGTTTCCCACGCTGGCCAGTGAGTATATAAGGGCAGTGGGGTTATCAACACCCAGCAGACTCTTTCCAGACTGGAAAGGACTCTGCTACATTTAGCACCTTCTTATCTCAATAGCAATGTTTTACTTACCCTGCTCAGAGGTCTCTCTGCCATGTTCACTGGACTGAAAAACATGTGCTGCAGTCACTGCATATCTGTCTGAGATTTGTCAACTTGAAAACCAGCAGATGCACATTTTGACATGTTCTCAGGACAGTTGGTGATTTTGGGGGTACTTGAGGATAAGACAAGCTAGATGCTTTCATGTTTTTTACTGAAATTTTGGGGATCTAGGAAAGTACCTCCCAGGATCAGCATTTGCCCTTATCTGTTCTCCCAAGCCTAAATCCTCATCTGTTTTGCATCTCTGTACATCACTGGGGCTGCACAGATTTCCACCACCGAAGGATCTGCTCCTGGATTTTTAGTAGGGAGGGATTTGAACTGCAGAGATTCAGGGGTAGGAGCAGAAGTCGAGGCAGTGTCTTTGCAAGGGGAGCTCTGAAGCCAGTGTTGACAGAACTCTGACAGTGTCCAGAGCAGATGGTGGCTGACTGATGTAGAATGTCTAATAGTAGTGTGTGTCTGCTTTTTTCCCCATCTGGAAATGTCCTTTGGATTTGGCATTAGGATTGCCAGTGCTATATGAGTATTGATTGGCCTGGTTTGTTGGGGACTTGCTGCTGGCAGCTGAACTAATACTAGAAGATTTCTTGTGGTGGCAGGGGAAAAATTATTAGGAATCCCCTGGTGTTTTGGTGCAGCTGGGGACCCAGGGCCTTTCTGCATTCCTTGCCACATGCCCATTTTCCTCTACAGCACCAAAAGTCCTCTATGATTGTCATTGCCTCATTTGGGCCAGCCCTGGCATGCTGGGCCATGCCCAAATGAGATGGGGTAGATTGTAGAAGGATGAAGTTGGGCTGAGAGGAGAGAGGAGCCTGGACTCAGTCCAGAGCCTGTCACAGGCATGTGGTGCTTTGGGCCAATATAAAGGGTCTATCACCTGGAGCTCTGCAACATCCTCTCCCTGGTCGTGTTTTTCAGGAGAAGGCTTCCACAACTACCACCACACCTTCCCCTATGACTACTCCACCAGTGAGTTTGGCTGGCGCTTCAACTTAACCACAGCCTTCATTGACCTCATGTGCCTCCTGGGGCTGGCCAGTGATCGCAAGAAGGTCTCCAAGGAGGTCATCCTGGCTCGGAAAATGCGGACTGGAGATGGAAGTCACAAGAGTGGCTGAGTTCCTGCTCCCTTTCACACACACATCCACACCTCTCCTTCTTCCTTTTTTCTCCCTTTCTCCCTTCCTGACCCCTCCAAACACGCTGGACAAAAGTTTAATGTTCTGTTTACTAACTACTGAATAATGCTACCAGTTTGCTTAAGATAATGATAATGAGTTTTAATGCCCCCCTCCCACACTGCATTTTGCATCATGTATTTAAAATCTAGGACTCTGCCTTTATAACACAAGGCCACCCTTTCCCTCCTCTCCTTTTCCTTTCTGTTTTTTCTCTCCAGCCTCTCTAATCTGTCTCCTGCTTTACATTGTCCCAGTCTCTCCCTGGAAGAGAAGCTGGTAGGAAGTGGCCTGGGGAGGCCCATTGCAGTTGGCTATGTACCATTTAGTTAAGGGAAGCCTGTATCAGCCAGATGAAGAGTTGAGCCAAAGTCAGCAACCCTCTCTCCACCACCTTCCCCACAAAGTTTCTGCCACTGTCCCTCCTCTTTTCTCAAGGGCTGACAGACATAACATGGCTAAACTGCTCTCCCTGGGAAAAGGAGCCCATCCCTTTCTCTTGCCATCAGAAAGAAGAGTTGTTTCTTTCCAAGATGTCTCTTGGGAAGTTTTCTCTCCTGCTCCTCACCACCTAGCCACTCTGGCTGGGGAGTGGAGAATGCCCAGACTCTCTCAGATCCCTAGCCAGGTCCACCGTGACCAGGGGATGCAGTAGCAGCAGTAGGCACTGGAGGGGGAGTGCTGGTGGCCTTAATTCCTACTCCCTCTGGTGTCACAGCCTCCCTCCCTGTATTGCCCTCTGTGGCATGAGGGACTGAAGGCAGAGCATGGCTCTGGGCTCCACAGCTGTTTTGGAGAGCCACAGAGAGGAGGAGGAGAGATAGAGGAGTGTGCCACTGGCTGCCAAGGGGCAGTACCAGCCCATAGTGAGTTTTGTTCACCTCCACTGCTGAGATTTTTGCTGGCAAATGGGACTTTGCCAAAATGGAGAGGAGGAGAAGGATGTAAACCAAAGCTCCACCTCTGAATTAAGCTGCTTTATGTGATGGAAGAACAGGGTTCCTTCTGGGTGGCAGGCAGATGTATGTGCCTGCCCTGCAGATCCAAATCCCGTGCTGAGTACAGGGACAGGACAAGGGAGCACCTGCAGGTGTAGGGAGGAGTAAGTGTGTCTGCAGGAGCAGGTCTTTTCATCCTTGGGGGCTCCACTCAACAAGTGCCTGAGAAACACCAATGTGGGGCCAAGTGGCACAAGAGGCTCGAGGAAGGTGAGACCTCAAGGTGACACACTGCTGCCAGTGAGAGCTACCTCTGGGCTTTCTTGCCCAGGGTCCACTGTGTTGGTTTGCCATTCCCTGCTGCCTAGAGGGAGTGGGAAGGAGAGGCAAAAATAGCTCCTTGTTAGTCCCTTAGCTTGCCTCCCAGCCCCCTCGGCGAGCCATCTCACCACCTCACTCCTTTGCCAGCGAGACAGGCAGCGAGGGCGGCTGAGCCTGCAGAAAGGTCAGTTACATCACTGAGCTGATGTGGGCACGCAGCTGGAGGGTGCTGGGGAAAGAAGTCCATGTGGGTGTTGTTTCCTGCAAGTTGCAGAGACCAGTTTGAGTTCAGGTGGTCGATTACATTCTGCATGTCATGGCCTCATGCCCCTCACTGAGCTGAACGTGCTTTTTCCCCCCATAACTCTCCTAGTTATTATTAATTTTTATTATTATTATTATTAGTTGTAGCAATAGTATTATTTTTGTTGCTTCAATGCATCAATCGGAGCTGGAGGAAAGCACAAGAGGTAGCCATAACAAAGTGATATCGAAGTGGGGTTTGCAGCGTCTCCCTTATTCGGGCAGGCCAGGAAAGGCAGAGACAGAGCAGATGCCAATTTCTTCACCTCAGCTCTGCCACGTCGCAGCCAGGGAAGCTTCATGGGAGTGAGTCTCTGCAGCTTTGCTTCCTCCTGCTGCAGTGAAACTCGCCAGAAGCCAGGATAGCTCTGTGATGTTCTCGTTAACAAGAACACACTTGTTACTCAGAAAATGAGTCCGTCTCCTCACCTTCCCCTCCCTGCCACCACCATGACCTTGTTATTGCTCAGCAATAAGACCCTTCACGGTTTTGAGCCGTAAGGAGTGATGTGGAACAAGGATGAATGGAGAAGAGAGTCCTTCAGCTCCTGGTTTCAGGAGACAGCATCCTTACTGCTCTGAGGCTCTTGACTGCCCGGGTGCTGCATGGAGCAAAGCGTTGTGGCTAGAGCTGTATCCTATCATTTGAAAAAAAAGGAAAAGCCCTCAAAAAAAAAAAAGAGAAACACTGTTAGCTCTGTAATTGTGGGCTGACTTCGCTCTAGTCTAAACCCCTCTGAACTTGTGAAAGTCCCCAGAGAGGATGAATTTGCTCCAGCCAGTAATTTGAAAGGTGTATGGGGAGGGGAGAAGGGGAGAATGATTTCCTTGCTCCTGGTGCCCTTAAGGTGTAGTGTGATATACCCTACAGTAGGTTTGCGTGCTGTGAAATGATGCAGTATTTCACATCCTCTCAGCAGAGAAGCAGGGCTTGACATCAAGGGTTCCTTTCAAATTTCAAGTGCTGATTTGGGTCCAGAATCTGGAATGAGAGTGGAAGTTGAGGAGCAGTAACCAAACAGTCCTGGTGTTTGTCCAGTCACTTTAAAGGTAGATTGGCAAATATCTCTGGGTGCCTTAAATATTTCTTTAATATACATAGAAGTATTGACAGCTATTTGCCGTTGTTTTTTTTTTTTTTCTGAGTTATGAACATTCAAGGGGTTTCTTAATTATTTAATTGCCTACATTGAACTGTGGGTGCAGGTGATTTTGAATGTATTTGAGTTAGAATTTTTGTTAGATTAAGAAACAGATACAACACTTTAAGTAGAACTTTGTTTGAGATATATATATATACCTATAAATATATATATATATTTTTGGTGGCATGTTTGTATCCTGGACGCATCGTCTGTATGTTTAGCTTAAACAAGTCCGTGAAAGGTGGAAGCAGAAAAAGCAGCAGTGGGATGTCATGGCTAAAGCAGCTGGGGCCTGTTCCCAGCGTAGCAACTCACTCACTGCGTGATTTGGGACAAAGTCACTTAAAAACTCTCTGTGCCTCAGTTTCCCTATCTGTAACAGGGGGTTACGCCCTGCCTCCCAGAGGTGTGGTGAGGCTCGCTGCTGACCAACCGAGCACAGGAAGGAGCCGTACGAACCACACGCACCACTGCTGGCAGAAGCATGGACTGGTTTGTTTTCCAAAACCATTCCCAGCCCCGCTGGTATTGTGAAGAGCAGAAGTCCAAGTGTTGGGTGTTCAGGGAAGGATTGGAAAGTTGAATCTGCACATTGTCTAAGCTCTGTCACTGTTGAAATGTGAGTAGGATACGATTTTTCACAGCTTAGGGATTTCTGCATAGTAGTATCTCTGTTTTGTGTACTGGAAAAGAAAAAAAAAAGCCTTTTTGAAATAATTTCTACTAATATGGAAACAGACATCTGGTTGTGCTGATCTGAAATTTTATTTGTTCATAATAAAAAATGATAAATGTTACTTTAAAACTTGTTGGACTGATGACATGGTGGGCAGGGCTTGGTAAAGCACGCGATGCCCCATCAGGATGGGGAATGCTGCGCCTTAGTGTTTCCAAACCCTTCTCTCTTCCAGGAGAACCAAGGGAAAAAAGCCTCTGGCTCTTTAAGCATCATGAATGAGTGGATTATAATGGCTTTCATACTCCAGCGCAGGCCAGGCAGGCACACCCCGCAAAGGCTGCCCCTGCGCCTGGGGTTACTGCAGGTTAATTCCAGCCAGGGCCCCTTGCCAGGGCCTTGCGGCTGGCGGATACACATGCGGCACAACACGTAATACCGGCAGCTGCCTCCCGTCAGGCGGGTTCATCAACCTCAGCGAGGGGAATTTTCCTCATGCAACAGTGAGTGTCCCTGCTTCTCCCCACCCCTTTTGCAGCTGGAGGGAAGTGAAAGGAAAAGGGGGAAATCCCCTGACCAAATCTCAGTAATTGATAGTAGCTTCCCTACTTCCCCACCCAAATATCTGTTGATCACAGTGAGGCCAGCTCTACATGCCACCAGCTTGATCCATGCATGAGTGGGCAGAGGGGATGGCCTTATTTGTGGCATCTTTGCCACCTGCAGCACACAGGGACCCCTGAGCCAGCCCATGTTTGCTGGTACCACCAGACCCTTGCAGCTGGGCATTCTGAATTCCTTGGAAAAACAGGCCCATGCTTTGGTTTCCAGCTGCAGCTACTGCTGCTGGAAAGCCCTTTGGGTGGGAGGGCCAGAGGCAGTGCACTGCAAATTGGAACATGGCGGAGAAGAGAGTTACTGAGACAGAAGATTGAGGCCCTTCCAGCAGCTGTGTTCTTCCACCTGGAGGTGTGTGACCAGCCCAGTCAATTTGACATACAGCTACTCTGAGCTGTGGAAAAAAGCAAATCAAATGCTTCTGCTCATCAGCTCGTCACAGCAGTATGTCCCTGGAAGTGAAAGAGGGGGCGCTGCTTTTGGTACTCTGGTGCACTTTTGATCCCAGCTATGACAGCACAGCCCCTCCTAAAACAAGCGAAACAGAGAAGGCCAGTCAAGTCTTCAAAACTCCTGATTATTCAGCCAAGCCTAAAAATAAAGTTAATGATCCCTCTGTCTGGATTTCATGAGTGCAACTCCAATCGCAGCCTCTCCCTCTTCGTTAAAGACTGTTATTAAATCCCCTGCCCAAAATATGTTTTCCTACACTATCAAGCCCTTCAGCAGTGCCAGCTCAGCACTTCTAGATCATTGCCTGGGAGTATTTAATGCATGATCATTCCTGGTTTCCTATGTAATCTGCACATTTGGGTTGCAATTCCAGTGCACCTCAACTTTGCTTCTCTGAAAATCTCCCACCCACCAGAGAAGGAGAGGGAAAGGAAGAGTTAATGTACGAGCCAGATCTGCTGGGTAGGAGAGGACAGGCAAACAAGTGCCTGCTTGTTCAGAACCAAGGGAGGGAGAGAAGGGAGGGCTGCAGGCTCTCAGGGGAGAGTTTGCTGCATCTTTTCACTCAGAACACAACACGCAGAAGATGCCAATGTGATCTTGAGGGGAGAGCAGGTTCCAGCTGCCATCCACTCCCCAGAGGTGGGATGCAGTGAACACAGCTGTGAGGAGCCCAGTTCAGCCCAGCTTCCCCAGGAGCTGCCCAGGAGCAGGACTGGGGACCAGCCCTGCACCAGCCCGGCTCCAACCACAGTGAGAAAGCACCAGCTGCTGCTGACCCTCCATGAGGGCCCCGCAAGCCTGGGGGGACTTTCAGAAGGAGGGAGCAAAGTCTCAGGAGAGCACATGTAGGAGATGGCACCCCAGTAGCCATGCAGAGCACACGGATGGATGGAGCAACATGTGCTGGACGCCCAGCCGAGTGGCCTCAGCCCAGCCCCTGAGGGAGCCCTTCTCCCGGGGGGGCAAGGCATCAGCACGGCCGTGTGGAGAGCGCAGGCCCCGCGACAGCAGCACGGCCGTGTGGGCAGCGCAGGCCGTGAGGGCAGCAGCAGCACGGCCGTGTGAGCAGCGCAGGCCCCGCAGCAGCCGGGAAGGCCGGGCAGAGCCAGGGCCAGCTGACAGGGCAGGGCCGGGACCGGGGGAACACCCGCAGTGGGCTGGGCTTCCCCGGGGTTACTGTCGGTCAGCGGGGCCCGGAGCCGCGTGTGTGCAACAGCCCACGGCGCCTGACCGCGCCGGGCCAATCCCGCCCGGCCCGGCCCCGCCCCGCTCCTGCCCCGGGCCCGTTCCCATCCCCGAGCTCCGCACCTGCTCTGCCCAGCTCCGCCCCAGCCCCAGCCCCAGCCCGCCCGTGGACTTTTCTCAAAAAAACTCCAGATGCTGGAGTCGTGGGAAATGCGAGCACTTCAGCTTGTGTTTAAAAATGAGCTCCGGTTTTAGCTTAAAAAAGACAATATAAAAAATCCGGGAGGCAAAAAATTGTAATTCCATATGCAGGTGGACACGTGTAGTCACCCTCAAATACGGACACTTAAATACATAAAAAAACCCACAAAAGTATCATTTATAAAGTGGAATACTTAGATTTGGGATGGAAGCTTAAAAGTACGATTTTAATACATATAAATGTTAACTGTGTTATAATCTGGTAATTTTGTAACTGTATATTGAAAGTTGGCATTACATTAAGACAATCAAATCCTCACTTCTTAGCTGAATTAACTCAATTCTTAACTGGAAAAAAAAAACCAAACCTGTAAAACTGTGTCCTTTTTTTCTTTTTAAACCGCATGGAAAGATACAGCACTTTGCAGAACAAATAGTATTTCATAATAGAGACCACAATGATGACAGCTCTTACATGCCACTTTGGCTTTGTAACAAACACAGCTGCTTGTTTTACATTTTTTTTTCTTCAGTTCTCCTAAAATAGCTTTTTAACGAAACTCTGGTCTTTATCACCCAAACGGAAGAAATGCTTATTTTGAAAATGGCTATGACCTTCAGACACTTTATATGCTGACTAAGTGAAGTTGTCATTTTGACAAAATGATCCTAAATGCTTGTTCCTTCATGTACAGAGAAGTCTAACATTCTGTCACATTTACACAGTTACATAAAATTAAAAGTTTCTAAGCTAATCACACAATTCTGGCAACCCCTGCCACATAACTTTTTACATTCAGAAACAGGAGGAGACTTACACAATATTGCTCTTCTTTCTTGTCTTTCCAAGTTGGCTAATTAAATACTGGTGATTCAAATATCACACATTTTACTACCATATTGTCAACTAAAATAGATTTGGCCTGATCCTGAATCCCAAAGAAATGATGCTTGGATACATTGTTCTTGGGTGATCACTGCTAAGTGCATCATTAGAAAACTAAGATAATTAATTTAATGCCCTGAAAGACTACAACTGTGACTGAGGTCAAGACATTTTCTCACCTCAAGCAGGTGATGGAGCATCAGGCTGCCCTGCACTCACCTGTCCACTATCCCCCTTCAGCCAAAAGTCTTTCAAGATGACTTAGAATTCATGTGTCTCTTTTTAGAGGGCAATGATGGTGGGGACAGGTTTCAATTAACTTCAGCAATTTTAAACATGTGTGAAATGCACTTTGGTTAAATAAGCATCCTCTAGTCAGGGGAGACAGGGAGGTGGTGCCCACAGTGACTCACAGCAGCAATCTGAGATACCTGTTTTAGAAAAGGGTGAATCATCTGCTGGTGGTGCCTCTGTAACTTCTATATACGGATACCTGGATTAGTTTTTGGATGCCTGTCTTTTAGATCATGAGTTTGGTGCAATGAGTTCTACACCTGGATTTTAATGAGGAGAATCCTCAACTCTAAGCATGGGCTCTGAGTGCTCAGAGTGAGAAACGCGTCATCTGAGGCATCTTGGTGGCTTTGACCTATGACTAAGCTTCCTTGTTTGAAGCTAAGGAGGTTTAAAATGCCCCAAGAATTACTAGAAATTTGAAATGCACTTAACATATAAGAATACTTTTGTTTTTTCCTACTTCGGGCAATCAACTCCTGGAATTTGTTCTGACAGGATGTCATAGCAGGTAGCATCAACAGGTTCACCAAGGCTTTCGGGAGACTTACATGAAATGAGGGTCTATAACCAGATGGTAAAAGCAGAGACGTGCCCTCTAACACACGCACACAAAAGGTTTGTGGACACAGGTCTGAGTGGAGCAGACCTGAAACAGCCTCAAAGAGAGCCTACAGAGAGCTTGTAGGCTCTCCCTAAACAGCCTCTCTGGCTGCCACTGGTGGAAAATATGACATGTCAGGCAGGTACAGCAGGATCACGAGTAGTTGCCAGTAGCTACTCTGCTCTAAATTTTGCTTTCATGGTGGGCCCCATTGCAGCATGGGGACATGGAGGGCTGGAGTCACTGTGGATCCCAGGATCCCATCCAGCTCTGGAGGCAGTACTCCTATTCCTCCATGTCATTTCTTCCTGATCTTCCAGTTCTCTTCTCCAGGCTTTGTTTGAGTACTCCAAGCCTCTGAGAAGGCCAGCCATCAAATTATCAGGATGTTTGATGGCATGTAATAAATATTGAATCTTTGGGAATGAAGCTTATAACTGAGTTTGCCACTCCTGACTAACAAGTCCATCTCAGACTCATAAATGAATATATTCTTTGGACTAATGACCACATAACATACTGGGATTGATGTTGTGGAAGATACTGCAGACATAAGAGTTTTCAGGAAATAAGTCTCTAGAACTGCTAGTAACAATGCAGTAGCTTTGTTTTAATATTTGTGTGGGATTTATTTTCTGTGTTTATGAAATCTTTCTTTGTCGCTAGTTGCTCCAATGCCAATTAAGCTGAGTCATATGCAGGCAGAGTGTAAGTGGTCATAATACAGAAGCATCAAAAAAGGAAATTTTTGTTTCACAACTAGCTTTAATTTAGATTCAGAAAGGTGAAAAATGGAAGGAAAAACTTTACAAACCTTTTGGATTTATCTTAGACAAAAAGCTGTGATCTCCCAGCTTTCTTGTGTGGTTGATTATTCATGAAGCAGTTTCAGCCTTAAGTGTTTGCCTTCGTTTGTCTTTGATTTGACTCCTTCCATTCCACATAATAGTATATAAGATCACCACCTTTGCACACAAATACAGCTGAAGAGTCTTTTCCAAGCAACATCTAGAAGCATTTCATTTTGAAAATACTCACACCAGGAAATTTCAAAATGTCCAGAACATCTGTTTTCTCCTTCTGATTTCAAACGTTTCAGTTATGATGACCACACTTTCTGCTGGGAACTGGCCCCCTCCTGAATTTATCCAGTCAGAAGGATGATGCAGTTTTATATGCCTTGGGCTGGGTCAGCCTCTAGTCTGAATCACTACTAATGAATTTGTTTGGTTCCCACTCTGCTGTTGAATTCCTATGTGATGCTGTGCAGGTCTCTTAATCCTCTAGGAGCTGGGAAAATGCTGCTTTACTCCTTCCCAAGTTTTCTGCTGTGCCCTGTGGACAAAAGACTCCATGTTCCACATCCAGCACAGGGAAGCGAGAGCATGGTTAGGGATGTTTTAAGAAAAAGAGCTGTCATAGAAACTTTCCGTCTTACCTGCTCTTCTTAGAATTCAGCCATTCCTGTTTCTGTGAAGTTCACAGGTCCTCAGGCCATCCCTCAGTCTTTGAGGAAAATCAGAGAATAGTATCCCATCCTTCGCTACTGCAGAAACCCTTGCTGTAACAAAACTCCTGTGCAGTGAAAGACACTGAAGCACTGAAACGAAAGCACCTTCTCCCAGGAGATGCATGCACAGGTTTTTCTCTCAAGAGACTCAGATCAGTTCTGATTGCACATTTAAATACATAATGCTTTTTAATGATTGATGGGTTGAGGCGCAGCTCTTCTAGCTTGTTCTGTGCCCTCATCCTTATCTGGATGCCTTGAGCTAACAGAAAAGCACAGACTGATAATAAATGCTTCTGCCATGAGAACTGGACACACTTTATTTCTTAACAGCATGTTTACTGTCAGCTCCTTCTTCTGTCTGAGCAGGTACAGGGCGTACTGCAAGGGTCACTAATTGCTCGACACATCTTTATCAGTAACGCCTTCAGCTGAGTTTTCCCTGCCCTGGTGAGTTACTTTCATTCAGCTGCAGTATGTGTTGTGCTATGGTAGGTTTCTGTTCGGCCGGAGAAACATTTCTGCATCTCCTGCCCAGTGCTGCTCTGCCACTCAGCAGCAGAGCAACTGAGCTGCAGCACAGGAGAACTCTAAGCTCAGCCTCTTTGTCCTTTATCTACACTCCTTCCCATATGGCCAGCACATACAGGCGTTTCCAACCCAAATGTTTGCCTGGGCACAGTGTATGGTGTCAGTGCCAATGGCCTCCAGGCTTTTCTGATCCCCAAGAGATAGGGCAGAGGGCTTTCCTGGCCTCATGGCATCAGCTCTAGCACAAGGGTAGTACCACACACATCCTAATAAATGTACTTGCTTCTCAATGCCAATGTTTAAATGTGCAGGACTGCTTAAGACATATGAAATAGTAAATATTTATAAGATCAGTCTGGGATCAGGCATTGCATCTTTAATACAAGCCCCACTTCAGAGCACATTACCTTATTAAAAGCTCTCAATTCCCTTCTGTGAGGAGACTACTGGGGAGAAAGAACTGATTCGTGGTCATGAGGAGGCCACAGTGCAGTGTAAAAGAGACCAGTGCTCACTTAGAAAGTGAATTAGCTTAAAGATAATTACCCTCATCCTCAGTATAAAGCACTGAGACACTCTGGATTAGCTGGCATAGATAAAGCACCTCCCAGTAAAAGCTCAGATTTCTAACTACTGAAAAATTGCCTCCCTCCTGATGTATTTGCAAATAGCTTTTCCAAGGCTGAGAGGACAGGGTTAGGCAGCGCTTCCTGCTGAGAAGATGAGGAGATGTCCCTATCTCTTCCTGGGAGATAGGGACACTGATACAAAAATGTTCTTAATGCAAGATAGTGATTACGAGAGTTCCATCATAGAGAAACCAGCAGCAGAGGCTGCGAAATAACCTGGCTGCCAAAGAGCTGTTTGACGGAACCCCAGCAGGAAAAGGTGGGTGGGAGCTAATTCCAGTTAAGAGCATGACACAGAACAAATGCTTTAGTTGCCATGGCTGGCAGAGTGTCTATCACAGTGATAAACAAGAAAAGAAGAGAAGGCACTTGGCACTGCAAACCTCCAGCAAAGTCAGTGCAGAGCACAGTCTGTCAATAAGGGCTGCATGTGCCTCTGATTTCCCAAATGACAGCTCTGTGGTAAGCTGGGTAAGAAACTTGGCTTTGTGAAACAACCTGTAGCACTTCACTTAGCACTTAAATCCATAGCTAGTGACTGCTTCCCTGACATGTCAGCATGGCCTTTTCACACTTTCCTGCTGGTTTATACTTTTTATCCTATGAACCACAATCTACCACAGGTTTTAAATTTATAATTTTGTGTGGAACTTCCGAATGTTGTTGAAAACTAACAGAAAATGCTAGCGATGTAAAGACATGCTGTGTATGCTAACCTACACACCTGCTGACTTCACCTCCACTATCACAGATACTAGCCACACAGTCAGCTGTCACACACAGCAGCACAACCCTCTCAGTTTTCTCCACTGTGCTGTGTGGTGAATGAAGTTACTAATTCAGAGTCTTTTGCCAGTGTGGTTCCTCCTAAAAAGCCCACTCCTTATGTTTCCATGGTTACACTAGCCAGATCCCCCCCGTGCATCCTGGTTCCCCTGCTGCTGGCTGTAACATGGATCAGAGCATGAGGCTGCTGATAGATCAGATCCACTGGGTCTGCTGCAGTTGCACTGAAAGCCAGCCGTCCTGGTAAGACGGGTAACAAGATCTGAGGGATCCTGCAGTAGGGAAGGGCCCATGCAATAGTGATCAGGAGCCCTCAAACATCTCTATCTCAGTGCTCCTTTAACCCAAACTTTATTTCCATCCACTCTGGCTTTTCAGAACAGGAGACTCTTCAGAGGGCCAGACTCCATGGAGGTAAAAAGGCACGGCTGGATTTAGGAAGAATTTCAGAGCACTCACCCCTTTCCTTCACTGTGGGCACTCAAGATGATAACACTCCTTTCTCCAGGCTTGCCAGCTCCATATCAACTGACAGCTCAGACTGCTTTGGAGAAGCAATAGAGTTTCTTCTTTCAGCAGCAGGAGACCAAGACTCACCTGGGTGAGACCAAGGAAAGCCAACCAGGAGCATTAGCAAAGCTATCGGCATGAGCCAGTGCTGCTCAAAAAGGAGCTAGGCTAATTGAGACCTGCTAAAGGAGCAGACTGTTCATTAACCACACATAGGGAAGCCCCAAGCAAACCTATTTACGAGTAACCAGCACTGCATCCCATATGGCTAAGATCCCGCATAGCTCTCTCCTGGTTTGAAAGCTTGGGCCATCCCACTCGTCTAAGTTCCCACATAGGGCAGAGATGAATGTTGGTATCTGCTGTGTGCCCCAGAGTTACACTGCTCCTCCTAGCCCTTCTAGGGTCTGCAAAGTACTCTGTTCTTCACCAGCAGCTGGGCATTACAACACAACTGTCAGAGAAGGTCATTGCTTCATGTATGAGAGAGCTGGATCACCAGGGGGACCCCAACCAGCCTGCAAAACACAAAGATGAGCTGTGGCAGAGCGTCTTTCTATGTGTTATGTACTGGTTCTCAAACCAGTTGGAGTAGGTATATGTCAACTCCATCCATGGAAAGATAACAGCAGCAGTGTGCCCAAGTACTGGTATCCATCCACCTTATTCCCAATGAATTCGAGCCCACCTCATGCCACCACATCACATATTCTGCAGAGTACATACATATTCCACCAACCCAGTTAAGGACTACCTCCTGGTATAATAGGAGTCTCCTTTGAACAAGTTTGTGTGTTTAAGATCTGTATGTTTCTATAGATTCAGATGGAGAAATAGTTATCAAGAAATATTACAGGCCAAAGTCAAGACAGATATATGCTAAGGAGATATTATGTGAAAGTTTCCTAGGGGCTGATAAGCTTCAGAGATAACTAATCCTTGTGAATTTGCAAGAAATTATAAATTTAGACCACCAGTGTTTAATGCTGTACAAGGCTGCCAGCACACATTAGCGACTGCAACCGGTTATATAACTTGGAGCACACCCAGGAGGGCAGTGGCTGCTCTCCACAGATGAAGAATACAGAGTTATGTTTACAGGTGGTGAAACAAAGTGCCCTCTGAAGGAATTTCTAAAGACCTACCCAGAAGGTAGTGGTGCGTCAGGATGACCTTCTGCTTTCAAGTGTGCGCACTGGGATTGGCCTTCTAACGGCTGCTCCCGCTGACGAGTGAACATGAATGAGTGGTGTGTTGTGTGAATACGAAAGTTGTGTGAATAAAAAAGTTACCTGCTTTTACTGATAACACTTTGATTCTATTAATAATAGCAGCTAGTGAATAAAAGATATTTTAAGAAATAGCAGTTGAAATCTGTGTTCCCTCTAAGAGTATTCCATATCAAGGAAAAAAGGAGTTTGTACTACCCACTTGGGAAGAACATGTTAAAGGCAGTGTGGCACTCGTAACTCTTCATGGTGACACTTGCAGATCCAGCTAGGACAGACAGTGCTAGCACAGGACAGCTTCTGTGACCAAACCAACCATGAAATGTTTTGCGGAAAGCCTGGTGAAATACATGCTACTGTTTGCCAGAGAGAATTGGTGGCTGTGGGAATACATTCCTTCTCCTGAAATGTACTATAGGAAATTCAGTTAAATTCAGCCCTGTGGAGGGACTTGACAGGAAACACATGCATGTCTGTAAGGGCAAGATCTGTTCAAAGGGAGAAGGTCCCACGTAAGAGCCAGCTAAGTGCTTTCTGCTCCGTCACCCACATGTTGTCTTCTCTTCATGCTTTAATGCATGGCTGGGGACCATGAATTGGCACACCCGACTCTCCTACTTCATCACTCTGCAAGCATGGGCATCACTCGAGTCTGCTGTTTTACTAAAGCATCTCCATAGGCAATGCCTTGTGGCTTCCACAGATGTCCAGAGATCTGTGCAAACTCAGCACTTCTCATGCAGAAAAGTAGCAAGTGTTGCAAGTCCTGCTGCTGCAAATAAGTGGGACCCATGACGATTTATCTTGTGAGTCTCCCTTTTAATCTGCCTCCAGGTAACCTGCATTCCCATCTCTCCAGGGCTGTCAAGTTTGTACCTCCAGTTAAGGAACAGCCAGATTTTTCCATCTATAAAAAGAATGTGAGGTTGTTTGAAGAGCTATTGCAACAAAACTAGCTTTATTGAGTCAGACCAAAAGTATTCTCTGACTAACCACAGCTAGCAGCAGATGCTTTGAGCCCTAGAGTAGAACAGCCAGATTATATCTGGACCTCTATTTTTAATAACTACCAATAACCTCACCTTCTCTGAGGTGCATGCAAGTGCTGAAAGGTGTGAGCAGATCACACAATCTAGCAGCTCCTACACCAGAGAGAGCTTATAACCCAAGAGGCAAAATCCCCATATACAAATGCAGGCACAGAGCTGCCTTGTAAGAGGCAGCCCAGAGCATTCATGGCAAAGTTGAGAATCAAACGCAGTCTCTTGCCATTAGGTTATATTTTCAGAACTATCTGTCCAAAACATGATGGGAGTGATTAAACTAAAAAAACAAAGGCTTTGACAGACGAAATTTCCTTCCAGATTTTCTGGCACAGTTTCAGCCTGGTCATTGAAATCCCTCATGCACACCTGACCTTCAAGTGTGCATGAACACAGTGCTAACACATGCTCAGCTGATGCACCATTCAAGCAAAACGTTCTGCTTGATGAGCCCAGTTCCTGTTGCCTCCAGTAACTCCTTCAATACCAGCACACTGATATTAGCAACATTATGATTTATTAAGACATGGAACAAAGTTTTCCCTGTGTTTCCCCTCCCCCACCATAGTCATCACTTATGAGGTCCTGGCTTTGAGAGCTTTCTGGGTGCTGGCAGCTGCACCTGGCAAGCTGTGGTCAGCAAACATTGCAATCAGCAGCTGACTTGCCACTGTCACCTGCCTGCACAGACAGACAATGAAATGCTTTGCTTTTGTGCCCAGCACCTCACTTTGAGGGCAAAAGAAGGCCCCCCAGGCTTTGGGACATCCTGAGCCTACACATTGCCTACAGCTGTTGGATTTGTTTAGTGCTCAAGTAAAAACAAAACAAATCATGTGTGATCGAAGAATGGGGGAAAGTGAGTTGGCTCAACTGTGCTTTAATGATATTATTCATGAATTTTCACTCCATATTCTCAAACTTGGTTTTCCTTTCTCCTCTTATCTCTTTCATCTGTGTGAGATGGGTGATATTGGTCCTGCTGGACAGCCCTGAAAACTTTGTTTAGCTTTGTTACTTCCACCTCTGCCTGAGACTTTAAGGAAAGCCTTTGGGGTGTCAACACCTGCAGAGCTGGAGGAACGCATTTCCAATCCTCTCTACCAGTGCCAAAACACTGTCAAATCCCCACACTTCAAGCAGAAGCCTCCTAACTTCAGAAAGCAGCACGCCTTTATCTCTCCCTGTGCAAGTAGGGTAGCTGATGGCATGGCTCCAGCGCCCTCTAAAGCTTCCACACTACTGCTGCCAGCAACCCAAACAGATGCCACCTCCTGTGGCATTTAGAAAGCCTTAGGGTATCAAGTGAGAGTTCTCCAAGGCTATATTGCCAGAAATGCCAGCGGGGAGCCAGCAAGAACACTAAGATTAAATCCCATCACTTTAGGACTTAATTACAGTGCAGATGGAGTGGGCGAGGGAACCTGAATGAGGTAATTTATACACCTACTCAAGTTAAACCCCAGTTACATCCATTCCCTCCCCTCAGAGAACTGTCTCTGGTCTGGCTCTGTATGCAACAAGGTGAGCATATCAGCTTCTCCATCAATAGGGTGGAAACTGTCTGTAAAAGTCTCACAAGGATTTTAAAAATGTGCTTTTTTTCACCTGATGCATAAAACATGAACTGGATTGGATCTCATTCCCACTCTGCCACTGATCAGCCTCAGCTATGTCTTCTTGTTCCTTCAGAAGAAGGAGTACTAATCCCCACTGCACCGAGCCCTATGCAACAAATGCCTGCTGCAGCCTGTGATCCTGCTGCACCCTTAAAGGAATAACTGCACCTATCCTAGATGGCCAGAGGCTTGGCAGAGCAGTTGGCTTTGAATCATCCACAGCCTATTTGGTTCTGCAATCTTTTTGCAAATGAATGAAAAAGTCAATTTCAGGCCCAAAAACCTTTTAAAATTTCACATCATTAAGTAATAAAAAGATTTGCAAACGGTTTATTTGCCTAGTGATGAAACAGCAGGCATATAGCCACTGGCAGCCTTTCAGCTAAGATACCTGCTTTTCAGATATCAGAGGAGATATGATAGCTGTTCAGATATAGAGGCATCCCTATGGACACTGTTTGAAGAGCAAACATCTGTGATATTCCCTCAGACAGGACATCCTGTCAACCACTGCAGGGACATGGTCACACTAACACAAGCACCAGATTTTCTGTTTGGCTGCAAGCACCAGGGAGCTGCCAAGTTTTTGACTGACCACAGAAACCTGAGAACTGTAACCCTCAGATATGACCAGTGCCAGGCAAATGGCTGATTGATATACCTCCTGCACTCTCTGACATGTGAGGAGCAAGGGGTTACTTAAGGGAAATGTCCTGATCAGGCACTGCCTGCATGCAAGCCCTCACTAAGGCTGACATCACCCAAGAGAGAAGCTTAGTGACAGACCTCATCCAAGGATGGCCTCAGTCTCCAGCACTTCTGATGGTACTTCCTGGAGCTCTGCGCCTCCACCCCAGTATCTGAGAGGTCATCAGCTGAGAAACACTCCTGGCTTGGCCAAAGAGATCTCACAGCAGACCTGCTCTGGCACAGGGAAAATCTGCAAATCAACTATTAAGATGTTCAGAGACCTAAAAACTGTAGCTTTCCTGTGCTCCTGGAAGAGGGCACAAAGGCACTTAAAATAGCAGCTGTGTACCCAGAACTAATTCATAAACTTCTGGACCCTGATGATAACCCAGCAATAAGCAGAGAAATGCCACAAGGGAGATCAGACTGCCACATCTTCATCAGAAGAGAGACTTTCACAAGCCTTCATCTCATGTAAGGCCAGGGATAAGGGCACTGTTTTCCACAGCAGCAGGAGACCCTAAACCTCTCAGAAATAGTTACAGGCTCTGCAGCCTCAGGGTTGCTTCAGGCTCCCAGTCACAGAGGCAAAATTTTCCTTAACACTACCCAGAGCATACCTAATTAAAGAAAAGAGATAGAAACAAGGGAGAATTAGAAAAGATAGGTCTCTACTCAACCAAGTGAGCAATCACGCATTGCTTTGCTTCCTTACCTGACACAGTACCAGTTATAATGAGCAGTTTTCAAATTCATCTATCTGCTTCCCCTTTTCTCTGGCAGCTGCTTTACCAGCCTTAAACAATGACCTAAACCACAAGCAGAGTTTCTGGGGCTTAATCTCCAAACCGGCATTAAAGTTTTGCTGTAGCCCACCCTTTTCCTAGCACATATCATCAACACCCCACATACCCACAATACCCACTCTTCCAGAAGTTCTTGCCCCAGTAAGCTCCTTTTATAGGCAAGTCCAACTGCTTATCTGCCCTCTATTCCCTAGAAATCCCCCCAGCTAGAGGGAGGGATAAGGCACAGCTGAGGCTTGGAGGGGGTCAGTCTACCTTTCTTCGGCAGAGGAATTTCCACCTTGGGCTAATTTCAGTATAAACTCTCTAAAATGCTGTCGAGGTTTGACCCTAGCCAAATGCCAGGCACCTACAATGTCTGCTCTCTAACACAGATGCACAGGCTGAGCCCCTAACTATGCCTGAAAGTAATTTATGTGCATATTTGACTGACCATGAGGAAATGATCCACCACCTTGGCCTTGCACAGAGGACACCCAGCCCAAGGCTTTTATATACAGATAATTTTGGAAATCCTTCCAAAGATAGTGTGAAGCAGAGTTTTCAGGGGGTAGGGACTCTTGGCTTTTTTTCCAGCAATCGGAGATTTTATGACTAGGGGGTTTTTTCCCCTTAGATGTTTCTGAGTTTTTTCCTTGGAAACTTGCTAGTAATTGCTAGTTCCTCAAGAATTCTGGCTTTTGCTCTGTCAAGATAACCCAGCAAAGTGGGAGGAAGAACAGCTCCAAATTAGCATTTAGCTGATGCTACAAACATATATTTGGGGCCACCTTCTCCCTGTTATTATAAGGCTTAGCACATTTTGAATGTGTGAGCTTTGACTCAGCTCAGACGAAGCCTCAGCACTGTCTGCTGGGTGGTCCAAGCCAGAAGAGTCACTTAGCTCGCAATGAGAGGTATCACATCTAGGGCACACTGGGGCTGAGGTCACAAGAGGACATGGCAGTGGACATTGTTCCCATTTGTTGGGCCATTGAGGGCAGAAATCTCAGAGGATTCTGTGATTTTACTGGGGGTCCTACAACCTCCCTTGAGGCACATAAGGCTCTTGCTCTTTTGGTTTTTGGGGAGGATGGTGGACACGATAGGATGCTGCTGAATTCTCCTCTGCTACATCATTAAAGCAGTTTCTTTGGGAGAGAATGGGGAAAAGACCCCCAGTTTAGTGGAAATGCTGACAGAGTCCAGATACTTCCTCTGAGATATCCAGATACTTCCTCTGAGAGCAGAACCTTTCTACTGGGGTCAGCTTAGCAAGCAAGATGCCATTTGATTAGTCAGTTGTTTTCTGGCAGTAGAGCCAGAAACAGTTGCAAACTGCTATGCCCTTGGCCAGACATTTGAGAGATTGCCACATTACATATTTATTAAAGGAGTGAAGAAATCTGAACTGGATAAAAATAGCAAGGCTTGGATTAGAAAGTGGCTGGCAAATGAGGAGCAGAGGTTCACTGTTGCTTCAGGATGCCTAATGTTTCCGGGAAGATCCTGCACAGTGTGGATATGGGTCTGTTGAGCTGGAGCAGAGGAGACACATAAGACACAAAACTGGCCTGAGGAAGTGCTACCAGGTCTTTTGGATGACTGACTGATGTCTTGGTGAAAAGAGGTAATACACCAATGAAATAAACTCTGTCTGGTAGAGGCTGCACACAGGTCTGCTCCTTGCAGCCCAGCAAAGCTGGAAGACATACTCTTGGAGGCCAGGTACACCATGGCATCTGCTCTTCTGCCACACAAGATGGGAAGTTCACTCTCTTAATGACGATGAAGCAGGATTAAAGGTTCTCACACCACTTATGCTAAAACCTTCCCATTAAAATGTCCTTCGTGAGACTTTTAGTCAAACCGAGTTTTCCTTAAGAACTGATGCTTCCTATCTACTGTGGTGCTTCTAGTGGGTACTTAAAAATGGAAAAGGGACTGTAGGGCTGGAGGGTTCAGTCTCCCAAAACCTTTTTTTTTGTTCCCTCTTAAGATGGGTCAAGTATCCCCTTGTAACGGAGGCACCAGTTCGTTCTCTGGTGCCAGCATAGTATTAGTTCAGCTCTCTAACTCAGAACCCAGAAGTTACACCTTCAGTCATTGCAAACACACAAAATGGTTTTATACACGCACACTTTCATCTGTCACTTCTTATCACATGTCTGATCTGGAGTCAGTATGGCCAAATAATTGTTCAGATAAATTGTTTCATATATAGACTTGGATGCTTCTATTAAGATAATGAGTGAAGGCTGCCATCAAGATCAAGGTCTCCATTGTTCTGGTGCTGTACAGTATTTATACTACATTCTGTATCTCCACGCCATGAGACACCCACTGTCTCCAAAAGCTTACAGTCTAAGTAGACATTTGAATGGGGAGGGAGACTGAGGCATGTGAAAGAGGAATAATTTATCCATGATCAAAGGCTGAGTTGGAATTAGAAGAGCCTATGTCCTGGGTGGGATCTGTTATCTACTCTTAGCATAACCACCTACCAATGACTGACACCATCTGTAAATACTAACAATAAAAAGCATCCCAGAAACAAGACACGTGTAATTTCTTAGCACATTCTGTTCTTCCTCTGGTTGCAATCCACGGGCAGGTAAGGGCTGTTCCAGCAGCTGCACGCAAGGCTTCAGACGTAGCAACAGCAGGCAGACCATGGCTGTAAGAATAACTCCTGTCATATGCAATCATCTCTCAGCACACCCTGTGGTGCTAATAAAAAGTCCCTTCACAGAGTGCACAGTGTGCATTATTAGCTGGAGTAAGAACTGAGGCAGCATCGCCATCCTGGAGTCAGACAGGGAACTGCAGGTGCAATATGTTTGAATTACAGATTCCTCTTTGGTCACCCTGATGGCATGAGGTCTGAGTTATGTTGCCATATTTCTGAAAACTGAGGAGAGGAAAGGTTGGACTCTGTCTCCAAATAGGTACTGCAATCTGACAACACAAAGACTGGGAGTTAGCACATCTTTCACAGTGGCAACGGGTAAGGATAAAGCTACGTAAAGTATATTATTAAAAAAATACCACCCTGTGATAGATAAATATGAACATTTGTATAAAGAAATTATATAAATAGTTTCTTCTAATGTGGTGATTGGAGTTTTTTGCCACCTCCTCTCTTGGTGTGGCAATAAATTCTTTGTCCTCCACACATGGGGCTCATTCCTACTTTGCATATGTTAATGTGAAACCAGTGCAAACTTTGCTGATGATTTTCATTCTGACAGTAGATACAGGTCCCATATAAATGCCAATGTTTGGGAACAGTGGACTTTATACAGGATCCTCTTTTGCTCCTGAGGCAGTGCCATCCCAGTGTACAGAGGATGTACAGCCCCCAGCAACCTCTGGCCAGAAGCCAGGATGTTCTTGCATCTTCTGCTCTAGGGTACCCTCCTTCTGAGCAATGCTTTGTCATATGGGCACTCTCAGCTCCCTCTTCTTCTCCCTATTAGCAGGCTATACTCTGGTGTGTTTTCAGCTCGGATGTACCATATGAGATACCATTGGGCCGCCTGAGTCTGTGCAAGTCATTATCTGTGTCATACCTCAATAACCAGCCTCTAGTCCATAGCTGACACTTCATATATGTACTGAGAGGTAGCAGTAGACCATGTCCTGGGATGCTGCAGTGATGGAGGTGAGATAAGGATGACTTTGTAAAACATATATACAAAGCAAGCTCTACTGCTGTCAGCTGTGACAAATGAACATAACCAGCCAAAAGTTTGTCACCATGTATTAACTCCCCTCAGCAACACCTGTCAGCAAAAAGCCAACTTTCCTACCTGTGATTTAACAGTGGCACTCAGAAAAAGTTTGTCATTTCTAGCCACAATTCTCTGTCCTTCATTCTCTGCATTGCTGGTTTTTAGGACTCAGGGAAATTCTTGATTAGGACACAGACCATGCTCTTACCTTCTAACCAAAATATCTGGTTCATTTTATATGGGAAAAGAAACATCTTCAGAGAGTGTTGCACTTCAATAAAGCACCTCTTTGTGGTGGCCCACATCAGCAGTGAAACCTTGTCCAGGCTGGCAGTATGAAAGCCAAGGGGCTTGTTCCAAACAGGCAAACAAAAGTGATGCTTTGTTATTTTTGCTTGTTTCTTGGGACACTTAAAAAAGGGATAAAGGTTGTCCAACCACAGTCTGTCTGCAACATTTTTTCAACAACCATCAATTAAAGTGCTTCACTTTTAAGATTGTGACAGAAAGCTGGATAGTGGCTCTGTCAGCAGTGGCATTTGCAAAGGATTGGTGATAGATTTTGTGGTGCTGGTTTATCCCGACCATCTTGGAGCTGTTTCTTCATCTTGGCCGCCTGATTCAGCCCCCAAGCTCATCATCATCACCATTTATTGGGACTGGCTGACTATTCTGGCAAAGAAATAGTCCTAGTCAATGCAGATGACTGGGGAACGCTGGAGTTGGAGCCAGATCCTGCACCCTGGGTTTTATGGAGAAATGATTCAGCTTTCCTTACAGCTCGCTGGGAGCCACCCCACCCCATGGGCTGATCTGATGTTCACCACTAAAATGCAGCCACTCCCAAGGTGAAGAGTAGCAACAAGTAATGCATGGAAGGCCAAGAGAAGTTCTTGGCCAAGGACAGAGCAAAAATGATCCAGTATTTTAATGTATAAACACTGAACGTGTGAGATGTCCCAAGCAAACAGCCAAGACCCACACTCAGCAAGTTTTGGTCAACACAGAGAGGCCCTACATACCTGCTCAGCCTCACCAACCCCATAATTTCTGGCAGGCCTTTTGACATTGGATGTTCATTGGAAAGTCCAATTGCCTGGAGCCCAGGACTGTCAGCTTGCCTTTCATACAAGAGAACAACATGTTCCCAGCTCTGCCATTTCCAGAGGAAACAAGCCCCAAGAGGACCTTAAAGACTTGGACACAAATAGCTCACACTGTGTATTATTTTCAAGCTGGTCTCATGATTTTACAGGTCTGACTCATTCCGGATAAATGCAGAAGGTTAGTCATGATAGTCAGCTGTAGGCAAAGAGGAAGGACCTCACCAGACTTACCCCAAAGCAATTTTTATTGCTGTTGTAGGGCAAAGACCTGAGCCAGATTTGACCTTGGGGTTTGTCCTAGGATCTGTTAGGGGGCACACCAGTGAGAAAGTGTGGATGCAGATCTGTGCCTCCCACTGACAGCCTTATATCCATCTCTCTGCTGAGAGCTGTTGAGCATCTGCTCCTGCCTGAGCTCAGGCCAGGTGTTGGTAGGAGTGTCATGGGCTGCCACAGTGACTGGCTGTGGGAAGTGTGCCACACGGGTGGTGGCTGCACTGTGGCACTGCGCAGCAGAGAGCTCACACCAGGGCACTGCTGACCTCCACCAGCAGCTCCACAGCCCTGCTGTGACACAACCAGTCACAATCATCTTTGGACTTTACCTACTCTGAGGCCTGGAGATACTTAGTCTGGAGAAACAGGGAGGAGGAAAGGAGAATTTTTAAGCTTGGATCTCGTGCAGAGCCTGTTGTCTGCACTGGACATGGTCACATCTAGCACAGCAGCATTTCCCTGCACCCCTGCAATCTAGGGATGCTCTTCCACAGCAGCACTGAGCCGCAGCCCGGCCGCAGGCCAAGCTGGGAGCACCATCTGCTGGCTTTGACATGGCAGGCTTGACAGAGGGACAAATTACAGGGTAACCCAGAGCTGTGTATTGCTGCTGCACGGTCATTAGACCGCATAGCAAATTAGAGATGAAAAAAATCACAGGATTGGACAAATCCCTCAGCTAAACCTCATCCTGTCAGCCTCACAAAAAGGACTCCAAACCAGTCAGTCTTTCTGCACTAGTGCCGAGCAAACTGACTTGGGTGAAGGAGATCCAGTTGTGAGTTAGGTGGAGTAATTTAGGGCTCCTGCAGAGCTTCTGAACAGTTTCAGCTAAAGAAGTCTGAAGCGTGTCACTGGGCAGTCTTATTAATGCTTAATTCTTACAGTTCAAAATACAGTTTTGTTTACAAATATTCCTGATCGTAATAATATTGAGGGGAGCACTGGGAGCCTGAAGGGGAAACAAAATGTATGTCTCTGGTGCAACACTGGACAGATTTAAGCAGCTCCCATGTAGATATTTCTTGAGTTTCTCAGATCTGCCAAAGACCCAAACTAGCACAATTACTGACACCACACTGCTGAACCACCTTCCTGCTTTACCTGCCTCATCCTCTGGTCCACAGAGCTCCACATACCTTGCAAATCTATAGCCCTTTCCCCTTCCAGCTACTAATCCTTCTGGCCAGTACAGAAAGATTCCTCTGCCTTTTTGCTTGTTGGTTTTTTGTTGTTGTTGTTTGGGGGTTTTTTTTTGTTTTTTTTTTTTTGTCATGCCCCAAATCTTCATATGGAGGGCCAAGCATATTTCCACCTTGAGAGGCAGAGCCCTCGTAGGTGTTGAAGGGAGGCTTCTTTTGTGGAGCTGCCCACACTGATGCCTGTGACATTTATACCCCATGACCCCGATCTTGTCCGTGGTGGCCCCAGCAAGGCTCTCTGAAGGATGGTGGCTGTGTCCAGGATGAGCAGCAGCATGTGGCCTGGGCTCCTGGTCCCCAAAGGGCAGTGCTAGGGAACACTGCAGACGCCACTCCACGTGGGACTCAGGCTTTCCTTTGGAGTGCATGAGGACAGGAGTAAAGTGTGACTGGTGAGCTGCCAGGGTGTGTTGCTAGACCTGGGAGCTCAGTATGGTCTCTCTTACCTCCAGGGATTATCTCACCGACTGCCAGCCGGCCAGGAATGTGCTTTCACCTGCTCAGTCCTGCTCAACCTAATTACGCCTTCCTGGTGCGCTGTACATAATTTCCCTCCCACCCCCACTGTCCTTTCTCTCCAAGCTGATCCTGCTTATCCTTTAGCGGCACATCACCTTCTCACTTTCCTTTTCATCCCCATACCCACCTCTCAGAATTTCTGTCCCTTTCCCTCTCACAGCTCTCAACTGCCTGGTTTGTGAGTGCTGGAAAAAGATACCCTAGCCATGTACTTATTTTCTGAACTGTCAAAAGAAGTACTTTTTTTGGCCAAGACAGCATGAGTCTGTGCGAGTCATTTTCCCAGCAAGACCATACCTCTAGTACTGTAACTGAGAATATGTGATAAAGGAATCATTGTTGCTCATGCTAAGGAATGAACCAGAGATTTTGAAGTGCTCTAAACTCACTTGCTGTGGGGCACAGGCAACTTCCTCGTACTATGAATAAAGAGAATGTTTCCCTACAGATCTTTGCCTCTCCCTTGAAACTGGCTGCCTTGAATGTCAGCTGGAGGCTGGGGCCAGCCTAGGCCACAGGACACTGGATCTATCCCCAAACCACTGCCTGGCTTGCTCCAGGCCTCAGTTTTGCAGCCTGTAAAATGGGAAAACTGGGGAAGCTGTTTCACTGAGGCACTTTGGCTGCAGATAGAAAATGCTCTGTAGGTGTCCATGCCTTGAACCTGAAGCAACCCTCTACAGCCATTGCAACATTTCTGACCCTTCTGATGTGATTTTCCTTAAGCCTTTCTCCAGCAGACGAAGGACAGCCTAAGTCTCCCTTGGAGCCTTCTCCACGGCTGGGCAGAAGTCACTTCCTATGAGATGTGCGATGGATGTGTCCTGTCCCACAGTTCACTGCAGCGGACAAGGATCCACTGAGCTGTCCCTGCAGGAACCCTATGGAGAACCTACAAATATGAGGGTTCTTTCAATATTGGTAAAGCACAAGCAGACCTCACAGGAGGCTGCTGTGCGTGCGTCACCCATGCAGAGAGCAGCGTTAGGGAACAGCATTCGGTTACAAAATCAAGCTTACAGCAAAGAGGTCACTCAGCTGTTAGTGTGTCCTAGTGTGTCAATACTGCCTTTAATGGCCCAGTCCCAGGCTGATATAGCTAAATACAAACATAAACAGAGAGGCTTCTGGGTATGCCAGCTCCTTTCCTGCCTTTGCAGAGCCAATATGCTGAAAGTCCCATGTTTGCTTCCATTGCATGTCAGTCGATCTCATGAAAACAATTGTATTTTCCTAACCTTTATTTGGCTTTGTTTCTGGAGCCACTTGACTGAAGAAGCAGAATAGCACAGGGCATGTTCAGTGCAGGGCTGTAAGCAACACAGACACCTTCTTAGGGCACTGGTGGAGGTTTGACAAGTTTTAGACGCTATTGAAGCTGCATTTAGCTGGTCCAAAAGGCAAAGCTGCAGGCAAGTAAATTGAAATTCATTTACTGCACTGGAAGTTGGACCTTCTTGAGACTATTTCAGCTCTTTCAGGGTTGAATTCTGTGTGCTGCCTAGGCAAGATTAATTTCTTTGTATTTTGATCTCATACCTTTTACATATCTTTTAACATAAGTCTTTGAATTCTTTCTTGACCTTTTTAATGGCCATTTTGTTTTAGCAAATCTGTCCTTTGGGCACTTCGCACTGACACCAAGAAACTTCTGAGATATCTGTGAGCCAGACTTGGAATTATTACCCCTAGTTCTTAACCTCTTTTTTCATAACCATCAGTTGCATTAGTACCAGGGTAGAAGGCAGTAGGAGTGTTAGAGGCCTTATTTTTCACTTTTTCTGTGATTTTTGTGAGTGCTTGTACAAGTTCTTTTAGGATAGTTCAGATTTTCTCTGTACCCTGGAAATTAAACCTAGACATTGTATTAAAATTTTGGCAGCTTTTTTATTTTTTTTTTATTTTTAAAAACAAACTGGAAGCAATTACTGCAGATGGTGGTAGGTTCTCTATCTGCTGTTGTCCTCAAGCCCTGCCTGGGATTCTGGGAGGTGAACAAATAGTCAAATACACATTACAGTACTCAGTGCAAAGGTCAGAAGATATCTGTATTGGCCAGCGGGTCAAGTGGGGTAAGGTACCAATCCTGGCCATAAAATGTATTTTACTGCTCTCTGCATCCATTTAGTAAATTTACAGAGCTTTTGTCAGTAACATTAACAAAATTTGAGGAACATTATAAAACAAATTTATGTCCCATTTCTTTAGATAGTGCTTCATGGAGTCTTTTAAGCAGCTTTTGATAACTGTAATTAAATACTTTCAAACATGTTTGGGACAGTTTTGTTTCAGGCTTTGTCTCCAGTTCCTTTGGTTTGAAAAACATGCTTGTTTCCCAGAAAGCAAGTATTGAATTTAATTAGAAATAGATGTTGACAGAGGAGGCTGATGTTTCCAAAGCTGCTAGTGCTTCTGTGAGCTTGGAGAAAGGCCTGGTCACCTCTTGCAACAGTTAATAAAAAAAATTAATTGCGCCTGTTTATTTTGGATCCACAAACTATTAATTTTTTCCTACTTTTTGCAATCCTCTTACTTAATTTGTCTCGGAGTAACAAAAACAGTTCACCCCAGTTACCCCAGTGGTGTCCTTCCTTGCCAGCTGGTCATGAAATATCGGAGGTGTTGCATGATTTCAAAATGCTGTTGCTGCTAGACCTGAGAAATGTGAAAACTCCAGTTCAAGAGTCCTGAAACAGACAGTTGGAGACTTACAAGAAACTGAAAAATCCTCCCCTTCCTACCATCAGAAACAGATGCCAAATGCAGGGTGGTGGCATCTCCTGCATCCCACCAGTGCTGTCCCAGTGGGACTGAGCCCCTTGGCAGTCCCTCAGCACCCCTGGGGCAGCATCAGCCTCTGCAGCTGCTCCCTACACTGAGTCCAGGACAGCCTGGGAGGAGTGCACAGCCACCTCCATTACTTCAATTAGACCACCGAAACCATTAAACTGTTCTAAACATCACAGCATTGAGATTTTCTTTCAATCTAATTAATAATTAAAAATAGGAGTCTTAAAAAATAATTTAAGAATAACTAAAGAGCTCATTTCTCTCACCCTTCAATTTCTGGGGTTTTATCTTCTACTAGATAAACTTTCAAGCTTTTTCTCAGCATATGTAACACCTTAGTTTTTAAAATACTGAGGGCTCCAGAAGCTGGGGCTTTAATGAGTGCAAATACCATCAGTCTTGCCATAACAGGACACACCTAGGGGCACAGCTGGCCCCAGGATAAATTGGTGGCACCTGTATTTTCTCCTCCTCTAGGTGCCCACAAACTGCCCAGCCACCGCTGGGGTGAGGGGCTGCCCTGGCTGGATGGGCAGTGCTCGGGACAAAGGCAGTGTTTGGCCAGCAGTGTTCTGTGTGCTGTGCCTAGCCAAGGCTCCCTGACTTGAGCATAGCTGTGCTCAGGGTGAGATACCCAAAGTGTATCAGAGAGCAAATCTCTGCTGGGTAGGCTCCCCTTCTGGACACTGTGCAGCCCAAGAGGGACTTTTATCCATCTGAAGTGTCTGCGAGCAAAGCTCAGCCTCCAGCCAGCCCTGCCAGAGGCCTCAGCCACAGGGTCTCAGTCGTCTTCAAATCCTGCCTGGGTCCAGCCCTGCTGCTTGGCAGCTGTGCCCTGGATGAAATAAATTTCACTGATCTCAGCCCATGTTTTGGCTGATCACGTTCACAGCACAAAATTAAACTGTGTAGTGTGGAGAAGATCTTGCTATGGCTTTGATACATGGCGGTACAACTTGTCATGTTGATCTAGGGCCAGTCAGGGTGTCTGTGGTGGGTGCTGGGATGGAGAATGGGATGTCCCACATGGCAGCCACCATAGGCTGGATGCATTTCTAAATAGCTCCAGCAGCTGTTGGCCTGGGATAAGCCCTCAGTGAGAGACTGTTTACCCTCCCAAGCCAAAGACCCCCTCCCATGGACTTTATAGGAAATGCCAAAAGCAAAAAATTAAGGGACAATGGGAAGGTTTAGTCAGAGGCTTTTCTCCTGGGGTGAGGATGGCCTGGTGCAAACAGAAGGAGGGAAGAAAGAGCAGATCACCATGATGAAGGAGAAGCAGATGGTGGTAGGAACTGGCCTGGATTCTCCTTAAACTCCTGGGGGAGACTGAGGCAGAGACCATGATTGCATATCTGTGACCCAAGCAGCAGATGCAGACAGCCTGAACCCAATCCCCCATCCCAGAGCACCCAGTGCACCCCAGCTCAGTGGTGTCTCCAAGGCAGGAGGAGGAGAGGACACTCCAAAAGCAGCCTTTCCAGTTGCCTTTGCGGGGGATGGACAGCCAGGACTGTGCTGGTGAAGACTGAATCTAGTGATTGCTTTAAGGGATTTGCTGTCTTTTTCTTTATCCCTCTCTCTCTTTTTTTTTTTTTCTTTCTTTCCCCCCCTCCCCTTTTCCCTCCCTCTTATCCCTTTCGTGGTGCATTTGTCTTCGAGGAACCTGGGGTGTTCTTTTCATCAGTTCAATCTCTCTCTGGCACTTGAGTCCTGATTGGCTGAAGGACTTAGGGAAAAAAAAATCTTTAATTAAGTAGATAATCTCTTCTTAGGAAGTTCTGCGGCTCCATTTCACCAGCCCCCTTTAGCTCTTACTTTAGGATTGGTTACCCTTTGCAGAAGGTGGGATTCAGGAGGCATCGCCTCTTCATCACACCAGGACTGCCGGGTGGAAAATAACTCCATCCCTTCCCTAATTTAGTTGTGTTTATTTTTTTCCCCTTTTCTCTGGTGGTGGTGGTACCCAAGTTTCNTGGTGTTGTGTTGCCCCATTTTTTTTTTTTTTTTTTTTTTTTTTTTTTTTTTTTTTTTAGAATCTCATTTCTCCCTCTTTATTTGGATTTTATATTTCACATGGACCCTTATCTGGGCATCTTCTTCCTCACTCCCTTCTTCCAGTCCTGCTATGCCTGGTGAGTATCAAGAGCACCTCAGTCTGTGTCACAGGCAGGTGCTCTTCCCAGATACCCTAAGGAAATTCCTCTTCACCTTCCTAAACGTCCCCTCTTTCTCACCTAGCTCAGTTCTGTCTTTAATGGAATCAGATATTTAACCAAGTGCCTACACACTCACTGGCAGAGAGATTAGACCTATGAAAGTTCCGTTTTTCCCCTGTGACTCCCAAAAATAACTATGGGCCAAATCTTGAGCTGGGGTAAAATAGAGGAGAGTGGATGCTGAGGACCGAGCCCCTCACTTTCAAGTGGGAAGATAACCCAGTGGAAGAGCCAGGGGCATCTGTTTTTCCAAAGGCTCCCAGTCAGCTTGTCTCTTGTCTTAATTAAATCAAGTGGGGCTTCTCTCACGCTCCCTAAAGAGGACAGTCCCTGATTAAGAGCTCAGGGCCAGCAGGAGTGAGTTAGATCCACAGGAGTGTCACTCTGGATGAGCAGCCTGAGACCCAGGCTCCTTGGCACACACAGGGGCAGAATTACGTCTGAAATTCATGTATTAGGATTTCCTGGGGAGAAGCTTTTGGTGCGGAGATTGCTACCATTTGATTTCCAACCACCTGAGTCCCATCAGACCAGCTCTGCTGTGCACAAATCTGTGGTCATCCTCTGTGGACCTCTTGCTCTGTCCTGAGAGCAGTGTTATATTTATTTCCCAAAAACTTCTATAAGGGTGAACAGAAAGAGATTATGCTTTCAACAAATCTCATATCATTCCTTGTGGGATACATCAGTCCCATTCCCAAAGGGAGATGGGCTCTGCAGGTATTTTCCCTATGTGATTTTTACAGAGTACCCAAACTTTATTTTCCACTGCTGTGATACCCTGGGGAATCTGCTCAGCAGGTTACAGACTTATCTCTAACAGCAAGGAAAGTTTTTTTCTGTTAAATTACTAAAATCCCCTGCCTTCCCCAGAGCAGATCTATAGGGTTATAACTGTGGATGGAGAATGCAAAATTACAGAAAGAAAAACTAAAGAGTAAATGGGAACTTGTTCCTGTTAGTCTGGGAGTGAAATTTATGTTCTTTCAGAGATTTTCTACTCCCTTCATTAAAAGAATGTGCAAAATTTATATATGTCTAAATACTAGTAAGTAGCAAACTCAAGACAAACCTCCCTTCTGGAACAAGGGGAATATGTATGTTCCACAGAGAGGCTAGGCAAGAGCTCATGCTGATTTTACTGTTATTTTTCTGCTCTTCCTGTGTATGTGTCTTTCTTTCCTCAATAAAAACAGGTTTAGAATACATTAAAAGAAAAAGATCAACATTTTAAAGAAACAGTTCAAAGGGGAGAAATTTCAGTGCACAAAGTAGAGCTAAATATGGAAATCCAAGACATTTTCAGTCCAAAGTTGGATGTTTAAATTCCATGTCTGTCTCGCAGCAGCTTTTATCTAAGAGAAAAGTTTATAGATCAAGACAGCCCTTCTTCTCCTTGCATGTTGCTCATAGGTCATGAGTTCCAGAGAGAAAGGAAAACTGCAACCTTTATTTGAAATTATCATTTTGCAGACACTATCCTTTAACTTTTGAGGAGAAAAAAGACAAGTTTGTGGGAATCATAAAATAATTCTGCTTGAAATTTGTGCTGGTTTTCTTTTTCTGATCCAACAGCTTAAAACACAACAAGTTCTCTTTTTCCTGTGATTTAATCACAAGAATTGGGAATGGGAGCATGGCAGGGAGCAATATCAAACAACAACAAAAAAATTATATATATATAAATACATGTATATGTGGCCACTTCATTTCTTTGAGTATGGATTAGATTTTACCATTTAACTAACCATTCAACCAGTGTATTTCTAGGTGACCAAAATGTTAGGGTTGCATTTAGGAGCAAAAAAACCCAAAACAAATAAACATAACAAAATAGAAAAATATGAAGAAAAAAGAAGCGAAGTTCCAAATGTTATTGAGTTGCCAACCAGTCTCCTCTCCCGTGGGAATAATATAATGATCTCTAACGCAGCAGTTTGTTTCTAAATGTTTTTTTTGCACTGCAGCTGTGGGACTGCCTTTGGTTTCCAGCCTCCCTGGTTTTATAATAATCTTGGGTACCTCATATTTGAAACGAAACTCAGATCCAAAGTGAAATTCTATCCATTTTCTCTCTTTATGATAATGACAGTAAAGATCTAAATACAGCTTTATCATTTTCTAAAGAGCAAAACCAGCAGCACAGTAGCCTGAGTGGGTGGTAAGGTATCAGACAAATATTGTAATGAAAGATTAGACAAGGCTCTTAGGGCATATTAAACTGACGAGTGTGGTGCTGTTATTGGTTAAAGCTGAAACTGAGATAGAATTATCAGAGGCTTTATTAGTATTTGATCTGTGTAAAATATAATGCGACAGCTGCTTGGCAGGGTTCTTTGCTTTCATATTCAATAAAACTATGATAGAAAACTCCTGCTAAAGATATTCTTTAGCTTTGAGATAATTTCCTAATACTGGATGCAATGAAAACCTCTTGCCCTAGATTTGCTTTTTACCTGGAGACACGGAGTTGTGGCGAGGGAAGCAGCGTACCCTGGCCAGGACCCTGCACAGCCTGGGGAGGGGGCAGAGGAACTCGGGGGTCTCCTCTCTTGACCTGCTGAGCTTTCACTCTGCTCTGCTTCAGTCCGTGTAATGTTGTCCTGGGATTTGAAGGTGGAAGGAAAGGGGTTTACACAGCTAAAAACCCTGTGAGCTTTCTCAGAGAAATTACATCAAGTATCTCTTTTCATTTGTGTGATACAAAAAAATCACCAAAGTCAAGGGAATTGGGCTAGTTAACACCAGCTGTGAATGCAACTACTTAGTTTAGTATTACATTCAGCTTTCCTTTACAATGGAATGAAAATCTAGTAGAAACGCATAATTTCTTTTTAAAAATCCCACCTCAGAGAAAAAAATTAAGAGATTTTGGTAGTAATTCATATTTGCAGAACAGAGATGATTCTAGAGACAAGGTCACTGTTGCACTACATCTGTGTAAGTAGTGGCTTAATCATTCTCTGCCCTTACTGGAGACTGTATAGAGAATGGAGATGCATTTCTTAGCTAAATCATAAGAGCAAAGACAGAGCACACAGATTCTGTCTTCATTATTTTATTTCCTTCCCCCTCAATACAAATAAGAAAAATTTCAGTCAGCCTCCAGCCATAAGACACTCCCATCTCCTCTTCTGAACACACTTGCAGCTACAAGAGTTAAATCTTGGGGTGTCAAGTGTGCCAAACACTTGAATCTTTGTGAATTCTTTACTTGTCTAAGTCCTACAAACAAAGCCATCAGCCTGCCTGCCTGTAGATCTGAGAGCTCAAGGAAAATGCCTTCTGTCTCTCTGACTTCATAAAATGTTTAGAATATCCTGCTGGGAAATTGCTACTGTATCATTTGCTCAGCTGCAGATGCAGAATTGGCATATCCTGAACTTGGCCTTTTTGTGAACCTTGAAGTTTATCCTGGAAGGAACAGATCCTCTGCTTCAATGCAGTCATGTCAATCGACTCTGGCTAACAAGCTGGTTTGCTGTAAACTCTGAACTTGTGGATTATTGTCCTCCTCCTAAAGTCATTCTTACAAGTGCTAGGAGGTTCCTAATCCAAGGATTTGAGGCAAATCCCTCCTATACACTGTGAATTTGGGTTTTCCTACCCACATGGGAACCAATACAGACAGGAGATATCTCTTGTTTTGGTGACAAAAGCAAGATAAGAGAGGACTTGCAATTTTCTAGCTCTTCCCTGTGCAGGAGCATTTTACCAGGGTTTTCTCACAGCTGCTGCCAGGGGCTCAGATTCATACTGACACCATCCTGAGTGTGGTCCCCATAGCAAAGCACTTAAGGTCAAGGCAAAGGACAGACGGGAAACCAGATGGAAAAATGACTTGTTCATGCTGCTACCCAGTTGCGTTGGGATGGGGACCCATGGAGCTTACACAGTCTGATTAGCCCCAGGTTCATGGCCCTGTGTGATTCAGGTCACCCGATGCTCTAATCACTCGGCTACAGATGCCGTCTCTCCAAGTCCCAGGAAATATTTAATTAGCTGTACAATGCAGAAGCAGCGTCCAAAGGAAAATTCCTCTGCAAAACAACCATCGACTTCATGCTAAAGTACCCATGGGGGCTGGAGCACAGACGGGTCTGAATCCCAAGCCCAGAACAAAGGGAAAGAATCTCCTGTTCTCGCAGTGCCCTGGCACAGCCCACTCCTGCTTTGACCCAGGGGAATCTTTCCCAAAGCAAGCTTGATCAATACAAACATGTGTTAAAAAAAAAAAACCACAAAACCCAAACAAAACAAAAGAAAGCTACACTTGCCAGAATGAAACTTTGCAAACTCATTCTCTCAACTTTTTCTAAACTGTAACAGCAAAGATCAAGTTTCTTGTGATTTTGACCAAGCTAAAGTAATGAGACCTCCTTTTGTGGCGTACTTTGGAAAGATCTCTGTGGGTGCAATTCTAGGGGAGGTGAAACAAGCTCGCTAACTGCATGAGTGGTTTTCCAGGGCAGGACAATATCCTCTCTCAATCTCTCGCATGTCTGATGTCTGGAGACCAGTCCTGCCACCCTCTGTCCCTGTGTCTATGGCAGGGCTGCACTTTGACCCTCAGCTTGGGACAGCAGCGCCTGCTCCTGCCTGTGCTTGAGCCCACTCTGGGATGCCCCACGGCGTCTGTGCTGGATTTGTAGCACAAAAGGACAGTACCTTTCTCTCCCTTACCAGAGGATACCTGTGCCTCATTTGAAGCAGAATATAATCTTGAGAAGAAGATGAAGAGCCAAGTTTCCATGAGTGCATGCTCTATCATTTTCCCAATCACTAACTCACTGCAAGGTCTCAATCCACTCATGCCACGTCTCTGGCCTCAGAGTCCTCCGAGGGTGACAGCAGCACTCACCCATTTCTCTGAAGTGCTGGGGTGTCAGCAGGGAAAATGCTCCAGAGACTCACCAGAAATAGTGATGAGTGGTATTTTGCAAACCTGGAAAGACTAGAATTAGGTATTTTTAGGAGACATCTCTCTTTTCTCACTTCATTTCTGACTCAGGATATTGGGAGTAGACTCTTGGGCTTTTTCAAAGTGTCAGTCTTTTCTGCCATAATGCAGCTAAGCAGGATTCACCCAGCCATCCTCCAGATTCTGTAGGTGGTTACTGCACCGTACAGACTCCTAATGCTGACTGACCATTTGCACAGAAACAATCTTTCTTACTGGAGAAAGACTCAGACCAGACAGCATCAGTTCTGCAAGCCCCTGGGGACAGTGCTGGTGACAAGCCACACTACCTGGTCCTTGGAGATGATCCCTCCACACCTTTAGTGGGAACACTAGAAAGCCTAATTTTGTCTAAGACCTCCCATCCACCCCAAACCCCCAGGGTCCCCTGCACAGCGTCCAGGAGGATGAGGAGGACAAGTGTATTTGTGCTCAGCCATCACCATAACCTGACCAAGAGGAAAGTGTGATCAGTCAGAACGGGCACCACAGGAAAGCAAGGGACTGTGATATGGAGAGATGCATCTGGACACACATTGCAAAGGAGCAGTGCTGTGGTGTCCTCTGTCCCTCAGCATGGTGCTAGCACACAGGCCTGCTCCTGGGGCTGGGGGCAATGCTACCCTGAGTTCAGTCACGTAAGGTAAAAGGCAAGGCTAGGGGAACAGGAAAGCACTGCAACAATGGGTGGATTGGTACAAAGGGTAGCTGAGCAGAGGAAAGCAAAAGGAGGGAGCAGTGAAGGAAGCGCAGCCCAGTACAGCCTGATTGAGGGGAGCAGGGTGGGGGGAAGGAGACGGCACTGTCCTGTCCCTCAGGGAGCAGCAAGGGGACATGAGGGAGAGACCAGAGGTGCCTGCAGCCAGGAGACAGGCAGACTGTGGGGGAGAGCCCTGAGATGCCTGGCATTCCCCAGGCCCCTCCACCATCACCCCCTCCCTACTGACACTGTCTCTGTCTTCCAGGTCAGTGAATAATTTCCTGATGACGGGCCCCAAGGTAAGAGAAATCCCTTTGATCTCTGTCCCTGATTCCACTAAACCCAGCGAGGGAAGGGGAGAGAGAGCAAGAGAGAGAGGGGCTCCTCCTTCCCACTCCTCTCCATCCAGCCTTGGCCAGAGCTCCCCTCACCCCCAGGTTTCCAGCAATAAGGCAGAGAAAGGCCAGGAAAGATCCGCTGTGAGCTGCAACTTGTGAGCTCCTTGGGCTGCATCAGCCCTGAGCAATTCTGCCCTGGGGTTCTTTTAAGCTGGTTGGGGCCATATTCTGCAGATTTGTCTCTTGACACCAGCCAAGGCTCTCACCTGACATCTACTGCTTCCTGAGGATCAGGTTGGCATCATGGCCCACACTGATCCAGCAGCAAAGTACTTTCTGTAGGCCTTGTAAAACATACTTCCTCAAGGAGCACAACTAGAATTGCCAGGACTTTGTTCCGTATTTTTGACCCCTTACACCCTGGTGCTCCTCTTTCAGAGGCTTTTTTTCTTAGCCAGGACCAGTTGTAAAATTTACCCAGTTTTTGTTCTAGCTGTTCCCCAGGAAAACCTCCAGGCCCATCTAGCTCCCAATGCAGGGGTGAAGCAACCTTTTCCCAGAGCACCAGCTCTTCCCCTGGGGCTGTGGCAAAGAAGAAAGCAGGTTGAGGCATCTGCTGGCCTGGAGCTCCCTGATCTCTGAGCAGAAGGCTCTGCTTCCTCTCATGGTGGAGAGATAAGAAGAACCCCATGGAAGAGGCTGGCTGGAACATTTCCTAATGTGGCTAACAGCCAAGAGCTCAGCCTTCTCCCCTGGGAGGCTCAGGTTCTGACCCAGCACAGCAGGAAATGGGTTTGCTGCTGCTGGTGGTGAACACCACCTCCCAGGGAAGCCAAGCCTGGGAGACCTCCCCAGCTCTGTGTCTTATCTTTGTAAGACAGCATGTAGGTTGCTTTCAGTTGAAAATACACATGGTCTGACCCCCAGCTCTGCTCCTAGGCCTATCTCATCTACTCCAGCAGCGTGGCAGCTGGGGCGCAGAGTGGCATCGAGGAGTGCAAGTTCCAGTTTGCCTGGGACCGCTGGAACTGCCCAGAGAGGGCCCTGCAGCTCTCCAGCCACGGTGGGCTGCGCAGTGGTAAGGAAAGCATTGGATACCACTACTGGGACCCCCTCACTACAGGTTAGAGCCCGTGGCCCCCTCCTCTCTTCCCAAGTGCCTCCTTTTATTCCCCATCCCCACCTGAGACGTGCCTCTCCCAGGAATCCCCCAGAGGGATCTCTCCAGGAGACCCCTTCACCCATCAGCTCCCAGACACAGTGGGATCTAGCTCCAGGACAAGGCAGCCTCGCCTCTGGACCTGCAGAACCCCAGCTAGCGCAGGACCAACGCTCACACAGCTGCCTCGCCACAAGGATGCACCCCCCTGACCTGCACATGGCCTGCTGGACACACCGTGCCCAGATGGTGTCCCAGGGTATCCCAGGGAGGCTGAGAGCCAGTGCAGGCTGGTTGGGTGGCAAGCAGAGGGATAAGGCTAAAGGAAGCAGGAGAATTCATCAGCGGCTGTGCTCTGGCCACGAGGCAGGAGAAAACTCTTCCTACATCTTCCAGATGTCAGAATCACCCTAGGCAGAAATCCGGCATCCCTGACTTGGGCCACTGTAGGGCATGGGGCTGTGGTCATTGTCACTGTATCCCATTCCTTACCTATTTGCAAGTCCCAGGAAATATTTCAGTGCATATCTGGCCCTCTAGACCCATGTTTGATGCTAGGCGGGGCTCATACCTGCTCTGTAAAGGCAGGACCTCAGTGTGGAGGAGAGCCTCAGGCCTCTGGGGGGACTGGCAGCAGGCAAGGGATTAGAGCCCAGGCAGAGGTGGACAAAGGCTTCAAAGCAGGGCCTTGAGGAGATAATTGCAGCACAAGGCCCACTCTGAGACCAGAAGCAGGTCCCTGAATCATTCCTGTCAAGGTTATCTGCTCAGATCCACACCTTGCTGGTATTAAATGAAAGCCAAAGGCTCAGTGAAGTCAGCTGATGATTCTCAAAATGATCCTGGTGGGTAGGTATGGTCAGAGACCTTCCAGCAGAAGGTAAGGCTGGAGTGGGCTGTGGGAAAGGAGCTCTTTGATGCTTGGAAAGAACCCGTTCCCATCAGGGGCATGTTAGTGAGAAGTGGGGGACATTGGCTGTGCTCTATTGTCATTGCTGAGCTCCCACAAGGACAGCCAGATGCTACCTCATCCACACACTTTGAAACAGCACGAGTCAGTCTGGATCATAGTTGGGAGCTTCTGCCTTCATGCAGTTCAAGCCCAAACTAAGCTAATCTGACATATAGGGCCTCTTCTCCACCCCACAAAATCTTCCCCTCTGCAGATGTCCTGTGCAGACTCTGGCATGGTAGGAGGAATTTCTGTCACTGCCCTTGCCATGAAATCTTTAGCGCATCTGCTCTCTTTGTGTTCCCCCTTGCCAGCAAACCGAGAAACAGCCTTTGTCCACGCCATCAGCTCTGCGGGCGTCATGTACACGCTGACCCGGAACTGCAGCCTGGGGGATTTTGACAACTGTGGCTGTGACGACTCCCGCAATGGACAGCTGGGTAAGGAAAGATGAGCTGCTGCCCCTCACTCATCCCAGGTGGCAGGAGAAACTCTTCTCTTCTCTACTGAGGCCTGCAGAAACACTTCCCCTGCCTGGGTCCCACACCAGGAATAATGCTCCGAGCAGAGCTTTCCCTGGCTCAAACCAATGTAGCACTGTGGGAGCTAATGGAGCTACCTCCAGCTCACACCAGCCAAGCTCTTGATGCTTTCTAAGTGAGCAGAAAAGTAGAAGGGTTGCAATTTCCCTGGTTCAAATCAAGAACTCTATTTAAGCAGCTGGAGAGAATGATTATATCATATGGGCAGAGAAGTGGATCTGTTGCCATGCACCTAAATGGTAGATCTTGTTGCTGCAGCACAGCTCAGAGACCTCAGAGTTCCCAGGGTCTGCAGGACCAGGGTGGCCCCACAGCAGAATGACCATGAGGAAAAGTAGGGTGGCATTCATGAACCTCTGCAACACTTATCAGCACGGCAGGCACACAAGAGCACAATCAGGAGAAGCACTGTGGCAGCACACAGCCATCACACCGTCCACATGACACTGGTACTCAGGTCCTCAGGCACCCCTGGTGGGGAACTACAGGCTGCACCACTCCAGCTCTCTGCTTAGCTTTCACAGAAAATACTTTTAGGGGTTTTGTTTTGAATAGGAAGAGGTCAAATTTCAAATGATCAAAATCCTTTTAAAAGCCATGCTCTGCCCAGCCACACTAGGCAGTCAGTATGTGTCACTTCATGGCAAACTCCTCTGGAGTGTCCACTATTTAGTGATTTACTTTACTGGCTGATAGTTTTGAAAACAGCTACTGCTGCTTGGGTGTCCAAAGTTTGGGAATGCCTATCTCTAGCAGAGCAAGAATTTTGGGCAACAACACATCAAATTTTATCTTCTCTGGAAAACCAAGTTAGTCATGCTACATTTCTTTCCCCCCCAATATATCTGTTTCTCATGAAAACTTTCCATTGTGAACTTAAAACTTTGTAAGGCATAGGAAACTTTTGGGCTTGACCAAAACAGCACGATTTAATTCAGCCATTGCACTGAATCCAAGTTGGTGAAAGGTTTTCATTCTTCCTTCAGTCCCAGCTCTTGACTTGGACTGCATCATCCCCTGTGATTACTCATCTCCCACGAAACACTCCTGCCTTTCCCTGGGAGAGGGGATCACAATGCCCTGGGGAAGTCCAGGCAAAGGCCAGGCCTTTCCAGAGAGGCACAAGGCCATTAAACCATAACTCCCAAGATGTACTGATGTTGCATGTCAGGGTCAGAATGTTCCAGATTTCAAATCTTCATGAATAATTCAGCGTCTTTCTCTAGGAGGAAAAGAAGCAAACCGCATGACATTTTTCCAGTCAGCTCCCACTCAGGAAAAGTACCCTCCACATATTTTTGTGCCATTTCACAGTCCTGTACTGACTCCCTTGTTTCTTTATGATAAGTAGAATATCAGACCCTTCTAAGATGCCAAACATCATCTTAGAATTCTGGGTGTGCCAAAACCAGGGCCTCCTTGATACACGTGTGCCAGTCTTGGGCTGTTTCAGACAGAGGAAAACCCTGTTCCCTCTGACCAAGACGCCTCCACCAGTTTGCTAATCCCAAGATGCTGTCCCTGCAAGTCACACTGAACTAGCTGAAGACAGGGTTTGAGAGGCGATTAAAGACCCAAAGATTTATCTGTATGTCTGCTAATGCATGAGAATTGACAGCTTCTAAATCCTGCTCAATAGAAAGCCTGGAAAAACCTGCATTTGTTGTACAGGACATACCCTTTTGCTGCCTGCCTGAGCCACTTACTATCCCAGCCTCAGCAGAAATGTCATGAACTCAGTGGGAAGGAATCTGGGAGTATTGCGAGGTGAAACGCTGGATTTTCCCCACAGCCTCCATCCCCCCCCATCACTTCTGACACCCCTTCTGGTTCTTTGACAGCACACATCTCATCTCCTTTCTTAGGGGGACAAGGCTGGCTATGGGGAGGCTGCAGTGATAACGTGGGCTTTGGGGAAGCAATTTCCAAGCAGTTTGTGGATGCCCTGGAGACTGGACAAGATGCCAGAGCTGCTATGAACCTGCATAACAACGAGGCGGGTAGAAAGGTGAGCTCCTCTCTCCATCTAGAGCTGACAGTGCAACCCAAATTGCCTCTGAACATTCACTGTGGAGAGCCACAATTTGCTGGGGCTAAAAACACATGTCCAGAAGAAACAGCTTCTGGGGGGAATGGCAGCAGTACAACAGTGTCTGCCCTAAGGTAGCAAAGCTTCTGGGTTACAGTGTTAATGGCTTCCTGTAGCTCTCCTTCTCCCAGTTCAAGGAGGGGAGCACTATGGAAAAGCAAATCTGGGAGCTTCAGGACTACTGTGCAGGGAGAATTGATGCCAAACTCCTCCACAGGACTGCAGCCATGTTTCTGCTTGCACTGCAGTACAGAAAAGACCCCTCCAGGCTTTTTCTTGACCCCCTCTCTCTGCTCACCCTGTAGGCAGTGAAAGGCACCATGAAGCGGACTTGCAAATGCCACGGTGTGTCGGGGAGCTGCACCACGCAGACCTGCTGGCTGCAGTTGCCCGAGTTTCGGGAGGTAGGCACTTACCTTAAGGAGAGGTACCACAAAGCGCTGAAGGTGGACTTGCTGCAGGGAGCAGGGAACAGCGCTGCCAGCCGGGGTGCCATCGCCGAGACCTTCAGCTCCATCTCCAAGAAGGAACTGGTCCATTTGGAAGACTCTCCTGACTACTGCCTGGAGAACAAGACCCTGGGGCTGCTGGGCACGGAGGGCAGGGAGTGCCTGAAGAGGGGCAAGGCACTCAGCAAGTGGGAGAAGCGGAGCTGCCGGCGGCTGTGTGGGGACTGCGGGCTGGCGGTGGAGGAGAGGCGAGCCGAGATGGTGTCCAGCTGCAACTGCAAGTTCCACTGGTGCTGTGCCGTGCGCTGCGAGCAGTGCCGCAAGCGGGTCACCAAGTACTTCTGTGTCCGGAAGGAGAAGCGGGAGCGGAGCGGAGGTGGCGGAGCCAGCCGCAAGCTTAAGAGAAAGCTCTAATTTGCTTCTGCTCCTCCACACTTCTGTCTTCCCCTCTCCTCTCCTGCCCTCCCCATGAGCCCCCGGCAGCATTTCCATGTGGCATAGTTTTGTCTCATTCCCACTGCTGCCTCACTGGAGCTTGGGCACGGCAAAAGAGCCTTGTATGAGTCCTCGGGCCTTGCCCATACAGGGCATTAGTGCGGTGGGTAATGTCTTCTGGGGAGACCTTCAAGTGTTGACAAAACAAGATGAGATTTGGTCCCTTCAACTCCGTGTCACTCTATCCAGTGACTATGGTTTTATCTCTGAAAACACAGGAGGTCTCGGTGGCTCCTGTACTTTTAAGCTTGTCTATTCCCCAAACAATCACCTGCTCTGGGCTCTCGCATGTGATAAAAAGTACAAGGAAACTGAGATGGCACCAGCAGTTGGGCAACTCAGATCAGTAATCCATAAATGAGAAGGGGCTTTTAAAAAATAGAGGCACTAAAATAGTTATTGCCTCAGGCCTACACTATGAGGAAACAGAAAAGGCATGCAACTCCTTTCTCAGCAAGCCTGCCTCCAGGAACCCCACAGCTTCATGTCCCATTCTTTGACAGCTTTGCTAAGGTTTCCACTGCTTCACTTTGCATTTGAAACGGCAGCAGCAAGATCAAACCTGCTGCCTGACCTGCCCATTACACAGCTGCCCAAAAAAGGGGTCCCATCTGTCATTTTTTACATGCTTTCTTTGCATCTTCCAAGCCTCCCGGTCTGGTCTCCCTTTTTAGGCCAACATTCCTGCCAAAGCCCTTGACTGATGCCATAAAGATGCCCTCACACTTCTCCAGTCCCTCTTTCCTCCCAAATCTCTTCCGGAGAGGAGCTGCCAGCTGAGCCTACTCCCCCTGTCCTGGTGTACTTGCCAAGCACTCTTACCCTGCCAGCTAACTAACTAAATACTTCTTCCTAGTCTGAGAAAACAATGTCAGTTACTATTTAATGGTGGTGTAAATAGGAAAGTGAAGCACTTTGAAGTTTAATTTATTGCACAGTTACTGTGATGTATACATAACAGTTTTTCCTCTACCACTTATTGTATATATTCTATAGGCTAAGCAAGCAGCAGGAAGATTTGGTTGATGCATCTCTGTTCCCTTGCTGTGGTTAGGGGAAGGAGGTAACAAGCTGCAGGACTCAGGGAAGCTCACTGCGCCATCACAGAGGTCTTCCCCAGTGCTGTGATAATATCATCTACATTGCTGTATGAAGTGTCCTTTAGCCAGATGAGAAGCCAGCAGAGCTGTTACTGGCCATTAGACCCATCTTGTAGCCAATATTTGTAAACCAATAGCCAATGCAATAAATCAGTAGCCAAGTGCTCGCAAAATGCTGTTGTGTCTAAGTAGCTGGGTGTTCTTTCATCCCATTGTGTGTATGTATAAATTTAAGAGTCCTGGAGATTAAAACCCACTGCTTACCCATGAGTTGAGCCCAGGAAGACCTAACCAGTTCCATCCAGCACAACCTCAGCCCATACCAGGAGGGGAAAGGGTGTGCTCTCTCCTGAGCTTGCTTGAGGATGCATCCAACTGCAATGCAGCTGCCAGGAGGAAATGGGGTGGGAGGCAGGCAGACAGGGGCCAGTTGCCCACTTTACAGCTGATATATTAAAGACACTCTGCAGTCTGTATGGGTCTCTTCATTATCAATTAGCCCCTTGATCCTAGGACTACCTCACAGGGAGCAGGAATTTGTACCTAAGGTCTCACCAGAGCAAGAGCACTCATGTCAAGCAAGAATCTGGCCTTTCAAAAATTGCAAGAAATATGGCCTGTTCTCAGGGAAAACTGAAACACTTCATTTCACACACAAACACCAGCTGTTTGCAAAAATTCTCATTAACACAGTGACCCTGCCCTCGGACTCTCTTGCATCCCCATCAGCAGCTCCTCTATGTCCCTGCGGTTGGCCAGGAAAGAGGTGGCAAGAGCCTCTCGACCACCAGGGAATGGTCCAGCATGGGCTGGCTTGAGGACCATGGCAAGGCAGAGAGGACACCTTCTACTCCATTTTCCTCCCTGTTCCACAGCCAGCTGGAAAAGCCGTAGAAGCCATTTCTCTCTTCCTCCCACTCGTACTCGGTCCCTCCGTGCTGACACAGTTGTCCCGTGAAGGCCGTGGCACAGCCCTGGCTGGCACGGTGGCGGCTGCTGGCGAAGGGGACGTGGGGGGCACCAGTGTGAGCCCCACGGCCACACGCTGCTTCCGCTGGGGAGTGGCGACACCGCAGCTGCAGAATGTGCTGACCTCAGCAGCGGGACCCCCTCCTGGCGCACGGAGCCCTCAGCGGTAAAGGCCCTGCTGCCATTGTGGGCAGGATTGGATGCTTCCATGTATTCATTTCGTTTTAATGAAGGCGCATTCCTCAGAGGAGAAATATTTACATTCAGCTTCCCAGGTGGTCACCTTCGCCCAGATGACACACAAACAGGCAGCCCCCCGCTCCCTTTTCCAATCCAAACCTCTTTAGAGGGCTCGGGAGGAGGGGAGACAGGGGAGGGGGGCTGCTGGGGGAGCAGAATAGAGAAGGGAACAAAATGCTAATAAATCAGCCAGCCAGCCCTTTTCCCCTCCCCTCAGTGGAGTCAATGGAAAGTGTCATTTCACATGCTAATCCCCCTCCGATCTCTTTACAACACCTTTTCCGAAAAGTGTTTGGGAAAAGTCCTTGTGGCCCGTTTACAGCTCCCCGCCGCTTCAGATTCCTTCTTGTCTAAGGCCGCGGCCCCGGTGTGGGTCTCTCCCTCCAGCAGGGCTCCTTACAAAAAACATCTCAACAAAGACTTTGGAGTTCATCAGCCTCCCACTGAAATTCACAGCTGCTGAACAAACTAATCCCCTCTCTTGGCCTTTCTTCCTTTCAATGGGTTCTTGGCTTCAAAGACACTTTGGGAAAGGACTTTGTGGGGACTCACACTGCTCCCTCAATAGAAGTTAGTGCAAGCATTATCTTCAGAGCAAGTGGCTTTACAAACAAATACTGCCTAACAATCTCTGCCCCTCCAGCTCCCCCAAACACACACAAGCCTAGCCTGCAGACATGATGTTATCTGCCACAGGATTAGAGCTCTGTTCTCTGTGCCCAGGGATCCTTTCCTACTGCCCCCTTCCCCCCCAAATTCTTTGTCAACCCAAAGGCCTTCTCACCCAACTGAAAATGTTTTCTCTAGTGTGTGGGTACTCTGAAACCATATGCCCACATGGGAGGGGGCAGTGCCCGCTGCCCATAGACCAGGAGCTGTTGCCAGCCAGCAGAGATATGTGCTATGAATGGAGGAACACTTTACAGCGGGGTTTAAAGCATAACATACCACACCCAGGCTGCAGAACTTCAGCTGCAAGCCTCTCCAAGACTTCAGACAAATCATATCACTTCCCCCCACCACCTGGCCCAGCTTGCTTTCACTAGAGAAAAAAGATCTTCAGGGATGGTGCTTACAGGGGTAAACATGAAGCAAAATAAAGCAACAAAGGGGTAGGTGGGAAGGACTCGTATCAAAGGCAGGATAAACAGCCAGTCTCTGCACAAGTCCTGGGTAGCAGTAGCTATGCATGCTGGAGGGAACTAATGTCATACGTATCTCAGAAATACATGGAAAATCTCTTCTTATTTCTCAGCAGTAGAAGTGGCCTGAGTTAAAGAGAGCAAGGGGCTGGACTGCACAGGGTACTATAACCAGATCCTGAAAGGCAGAATCGAAGAAATGTCAGGCTTGTTAAGTGATTTCGGAAAGCTTGGACTTCTCTAATACACTCATAAAGCGAATGTATGCTACCTGGGCTACCTGTGTTATGACCCCTTTCTGATGCTGCACAAGTGTCACCTTTGAAAATCAGTTTTGCTTGTCCCTGCTGGGGGACAGCTGTTAGGCCAGGCTGTTTGCTAACTGCTCCAGACCAAGCTGCAAAAGCACTTCAAGACTCCTTCCCACTGCGTGTTTGCCTCTGCCAGCAGCAGAACTACAAAAGGCTTGTTTCCCTTGGAATGCGTATGCTGTGTCCCTAACACCCAAAACTCTCATAAACCCATGGCTCTTCCCAGCAACAGCCCTTCAAATTTTCACCATCCAAACAACCTTTCCAAGCCTCTGCTTTCTCCCAAGTCCTCCAACCTAAGGCCATGTAATACAGGCCTGCATGTTTCAGACTTTCATGAGTGCTGACTGGCAGGCTTGAACATATATAATAGCTAGCTGATAGGAAAAAAAAAATCAGTATTTCTTTTCTCTATAAGAAGCAAGTTTGATTCTCTCTAAATTTATCTCGGTACTGTTTCAACTCAGCCTTCTTACCCCCTTAAAAGCTTAAATTAAGTCAGCCAACAGATTCCTAAGTTATTAACTAATGGTAAGAACTGACAATTCAAAGATATAAATTTCCACACAGGTCCAATCCTTATCCTAGTTCAAGCTGCATGGCTTCAGTGGTGTAACATTTAGAGGAGAGGACATCATCAAGGGCTCTGTTTACTTACTGATATACTTCTAACTCTCGACGGCAAGCACAAAATCCCCAACACTGCTGAGATTCCCCAAGAGAACCTGAGCCAGTCATGGGGCCTTCTTGTGTCCGATGCAGATGAATAATCACAACTGACACAGGTGATCTGGAGATCAGTGTTCTGACCCTGCAGCTTCAGGGAGTGGGTAAGACCTGAGGTCTCACCACACCAGGGTGGATGCTGCCCATAGCAGCAGAGCCCAAAATCTGATTTGCCCCACACCATTTTCAACTACCCCTCACCAAAGCTGAGAACTCAGCTCTCAGTGGGTGGCCATGCAGAATGAGGAAGTCCCCTGCAGCCAGAGGTGACAAGCCTATGAAAAAAAGCATCACAAAACACAGCTTTTATTTCACTGTTCTGTAATTTCTCAGTGCATCAAACTGCAGCAATAGAAACAACACAGCAGCAACAAGGAGGCACTTTGACCTGGAAAGGAGAGAAGGAGACATGTCCTCTTCCTCCCTTCTCTGATTCTCCTCCCTCCTAAGTCTCATGGTAGATGAGGCTGATTTGTGTACGTCACTGAACCGCAGGCCCACAGTCGCATTACCACTCAAGCAGCAAGTAGAGAAAGCAGGGGCTGGCTGCATCCAAATCTTGCGAAGAAGCCTTGCTCCCAGCTATGGATCAATGATTATGCTGCCTGGTTAGTAAGAAGGATGTTGAGAGAGAAGGCAAGGAGGGAGGAAGAGAGGGAAATACACACACATACAGAGATGTACCCTAAAATCCCATCTGCCTTCCCAGACTTCTTCCCCAGAACAGACATGCTTCATTCATCCATTCCCAAAAGAACTGCCACAGTGATGACAAGTCTCAGCACAATCCGTATCTTCAAGTCCTGACAGCATCACTTCCTGCAGCATATTCCTACTACCATAATGCCAAGGGGCATTTGAGCACCACCTTTGCATGTATCTGTTACTGCAGGCAGTATGAATGCACCACACCTGGAGCAATGAGCTGTCTCTCCCTGCTCAAGTCTGGGCTGGTCAGGGTAGCTCAAGGGAAATCTTTATGGGACTTAAACAATCCCTGCTGCTCTCGAAGTCCCTAGGCCATCTGAAAAGCCTGAAGTAGGAAGCCTTTAGATAACACCAGTGGGTAAAAGTCCAGCTGTGCTAAAATAAAAGAAGTGAAAAAGGCCAGGAGCCAGACAGGGTGGCTTTTGGCCCCAAGACAGGATGTGACTGGCTCTGGGGAGAAGTGCACAAAGCAGACCAACCTGCCAACATTCCTGAATGGGAGAGTCCTGGAATTGGAAAGAGAAATCATCCCTGGACCTGAAACATAATGGGCTTGAGCCTGCAGCTGATGGGGGAAAAGACAGAAAGGAAAGTGGATAGAGGGTAAACAGAAGACTTGACTTTTACAAACAAAAGAGCTGGGTGAAGAAGAAAGAAAACCAAAGCTGGCCCAGAGCAGACTAGTAGCTAGCTCGAGTTGTAGCAGGATATGGGTAGAGAGGGATGAAAGGGTGAGTCAACAATGAGAATGAAGAGAAAGCAGGAGCCAGGAGAGATCCTTGCTACAGCCCAACAGAGTGAGGACACACCAGCCTAGGTTCCCAAGGCAGCCCAGCTACCACTCAGGAAGTTTACTCTGCAGCAGGGAATAGAGCCTGAGGCTCTTCTGTGGTGGCGCTGCAGGTACCAGCCCTGTTTGTTTCCTGAAAAATAAAAAGCAATGTCAGCCTAGGAGGGAAGGAGTTTCCCCTTTGTGCTGGGGATATAGGGAAGAAGGAGCAACTCTGTGCAACTGGGACAGCCTGAAACTGAAATCCCTGGGCTGGAAAGTGGCTTCAGACTAGTAAGAAGGAAGAGGGAAAAAACAGTCTCCAGCAGAAGCAGGCACCAGTGGGCTGTCTGGAGAGTGGATGGAGCCAGGTGTGCTGGCCTAGCACAGTTCCAGGCACTGGCACCAACCTATTTCTCCAGCATCAGAAGGAGAGTCCACAACCTGCAGCACATCAACAGGTGAGGCAGTCCACCAGCTCCCGGTGTGCACTGTTCCAGCTGCTCCAAACTTTACACATTCAGCTTGCCTGCAATGGTCATGAGGACTTTCAGGATAGGCATGAAACCAGACACCTCACTGAAACTGCTGCTGCTCACCACTTGGGTATGAACCAGGAGACCTTGTGGGTAGTTCTTAGCCTCAATGCATCGTGCAATTTCATGGAGACCCATGAGGATGGTTGGAGAGAGCTGTGGAGAGGGAGCAGAAATGAGTCAGCACATTGAACTATGTAACACAGGTCTCTCTCCCTCCATACCCTTCCTTACTGTTCTCCACTTCATCTTCACCAAACAGCATCTATGAAGTCAAGCACTGGCAGGAAGGATAGTCTGCTTCCTCCCTTTCTTTCCCAGACTACAACAACTGCCAGTTGGCATCAGCAATTGGCATCAGCAGCTTCAGGCTTTTCTAAGCCAGTTACACTATGTTCACAGTTAACCACCCCAACCGCCCCTTCCCATCTGGGATCTATGTGCCAGTATACTTCTTGAAGGGTAAAGGCACCCTGCAGATAGCTCCTCACTTTTCCTGATGCTATGTCTGGGCCAAAGTTAAGAAAGAAGATACAAGACTGCCTGGATTCATGGTCATTACAAGGTTTGGCACTCCACTTGTCATCCAAGAGAATATGTGCTGGTTACCCTGTATAGACACCAAGACCCAGAATCCAGTGCAAAGCTGGGCTCAGGGACCCAGTTGGACCATGTGGAATGGTGGCATCTACTTACCGCCTGCTCGCGGAGCTTATCATACAAACACTCCAGCCGCTGCAACGCGTCCTCCAGCTTCCTGCGTGTTTTCTGAAGTGAAACAGGTATTGCTGGTCTGCCAGAGCTTCAAAGCCACCTCTCCAGAGCCAAAGTGCTCTCACTCAGTCCCTCCCCTCCCTTCCTCTGTCCTTCCACAGCACCTTACAATTCAGCTGCATCTCAGCCTCTGGTAGCCAAGGACAGTGACACAAGCTAGCCATGCCCTCACTGTGCACATGCACATACATGTACATACATACACATTCTCTCCCCAGGACAGAAAGATGGACTGCCCTTTTTCCCATCTCCCAGCCCTAGGCATTCATCCCTTCTGCCAGTGCTTGCAGACCACACCACAGAGTGACTGCTTCCAAAGTGTGAGAAACATCCACTAGTTATCCCATGGGTCATTCAGACAGCCTCACCCTGACTGACCCAAGAAAGAGTTTCTTCCAGGTCTCCTTAAAGAAAAGAGGGAATACCCTTCCCACCCTAGGTAACCACCAAGGAAAGTGCCTGAGTACTGAAGCTCTGATGAGACTGACCTCATTAACCCCATCTTGAATAATCCATTCACAGGTAAATTATTCCATGAACAGAAATGCCTGGCTCTGGGCACTGCTAGAACGGGCCTGGAAGCCACAGGCATACAAGTGCCTTGCACTGCCATATAGAGCCAGCTATTCAACCACCACCTGAGTCAAGTGCTTAAGCACAAACCAACAGGCCTTTCTGCCCATAGAGGGAACCTTTAGGTTATCCCCCAGAAATTGCTATGATGCACTCCCAGAAAGCACAGAGCAAATACACTGATGATGCTACTCTAATTGCCTGACTCTGGGATAGCAGTCTGGGCTCAGTGTTCATTCTAACACCTATCAAGGAGAGGTATTCTGGAAGGTTTCTTAGTGGCCCCAAGCCCTTGGAAGACTTAGCAACCTAACACAATGTGCAAACACTGCTCTTCTGCTTCCAGACAGTCTGGCCTGATGCATTCACACAATGTGACATGTGCCAACAGCCTTCCAGGAACCAGGGTGGAGAAATTACAGTGACTTGGACACAACGATTGTTTGGCTTTCTCTTCCAGCTGGGATATCTAAGCTGGAAGGATAAGCTCTAAGGATAGCTGGTAGTACCAGCTCTCCAGGAACTATCTGCAGATCAAGCCAGTGAAACTGAATTAGCTGAGTAAATCCTTCTACTTTCCTTAAAAGAAAGAGTCAGGAGGACAGAATCATTGCTCCAAGAAGGCAATGAGAAACAGTGGATAAATGCTAGAGAATGCACCGCAGTTCCCAAAGATGAATAAGCCTGCAGCCTAAAGGAAGGACACAGATGGAGATTAAGTCGGTTATAGGGAAAAGGCTCCTCCTCTCTTTACCCAACCAAAAGAAGGAAGCTCCAATCAAACATCTATAGTCAAAGGATCAGTCTAAAGGATCAGCATCTAAAGCCGAAAGTCAAAGATCAGAGAAGGGAGCACTTACTGGATCAGTGGCAACAGCTGAGCAGCGTTGCACCAGCCCTTCAAATGTGGCCTTCAAAGGCTGGTGCTCAGGGGGCAGCTCCTTCCTCTCAATGCTCTCCACAGGTAGCTGGTGATACTGACAGAAAAAAACAGAACAGCTGAATGAAAGAAACAGGAGCATGAAAGGCTGGAGCAGGTAGATTCCCCTCCTGAAATTAGAGAACAGAAGGAATTTCACCCCTTCACAAACCCAGAGAATCTCTGGAAGGCACAGAGTTAGATTATCATCTTCAGACTGTGATATAGCTCCAGGCCTCTGGGGATTCCCAATTCCCAGCAGGATGACAGCCTGCCTGGTCTCCCTCACCCTCTCCCACCCATACCCAGGTGTCATTTTTCCAGCCTAGCAACTCCTCTAATGCTCAGGCAGAGATGACTTGTAAGGGCTAGGGAGCAACATAAGCCCTCTGCAGCTGCCAAGTTATAAGAACATCAAAATCTGAGTTGTTTTTCTACTTGACAAGATGCTGGTGGCTGGGGAATGCCCCACTTTCCCTGGTACCTGCAGGCTGCCTTCCTTGGGTGCTCCTGGGGGTGACTGGCCAGATTCTTGCAACCTGGATAGCTGAGGATGGATTCCTTGGGGTTCAGCAGGCAGGCCCATTACTGGAGCTGTGATGGGGGCCAGAGGAGTAAATTTCTCAGGCAACTGTCAGCAAAGAAAGGAAAGAAAAAAAAAATCAAAAAAACCAAGTCCAAGGAAGAAGGGTTGGTTACCTCTCCACAGAAAAATTCAACTTCCTTTCTAACTTGAAGAGTCTCCAGTTCTCAAGACGATGTGTAACACATCCCTATTCTTTCAGCTCCCTGACTCAGAGAATGGGGCCCTTCTTCTTGCATCCTAGATGAACAGCCAAAGCGACAGCAAGAAAACCCCTCTGGAATTGTTCAATCAAACAGATCCGTTACCCCTGAAAGCACTGGTCCTCAGAAAGCTGCCTGGTCTCTGCAACGGCACGAGTCCTGAATGTAGAGATTAGCAGCAGTAAAGTGTCCAACTGAGCAAGTACTGGGGAAAATCCCACGACATGGGGGGAGATTCCTCTTGCAAACACTTCATCGTGCCCCTGCTAAGCCAGAGAGTCATGACAGATTCTCTCCAACAGGGCTAGATCAAAAGGAGATGGCTTTAACAAGAGGCTAATCCTGTTGTAGTGAGCACAGCCTGAAGCAGGTTCCCAGCTATGCTGCCAGAAAAAAGGGCGAGAAGTCTGTTCCAAGCTAAAGAAGAGGAGTGGGGGGTGGGAAGGATGCCAAAGAAGCTTCTTGTCACACCTGCCAGCAGGCAGCAGTGACAGAAATGGGGTACTGAGAGCATTTGTTGCAGAAGAGCTCAGCTCACAGGCCCTCCAGTGCAATCATGACAAGGTAGAGAGCTGCAGGACCAACACAGCAGGCAGCTCACAGCTACATCTGTCCCAACTTCCCTCAGCACAAGTGCCTTATCATTTGGTATCAGCATCTGAGGAAAATCACTGTTGGTCCCACTGTACTGAGGGAAAATGCTGCCCCCAGCTGTCAGGTGTGAAGGGAACGTGACCTCCTCAGCCACTATTAAAAAAAATGTGTAGGCAAGAGCATACAATTAAATCAGTATTTCTAACAACAAAAGACTGTAGCCAGCCTGGGATGGACTGACAGAGGATGCAACATTAGAGCTGATAACCACGTTACAAAACAGCCACCCTGCAGAACAGCATGTGACTTTGGATGGCAAAGAGTCAAGATCACTTAGACTCCAGTCCTAGCTATGCATGCAGTGCAGACATAGAGAGAGCAACAGGGATAGAGACCTGCTGAGTTTGACAGTGAGCACATATAGGAATGTATTTGTTACATGGAACTCCCTGGCTAAAAGAAAACCAACACATATTGTAGCTGAAAACGTACCTTTTTCTTTTGAAGGCCTCCTCTTCCAGTAGAGGGATCACTCCAAGATTCCTGAGCTGCCAGGACAGAGGACAAGACACAAACCTCAGACTGTGAGAAGGTGGCTGCAGCAACAATTCATGGTTGCTTGCACAGTTTAAAACATCCTTCAGGAAAAGGCCCTTTGGCTCCAATTCCCTTGTTATTACACCTTTAGACTGTTTCAACTGAGGAATTTCAGACCCAGCTCACAGGTCCATGAACTGCTCTTGCTTCCCTTTCCCCTTCTTAATTTCATTCTTAGTGTTCAAGTATGTGCATAGCCTTCATGAGGTGATGTCTGATCGGACTGAACTGGCACACACCCACTCCCAAACAGAAAACATTTTTGGAACTACTTGAAGCTTTCTGGATCCTGTATAAGCTACAAAAGTCAGCCTCAGAGTCAGGCCTGAACTTTGGTGGGGACCTGTAAAAGTGTGCATGCACCTCACAGTTCAGGTGCATGTTCAGAAGTTCTTGGGTTTCCCCAGAGAATCTGGCACTGTGGTAGCAAGCAAGAGCTATCCTACAGGTGAGAGGACTTCTCACCAGCACTCACAGGAGTGCTCATGGTGGCAGTCCAAAGCAGTACAGGCTCTTCTGATAAAGGGAGAAAGATTTAGGGGTGGGTTCCCTTCCAAAACCATGTTCAGAACCAAAACTTAGCAAAATTTGCTGACTGCCAAATAGAAGGGAATAGACTTCATCAGTAAATGCTTTGGGAGCAGAGAGATGTCTCAGCAGATGCTTCTGTGGTACTCTAACCTCACTCCAGGTAATTAAAAATCCATCAGACAACATGACATCAAAAGGCTTGCCTCCACTCTTCATTCTGCAAAAGTCAAACTGCAACTACTTTGTCTGTTGCTGTCCTGTAAAGGTACCTGCATCTTTAGACAAACCCCCAGTATTAATAACCTCAAGCCCACGAGACAGGAATAATCTGTGAGAAAACAGAGTAATTCTAAGGGGCAATATCAGAATTGCTGGTGCTCAGAGCCACACTTAATGAGCCACTGATCCTGAACTGAGCTTTAAAAATCACAGGGGAAAGATGCAAAAGGTGCTTCATTACTTTAATTACCTTTATTATTAAAATTCTGGCAGCCTCTTTTTACCCTCCCTTTTCCCATGATTTCAAGACTTGCTCTCTGATGAGTTTGGATCAGTAGTTTAATTAAGTTGGCACCTATTTCTAGTTTGGGGATTTTGTGCCCTAGAACTCTGCTGGCCCCCACTGAGCCTGTGGCCTAGCAGTCCTTGGCACTATTCCAACCCAGTGGCACTGTATCCTCACTCGAAACAGCTATTTAAATTATACTCTTTAAGACAGACACTTAATCATCAGACATGAGACAACAGACCCTGTTGCATTTTGCTGGGGTGTAATGCTATCTTCCCTGTGCTACTTGTGAAATAGGATTTCTCACCATCCCTGAAAGGAGTGCCCCATGACAGCAGTCTCCAGCAATGCCTGTCCTAGAAAAAACAAGACCATCAGAGGCTGGAATCAGGAATTATCCTGGCCAGAAAGGAGATGAGCCAACATGTTCTGGTCCTTTACCCTGCCCCTGACACTCTCAGGAACATGAGATTTTTACAAGTGGAGGTGTCTCTTCACTGTGTTAGTAATAATGTTCATGAGCTATAGATACCATGTACAGGAATTTCCAAACCAAGCAGTTTTGGCCAGTCAGATTGAGTGATCTTGCAGTTCCTTTTTAGATTAAGAAAAATACAAATCAAAATCAGAACAATAATAGCAGACAAGAAAGCACTCTCAAGGAAGCCAGTTTGCACTGCTGAACTGGGTATGCCATACATTGCCATTAAAACTGAGGAAAAATGCTGCCAAGGAAAAGGGAAATTTCTCAGCAGTGAATTCCTGAAGGGCAACTTACTAGGTACTCCAAAGGAAGTACCTGAAATCCTTGCCATGGAATCATCTTCCCTTTAACAGGGAGAAATTGAGGTATTTTGTTTCTCTGTTGAAGGGACAACTTCCTCCCTGAAGTCCCACACCGCACAGCCAGACCTCCTTGGTGATGTAAGTTCCTATAAGTACTTGGATATCCTAAATAAAGCTCTGAGGTTTGTGCATGGCAGATGAGCCTGCTCAAAGAGCAGCAATCACTGCAGTGACAGACCACTAAAACATTGAGCCTTACCCAACTGACAGTGCAGACTCGACAATTACTATCCTCCAACATCAACGAATCCCAAGAAGAGAAATCAGTACAAAACATCAGTCAGAAAACCCCTTGGGTCCAAATTTTCTCCAATAGTAGAACTAAGATTCAAAGCCAAACCTCACCCTTTAAACTGAAGCCAAAAGGGCTTTCCAGCTCCCGTTGGAATACAGCCCCCAAATTCTGCTTGGGAAGCTCTATTCCACCACTGCTTCTGCTGGGACTCACCTCTTCCAAATTACAGGGGGAAAGCACAAGCAAAACCATGCACAAGGCTGGGAGTGTAACAGGGAGAAAATGAGAGATGAGTTACAACCACTGGCCTGTTCCTCACCTAGAGAACCAAGACAGGAAAACTGTCTGCTTCCCTGTCCTGCTGGCGCAGCAACTGCCTGAAAAGAAGTAGACTGAAAATGGTCTACTACCTCCAGAACTGGAGGAAAATAGAGAAGGAAGAAGCAGGAGACCCTGTTTTCTATACCCAAACTCATGTGTACTTTTATTTCATTCCAGTGTTCCCAGCTGTCACCGTGTTTGTTTTCCAGTGTTCCCAGCTGTCATTTACCAGCCCTCAGGACAGGTATGTTCCCTACCCCAGCTGTACAGCTCCCCAGGCATGCAAGGAAACAACAAACAGCAGTGAGCATGCATGCATGCACACACATCAAAGCATGCACACTCCACACATTTCACTGGAAGAAGCAACACTGCCTGCCCCACAAGTCTGGAGGTTTCTCTGGGTACTACCTGCATGATCTGTGTGGGGATCTAGCCAAGGGAAGAAACCTGAAAATCAAGACAGGGTGAAAAAGGCATGATCACCAACAGCTTTCATTCAGTGAGTAATTTCACTGGACTACTATGCCAAAATACTTTTCAGGAAGGAATTTGTCCAGTTGCAGCTTAGAGCCTTTGTGTATAGTCCCCACAGGCTTCACACAGTGATATTTGCTATCCTTGGTAAAACACAGGCCAGCAAAGGATTTCAGGTGAAGGCAAACATCACAGTCTCAGTTCTGGCACTCTCAGAATACTTGGAGAAGCACCTGCTCAAAAATCTATGCCTTGTCAGCCTTGTTGTCAGGGATCTCCACAGCCTGGGCAAACCTATCCTTTGAGACAGCAAACAAAGAATTAACAAACACCAGAGGTGGTGATATTCTAGGAAATTAAAGGAATGCCCATCCATGGGAAACTAGGTCCAACAACACTCTTTCTCTTCATCATGCTAGCAAGGACTTCACATGCTGAACTGGATTCAAACAATAGACCCAGAGGTCCTCTGCAGAGAGGAATCAAGAAATGATTCCCAGACAGGCCCTTTATGACAACAAGAAAAAAATGGGAGCACTAGAGCACAGCAGACAGAGGAATTTAATCCTGAAGCTAAGTAAGGGGTACCTCATGGACAGGGAAGGAGCACCCTGCTCTCCCACCATTTCAAATGTACTTCTCGTGTAAGTTGCATAAGCAAGGGTGAGATGAGCAAACCTTCCACCAGGTGTTCCGTGGGAACCATGACCCTTTCTGTCAGAGCAGATGCCTTTGGAGTAGATGACTACTCAGGGTGAACTGAGGACCTAAGAGACAACATTTTGCAACCACAACCTGGGAGACAGAACAACTGAACAGGCTGAATGAAACTGTCACCATGGTTGTTTCACCACCACAGCAAGACTAAGCACTCTGTGCCTGTAAGGTTTGCCTCAGCACTACATCCAGCCTTCATGGGGACAGACCAGACCTCAGAAGATCCATGTTCATTACATACTGCAAACCCCATCTGGGCTTGACCTGGACACACAGTCACACAAGCAGAACTTACCTGTGGGAGGAGGAGGAATGGCTGCTGGCAGGGGTTTAGTAGATGGAGCTCCAGGGCCTCCCTGAGGATAACCCATGTTCATGGGGCAGTTGAAAGGTGCTGAAGAGAAGTCTAAAGGAGACTGGCTTGCCACAGGGAGAGGACAAGCTGCAGGAAGCTGAGATGATGGGACTGAGGCTGGAGTGAAGAGGGCAGGTCTGGGTGGTGGAACACCTGGAGATGTCATGGGCATGGACTGTCCCGGCAGAGAAGCCTGGCTGGAGAAGGGAGCAGGACCAACAGGTCTGACTCCCACTGGTCCAAATGGCTGAGACTGTGACACAGCTACAGACAAGAAAGAGTGGATCAGCATCACTTGTTTCATATGCCAACTACTCATGACGCTCTCCTTCTTGGTAGCAAGTCTTCTTCAAACCATACTCTTTAATATCCATGTCCTCCCAGCCCAGGCTACATCAGTCAAACTGCCACCAAGCCAGCTGTAGCTTCTCCGCCCCTATACATGCTTAATATCAGTGCACATGCAGCCACAGTTACTACAACTAGATGTGTCAGAAGCACTGAAAAGCCTCTCAGACAGCTGACTTGTTCTTTGTCAGTACAATAGGCCTGTGAGGAAGAAAGTAGAGCAGCCACCCACGTTGAAGGCTTTAGTATCAGAAAACCTAGAAAATGGACGCAACTATCAGACAATGCTTACCTGGCCCTGAGACAGTTGCCGGATTCAAGCCCAAGTTATACTGTGGGTATGGATGCCCTCTGGAATAGACACTTGTTTGTGGACCTGTGCTGGCCTGGGGAGGGGCAACGTGGTGAGGTGACACAGACATCGCTGGCACTGGCTGTGGTGTAAAAAGGGAAGGCACTGAAGGCTGAGGTGGTGCTGAAGGGGCAAATGATGACTGATAGTTCGGCTGCAATTAAAAAACAAAGAACTTGCAAGTGGCCAACAGAGTCATACACATACAAGCAGACACAATTTCTATCCCTGTCACTTCTCAGGCAAGAGAAGTTGCTGCTGTTCTTGGTGCCCTGGATGCACTGGATCAAAGGCCTTTCCCACCAAATAACTAGCTCAGTAAGATGAGCACCACACTCTTCAGAGTGTTCTCCAGCCCTCAAAAGGATTAGCCCTCAGGAGCAAGTTCCCATACAGTGACTTCCTCGAAGCGCAACCAGAGGAAATAACAAAGGAATGATAATGGAGTAATAGAGGTCGGAAGCAAAACTTCACAGTCTACTTGTGCAAGAACTGAGATGAAGCCACACTACACTAATTTTACTAAGATATGAAGGTAAGATGAGCATAGGAAAATGACCACAGCCCCTTTCACCCTAAGATTTGAGATCTCAGTGGATCACTACACTTGTTACATTCTCCTCCAGGGACTGCATGTAGGACAGGGCTTTGACGAAAAGATGCCAGACAGTTAACTTTTGGACTATCAGAGAGCTTGTGTTTGCTCCAGTGAAGGACATCACTGAGGAGTTCCTCAGAGTCTGCAATTTTTGTTATCTCATATTACTTCATATGCCTTCCACAGCCCATTAGCCCTCCTCCCTCTTCCCAAGCCATGAATACCTGAGTTTGAAGCCTACCTTCTCTGGATGTCTGAGACCTGTTTTGTGGGCTGGTCCTTCAAGGGTGGAACCACCCTTGGCTGCTGGAGCTTTAATGACCCCTACATTGACACGAGTGTAGGGAAAAGGGGGTGGCTGCTGATGACCCACATTCTCTCCTTGAGCATGAAAGAGCCGATCTCGGAGCTGCTCAATCAGGAGCTGAAACAAACTATGCTTTAGAAGAAGCATCTTGAGAGCCCCAGATGGAAAATGCTAAGGAGGCATTTAAAGTAGACCCTGATCTAAAGCACTATGAATCAAACTGCAAAACTAACCATGTACCCAAGAGCCACCAGGAAAAAAACCTCAACAAATGGTAAATGACAATCTGGGACATCACCTGCTATACTCCCAGGCAGATGAAGTCTCACTGATCCTTTCCCCAATCTTTTAAAGTATTACCTCCCCAACCCCTACCCCCATTTAGGCACTACATGGATTTGTTTCAAACTGCCAGGAGAACCTCCCCATTCCCTTCCTCTACCAGCTAGCTTCAGGAAGAGAGGCAGCTTCCCTGGAGAGCTGCTTCCCAATGTTGTTCTCCATCAACCATTTCACAGTTCTATAGCTCCTTTCCTTTTCCCTGAATCAAAGGCACTATAAAGAAAATGCAAATGAAGACAAAAAACATATCCTGGAACACCTTTCCTCCCCCTCCCCTTCCCCACTATTCTCAAGTTAGCATAACTAAGGTGAAACCTTACGTCCTGATGCATGTCAAAACCCCAACTTGCTCTCATACAAAGTACCATTTTCCCCCCTACTCTTTCCCATGGCAACTTGCTGCTCACTCACCTCTTTAGAGCTGCTGGGTAGGTAATTCATTGCAGCTGCCAAGCATCCTTGTGATGCCAGGAGACTGGCATATTGGGTGATCCTTTCTGCCAAGACAGGGCCTGGTGCTGGTCCTGCTGTGCCTCGGAGCATCTCAATGGACCTGCTCAGCACCATCACCTTCTCTATAAGATCCTGAATAAGCCAGGGGGAAGGAAGAAATAAGCCTACTCAGAATCTGACTAGTTTTACTGGTTCATCTCATGCTGAGACAATACTAGATGCCTCTCCCCACTTTCAGCTGACATTAGATCCAATGTGTACAGAAGTTACTCCACTCTACACCAAATACTGTTACTGATGACCATTTCTTCAGGTGCACTTGGAGAAAAACGGGAACCAGGAAGCAAACCCTGGCATCGCTACTTTAATAGTAAGGGGAAAAAAGAAAATCAGAAGCCACAAGAACATTCCAAGCAATCGTCATCTTTTTGCTAGGAAGCTACTACTGTTACAAGCTATTAGCTTGGAAAAGGAAGGCTTAAAACCATACCAAGAGAAATTCACTAGAAAAAATTACTACTGCTGACAAAAGGACCAGAAGGTTTTCAGTTACTCAAAACTCCAATTCCTAGAAATCAAAGTAGTGTTTACAGCTGTAGAATGATACATGCTGATATCTGGCAACTGGGAGGAGGCCAGTTTAAAAAACAACCAGGAGTGCTGAAGATGCCTTTTTGTTGCATTTACTCACTAGTGGGATTACAAAACCAGGGAACTCTGTAGCAGAGGGAATTATCTGCAGATAACCAAGTGGAAGACTTGTATAGCTCATTCTAGCAGTGACAGACAGGGTTAGTGACTTAGCCAGGACAGGTTTAAGTGCAACAAGTTACTGAGATTAACTCTGTTGGTCAGAGCATGGTGCTGGTAACACCAAGATTGCAGGTTCAATCCCCAAATGGGCCACTCACTTAAGAGCTGGACTCAATGATCCCTATGCGTCCCTTTCAATTCTGTGGTTCTGTGAAATAATCAATAGGAGTGAAGAGAGGTAAGTAACAACACTGACTTAGAAGACCTGAATCATCTGCAAAATGTGACTTCCCATACGTGATCATTCTGCTTGCAGCGGGAATAGCTAGGGCTATTCTGAAGGTACTGCCAAATAACTGAAACATTAAATTGTCCACTATAAGCACAGCAGCAAATGTACTCTCAGGCTACTAACCAGTAAGAAAACAAGTACAGCTCAAATTTTCCTGACTAAAAGGAAGCTCAGGAATCACATCAGTATGTAAGAGAGGCAGGTAGGCTGTAACTCACGTCCATGGCTGGATTTATATGCAATGTAAACACACAAGCCCTGAAGGATTAAGAATGCAAGCCTCCTTTCAAAGTAGGTCTGCAATCCAGGTTAGAAGGAGATACCTTGGTGAATACAAACAGGTCTCCACTGTCTGATGGAAGCCACAGACTCTGTTTGATGGGATAATGTGAGCAGTTAAGGGCTATCAGACTGGCCTAAAGAGGAGTCAAACCAACATTATAGGACGTGTACCTGTAGGGCAAGTGGCGACGAAGTGTCATGGTTTTTTACCCAGCATTCCACCAACCTCTCCACATTGCCTGATGAGATGTAGCAGAGGCAGGCATCATTGGACAGGGCTGCATCTCCCTCCAACTCCAGGCGGGCACCCAGCATGTCTAGAGAGGAAGAAATGCAGCCAACATTTAACACACTTCCCTTTTGAAGAGCTCATTAACCCCAATGCTTTGGATCTGCACCTAATTAGAATTGCAGAATCATTTACATCAGGAAAGATCTGTAAGATTGAGTCTAACTATAAAACTAACACTGCCAAGTCCCATCAAAGTCCTGCAAGTCTTTAAGTGCCACATACATATGTTTTTTAAGTAACTCCAGGGATGGTGACTCCACCACTTCCCTGGGCAGCCTGCTCCAATGCTTGACAACCCTTTGAGGGTAGGTGGTTTTCCTAATGGCCAATTTAAACTTCCCCTAGTGCAATTTGAGGCTATTTCTTCTTGTCCTATCACTTGCTATTTTGGAGCAGTACAACCTCCTTTCAGGTAGTTGTAGAGAGCACTAAGGTCACTCCAAACCTCCTTTTCTCCAGGCTCAACAACCCCAGCTCCCTCAGCTGCTCCTCATATGACCTGGGATCCAGACCCTTCACCAGCTCCACTGCATAACTGCTGGACAACAGAGAAATGGGCATCAGGAAGGAATGCCAAAGCCAACTTGGTTGAAAAAAAAGTACTTTTTATACATCCACTAATTTTTATATATCTGCCCAAACATATCAAAGAAAGGACAGATGAATTCAGTAAAAAAAATCCAACACCTTTTTTTAATTTCCAAAAGAGGTGTGGAGACTCTTCAGAAAATAGGGTGCTCAAACCTGTTTTAGATGGATTGAAGCCCACTGGACCTTTTACTGTAAAGGAAATACCTTTCTCTACAGAATAAAAATCACCCTCTTCACGTCTCAGCCTAGTGATAGCACCTATCCTGGTTTTCTCCATGCTGCTCCTAGAGGTCACAGGAAATATCCACATATGTAACTACACGATTTTCAGCTACAGTGTGAATCTATCATTGTCCAACTCAACAGCTCACAGTTACTTAAGTTCCAGGCAGCTGCAATGAGTAAGAAGTGCTTTTCTTTCTTAACGCTATCTGCTTCTTTCTGTAAGCAGTCCAGAGGTACCCCCTGCAAGGGAAATTGTATCAGAACATGGTACACTGCATACCACAGAGCTGAGCATAATCTTCGTGCTTTGAGTATGTTAACAAGATGGCCAGTGCCTCCTTCCAACTCTGTAGATCACACGTGCAAACAATATCTTGCCAGTTCTGCTGCACAATGGAGGAAAGCAGCTGTAAGGGAAGCAGAAGGCCTGTCAATCACTGAAGACAAAGATAAGCTGACAGCCTAAGCAACAGCTCACTTTCAAGCACACTTCCCACTTTGCAGCAACTACCTCACTGTACATTAAGGTCCCACAATCTCAGCATCCCTATGTTAGTAGTAATTGGAACCTGACGCCTCTAAGGAAAGTAAAAAAAAACCCAACAAAGCACTTGAGAATATGGAAACAGCCACACTAGACAAGATTAAAGGTCTAGCACATATTTTGTTTCAGAGCAGCTGGTATCAGTGACTGGGAACACAGTTTTAAGATATCCCAACCTCTGTTACACTTCCCCATTTGCAAATTAATAAACTAGGAACTTCCTAGTTGAGCTGCAAAGGGGCAGTATGCACTACACGTTACAAGCAGGAGGAGCTGAGACAGAAACCATTAAAAAAAAAAAGAACAGAGAATACAGACACACTATGTAGACAACATAAAGTTACCATAAAACTACCAAGATATTAGAGTAAATGCCACATCAACAGGAGATGCATAGATTCTGCTGACATTCTATTTCCTGCATTACGGAAAAAGCATTTCCACATATATTCAGAGAAACCTTTGCCAAGACAGTGCACACCTTCCCCTCCTCAGTGTGTACACAAAAGCATCACTTACCAGGGAGAGATTTGTTTTCCGCTTGGCAAAGTAGCGCTTCTGGGTTTCCTTTAGGAGGTCCTCCCCACCAGCTATAGCTAAGATGATGGCATCAGCAAAGCGCTCTGCTCGCATGCACAGCTCCACTGCACCCTCAAAATTCCCCAACAAAAGGGCTTGGCTGATGAGACCATCTGTATCTAGAGGTGAGAAGCAGAGTCAACCCAAAGGGACATCACTCAGTTGCACTGATGATGCTTGTTTTAAAGAGCAGGCAGTAAAATGCAACAACACATTGAAGCCCAGATAAAAGAAAACTTGGAAACACAAAAAAGCCCACTGACTTGCCGCTAAGTCTTCCATTATCTAGAAGACTCTTTTACATTTTTAATGGGTCTCTTATCTGGGAAAAGTATGTCTCTGCTCAATAAGATATGCAGCATGACACTTGAAGGGGTCATGTTTTAGAGGCATCTGTCTGCTGGAGTGAACTCCCTTAATTTTCTGGTTTTCCCTCCTCTCCCTTTTTCCTAAGAGGGCAGAAACGCTCTTCATTGTAACATACCTTCTGTGACAGGAATCTCCAATGTGCTCATATTCTGTGGGATGAGGTTATCAAAAAAGGCTGAAGAGGAAGAAACAGCAGCTACATCATCGCTGGAATTCATCAAAAGCTGTGCAAAGGGTGCAAGAGGTTATTTAATTCACTGCACACACAGATCCTACCCAAAACAGTTTAGTGGATTACAGAGTGGGATGGGGCTGCTCTCCATTTGGTTGTGCGTGCTCATATAAGTCTAATTTCAATGTGGAAACTCCTGTCACTGTGCTATCAATCTGCACATGAGGGCAACAAGAGCAGTGCTGCGATTGACAAAGCTTAGGAGATTGATGGTGCAAGACATGCAGTGCCAACAGCACTCCTGGGCAGCATAAATCTACTCAACTGTCAGCCCTTGAGCAACCTGAACTATTTTGGATGGAATGGGGACAAGACCAACAAGTAAAATCTGTAAATAACAGGTTGGATCTCAGCCATGCCTGGTGCTCTACTGAAATGCAGGACACGATTGCTACTCCTAGAGTATCTCAGCCACTGTTTGAGGCTTGTGGAGAAGATTACTTATCAGAGGATGTAAGTTTTAGATACCTCAGAGGCAAAAAATTTACAGTGAACCAGGCCTTGGAAGGCATCTGAAGATGGACATCCCAAAATTATGTGAAAATACATTTCAGAAGATAGAGGTGAAAAGGAAATAAATACCACAGCAGAAGCTTCACAGAGGAAATCCAGAACTGTAGCATGAAGTTAAGCTGCGGTGAGGCTAATTCTACCACTGAAGAAATCAACACAGGTGAAGCAAGCCTTTTTGCAGGAATAACAGCCAGGAGTCCTTCTTCATTGTTCACTGATCAGTTTTGAAGCCAGAAGGGACAGTTATGCTCATTTAGTCTGACCCTGTCAGAGTCTGACAAGTTTGTGAACTGCCCCTCTCTGCAATGCTGGCATTGAGCCCAACCAACTGTGGTTGGAATCAGACCTTCCAGTTCATTCTGCCCTCCTCTGCTTTCCCAGGCTGACAAGATGTACAGGACGTACCTGATCGGGTGCAGCACTTGTACCATCTGCCTCAGGAAGGGGCTGTTTATCTGGGATCCTGTTACTCAGACATGAGGCAATCTAGAAAAGTAACAGACACACACACAGTAAGTCCTTATCAAAGTAAGCACCTGGACAGCAAAACTACCAAGAGACTGGTAAGTCCCAGACACAATTCCCCCAGCTCTTTCACCTGTTTGAGAACTTCCACCTCGCCCTATTCCTGCCTGGCTGCCTATCAGCAGCTATTTATCCTTTGCAGAGCATTATCCATCAGTCTGGACCGGCTCCACCTGTCACCTTCTTCCTGGCTGAGGAATCGCCTGAGATGCAGAGAGCTGAATGCTAAAAGAAGCTCTCACAACTGCCCTGTTGTTAAACACCTCCCAGTGCACCAACAACTGAAAGCTAGACAATCTGGCTCAAAACCCGATGGTTTGATTCAGGACAATTACAGTTCCACCCTTAGAAGTGCTCGCATTTGCTTTTTAATGGGGTATATTTCAGGTGACTCCCAGCTGAAATTTCATACACTTTGGTCTTTTGTGTGCTATGAGATCATTTGCTCAGTTCCAGGAGGGACCCTACAACTCTCCTGCAGCAGCTTTAGTCCTGTAAAGGTTTCTCTCTACTGGAAATACCCCTTACCTTTTTCTGCAGATCCTCTTTACTGTAGCCCAGCAGCTTGAGGAGTTTAGTCCTGGACTCCTGCTCCAAATTCACCTGAGTCCCAGAGGATATAAAAAAGACAAAAAATAAAAATCACAGACATCTACACACTGCCAACGGTTAGCTGCTTCTGGCAGCAGCAAAGTTTATAGCTCAGTTTATAGATGAGGTACTCAACTATGAGAAGTCCATCTAATGAACATTGTGAGAAGATTTATGGAATTTAAGTTATAATCATGACAAAAGGGCAAAATTCAAGTTTGCCACAGGTACAACTGAGGTACAACTGTGTATCAAATCTGTGACTGCATACATACCTGGTGTACTTGGTCATTAATTCCCTGGATAGTCTAGCAATTGCTAAAATAATCTCTTCATAGAGAGTATTGACTGATTTGAGTCTGGATGAAACTGAGACAAAGTGGCTCCCTGAATTGCTAGCTGGCTTCACGAGAATTAGTTAACTGTTACAGAAGCTCCCTGGATGAAGATTTCAGACACTCCCAAAGATTCCCCCAGGCTGCACATAGCCTAACTGATAGGCACTATTTATATGCCTTAATGTATGATTAACATTCTGCAAGGAGAATCTGTCTGTATCAGTTAACTCCCATGCTGCTCCTACTACAGAAATGATCAGACTGTACACAGGTAAGATAATTGTAAACAGTCCATTTCAGAAACTATTCCTGCAGAAGCAGAAATGGTGCTGCAGGACACTTTTGTACAGAAGCCTGATTTGTAGTTTAAGACAATCCATTGTAATACATTCTTTATGTGCTGGAGTGGTCTCTCAGCACCACAGACTAGATGGATTATAAAAATGATGTTTGATGCATCTCACTCAAGGCAATTGAAGACATTGCAATGGAGACCATTGCCACCACGTAGATGAACAGCTGGCCATCCTATTCAAGATTCCCCATGCAAATATAATACGATGGAAAAATCCCAATATTTTGACCTCCACACAGTCAGCCTATGAGTGTCTGTAAGCCACTGCCAAGACTAAGCCCTGCCTCGTCAGAAGTGAGACCACTCCTCATTACCAAATTCTTATGTTAACAAATTGTCCATGAAGGCTAGTCAGTCCTCATGCCACCACAGCTCTCTGCCTTGTTTTGGGATATCTCATTGTCCATTTGGACTTCACTTTGAAAAATAATACTGTACAGCTCCACAGGTAGCAGGTAAATAAAGCTTGGGAGTGTGCTAAGATGAAAAAAACCTGTTTCAGGAAGCCCAAATGAGGCCACTGAAAAGACCATTCCTAATGAAAACAAGACCTCCAAGAACTCAACTTTCTTTAGATAAGTAATGAGTCTGTTCATTCAATTTTATTGCATATTTTAAAGAACAGGAACATAAAGGGCTAGAGAGGACCATATTTCACCCCAGGATCATGAAAGAATTGACCTTTGTATTTCAGCACAGCCATCCTACCTTCAAGAAGTTCCAAAGATTCTCATCAAATGGCAGCTTGGCTGTCTGGATCTTGCCCTGGCAGTAATCAAGGAGGTTCCCTGACTGCAAGGCCATCTGCAGTTCTTTGGATCGGAGCAGGAATTCTGTTTCAGTAGTGACTTGACTGATGAATACCTGGTGTGGGTAAGTCTGTTGCATTTGCTGTCCAGGAGCTTTGGTAAGACCAAAGGTGATCAGTTTTCCTCCAAACTGAGAATGACAGAGGGAGACACAGTAAGTATTCTTATAAATAAAGGTAAAAGCAACTCACTTAGCTCTTCATTTAGCAAGGCAGACCCAAGCTTCAGTAGTGATCACAAGGAACCCAGGAGTTTAGTGTGTATGGATTGAACACTGAGGGAATTAACATTATGAGCCCTTCAGCTGAACACCGATAAACTTGACATTTGCGCATAACCAATCAGGCCTAGCCAATTGCAAGTGCCAGAGAGGCAGAGAAGAAAAAGTACCATTTGGAACTGTTGGTTCTTTTGTTACATAAAGAAGCAGACTGCAATGATAAAAACTATCAGGTGAAGAGCAGATACTAGACAGAGAACAAGTCACTCAACAGATTAAATGAACAATTCAGCCTTCCAATTTAGGAGCAAAGATGTGAAGAAAATTAAATGCCTGGATAGGAAGGAGACAGAGGAGAATGGGAATGCATGTCAGCCTACAAGGACAGCTTTTATAAATTTTTCTTAGATTTGTTAACTTCTACTTATAATCTCCCATTCTCTGCTACAGGACTCTCTTTTTTGAAAATATACCTAACTGTAGAGTAAACAAACTTCACTTCATGGGACACAACAATGCACCTTAAACATACATTAAAACAACTAGCAACAGGAAGATACAGGTTTCTCTAGTGGAAGAAAAGATTGTATCACAAGACAAGACATCTACTGCATTTTCAGCTAAGGATGCTCCATTCACTTACTGCAAATGAAACCCCCACAGGCCTGCGAATCCACTTGGGTGGCTTTTTTAATGGTGGAATCAAGGTGGTCTGAGTTACTTGCTCTGGCACCTGCAGAGGAGGAAGGCTCTGTCCTGTGCCAAAGGGATCCAGGTTGTTGAAGGACGAAGAGATCTAGAATCAGATGGAAATAGGAAGAAGATATAATTCAATTCCCCTCTGTATGGAGTAAGCACAAAAAACTATTGCTTAGGAACTAGCTATTTTCCACACTGATGAAGAATAAGGCTAGTACAGCACCTCTTTCTGGAATACCACCAAGCCTCTGTGCAAGAGAAATGGCATTTCAAAACAGTTCCAGAAATCATCTCTCAAGAAAGTTTCACCCTAAGAGATTTTCAAACAGTTTTTTCCTTAGTAAGATGCAAATTTCCTAACAAACACTGCTAGGCCTAGCACCCAGCTCAAACATAGGAGTTGCAAAATTACTTGTTTTATGCAAGATAATGACAACATATGGTCAAGAGTTGTCCAATTTATTTCTTGTTTTTCTCACAAAGGAATTCTGACTTCCTTTTTGTTGCTGGATGGGTTAGTTTCAAGGATTGTTTTAAGCTTTTATAACTTAGATGAGACTGATGAAATAAAACTTTCTTGTCTAGACAAGAGAGAGTCAAAAGTGGCCCCTGAGCCAGACTTCTGACATTTAGGGAATCAGTGAACATACACAGAATGCTGTTCACAAGCACTTTTCATTTTTAACATTGTTCACATAGATTTGTTGTTTGCTAAAGATAACCCTGTTCAAATTTAACTGGACCAGAGAGAACAGCTTTAAAATTCAGCTTACCAGCATACCCAAAACAAAACAAGCTGATGAAGCTAAGCTTGCCAAACCTCAGAATCACAGGCAATGTTTTATCTTTCTTCAGGGGAAACCAATTCTGAAGAAAGAATATTTCTTGAGAAACAGCCTATATCCAACAGACCAACCCCCCTAAACCTTAAATAAATATATACAATGAGGTCTGCAACAGAGTTTCTGTCCTGAGAGTGTTGAATTCGTAAGAGAGAGACCTCTTGGTCACAAACTCCCTGCCACCAAAACTGTCAGTATCTCCTTCTGCTTGTGTTCTTACTTGTTATTCAATTTATCCAGGAATTATTAGACACTACTGGTCCTCAATTTTGAGCAGTGGAAGTGTGGTGCATGCACATGAAGAATGCAGAGAAAGAAAATTCTCCATGGGTTAAATAAATCCTTAATCTCCTGCAGCTGTTGCCCGATAAAAGTATTTTCTGTCTCTTGCAAATCCTATGAAACTGAATTCAGTCAGCTGTAAATGACTATATAAATAACACTTAAGCCAGCTCATACGTATTCTCTTAAAACCTGTATTGTAAGGCAGTTGTTGGCAGGGACAGAGGGAGGGAATTAAAAGACTAGACACCAGATTAAAACTAAAATTTTAGACGGTAGTGATATTTAATCTGTTCAGAGTTTGCTCATCTATTCATTGGCTAAGTAATAGGTTTCAGTATCAAAAATATTAATATGCTCCAAGTTGTAGTTAACAGACTTGAGGAAAATTGCTAACAGTGGTTTATAAACCACTTTATACAATTACCTTCTAATGAAGAAAAACTTATCCTATAAATTAGTATCAATGTATTTAATTTTAACCTAATGACAAGAAAAGCTTGTTGATCTAACACGCGTGCTGCTTTGCTTTTAGTCCAACAGAAATAACAATAAAATATCTTAACATCACAACTGCGCTTGACCTTGGTTCTCTTTACATACTTTGTGAGAGGCAATGTGGTCCCCCTTTGGGATTTGGTGGGATTATTAAGCTCCCACACAGGGAGCTTCTGGTTCCCACACCATATAGCCATAGGTCCTGGTGCACAGGACAGACTGCATCACTTAAAAATCCCACTGTTACACGTTTGCTTCTACCACTGAGCAGCCAGGGGAGAAACTCCCAGTCTGTCAAGGGGTAACATGGTCACAGGACTTTACCTTGTCAGCCTGCGTCTTCTGCTGAGCTTCTAAGTTCCCACCCATAACAGAATAAATGTTGATCCAGCCATCAAAAGTGGCAGCAGAGAAGACTGAAGGATTCCTAGGACACCACTGGACATCAAAGCACCACTGACTCCGAATGGGCAACTCATAAACCACCTACCATAGAAAGAGAAGACAGAAGCACAACACTAATAGCCTCCTGTTTTCCCCAAATTACTTGTCCACAGCAAGCATCTCACTTTATTTACATGCCACCATTGCATACAAATCTCTCATTTTTGCTTCTTGAAGGGTGCATTTGCAATCAAATTATAGCACATTGAGTCCAAACAGCTGAAAGCCACAGAAAGCTCCCATAAAACTGGATTCTGACTGTAGAACAAAATCCAAAAGAAAAAAGCCCCTTTTGCTTTGCTTTCTAAGTCCTACTGTATCAGAGTACTATAGCATTGTCACATTTGCTGTTAACCAAGGGAGAGAAACCAGAAAACAACACAATAAAACCAGAAGTCAAGAGGCAAGAAGGTGTCATGAGCAAAAACATATGAACAGAAAGAACAGTGGAGAGTAACAAAAGTGACAAGGAAAATAAAGAGCCTAAAGAAAAAAAAATAGAACAAGAAGAGAGGACTGTAACAGCTGCATGTGAACATCGCAGCCAACAAGTTTATGGTTCAGCACTCTAAAACCCAAAGTTCAATTCATAACCCAGACAAAGACTTCCTGCCTGATGTTGGGCAACTCACTAACAGCCTTGACTTTAAACCTCCAGTTTGTAAAGTGAAGATATTTCCTTTATGGTTTACAGGAGCAAAGCAGACACAATCAAAACTTCGCTTTCAGTGGAACATGATCAGTGTATTCTGTTCCAGGTATAAGCAAATCAATATAATTTGCTTATATTAAAACCTAGATTGCCAAATTAACAAACAAATCCCAAAAAAACCCCCATCCCCTAAACCCAAAGAAACCAATACTTCCCTCAAACTTACGAGGGCAGCCATTCTGTATAACTGTATTAATCCTTAATACTGCAAACCATCCCAACATTCTTTTTCACCTGAAAATTTTCTGTTCATTGGTACCAAGCCAAAAAGAGCCCCTTAACAACAGTTTATACATGAAAGTCTAATCTGAATTTGGACTCTTGAAATCTACAGCAGCATGCATAAAGACAAGTCAGCCACACTAATTTTTAACTTTTCCACTAAAAGGCAGTGAAAATACTTCTGTAAAAACTAGACATTAGGAAGGTTTCATAGTCTGGTTGTCTTCTAACCACTAGAGATCTGGACAAAGAGAACATCAAATCCCATGAAACTACAACCAGCAGCATTTCATGCATTTTAGGAAAATTGATTAATTTTTTTCCTTGCATCTAGGGCAAAAGTGATCAGCTGAGAGATATTATCCCATGAGAAGAATCTAGCCTGGGCGTCCCAGCTGGACTTTGTTTAGTATTGTTAGAGCACCTTCCCCATGCTATGATCAAGATTAATTGCATGGTCCAAAGTTCAGTTTTATCCAGGAACTCAGCATTGAATGAATGGGCATGCATAAAAAAATTTAAAACAGCCCCATTTTAATTCAGGTGATACCTAAATATTCCAAGTATGGTAATTCTGAGATAAATAACTAGATAAGCACATACACATGAAACCATTTTACTATGAGTAAAGTCTACACACATTATTTAACTGCATTGTTCCCTTCTCAGTGACCCTAACAAATGCTCCTTGCTGTCCTTCAAATTTCCTCCCAAAAAAACTTACAACTGTAGGAAAAGGAAAAAGAAGAAACACATGGAAACAGAGAACACTAATGCGTGAGCATAGCAAGAAAACAAGAAATAGTTAAAACTAAATTTTAGTTAAAGTTTTCTTCCCTCTATGATCTCTGGAGAAAGAGACATCAGCAGACACCTCTGCCTGTCTTTCCTTATTTCAGTCTGGACACAGACAACACTCATTGACTCCAGACAGAAAGAGTGCAGAAGACATGCTTGAGGGACTTACATTGGCACTCCACAAGAATACAGGGAAGGACACACACACAGCAAAGCACACAACTCTATAAAGTAGACCATGTGTACCTGATAGCTGTGGTTACGTACCTCCCCCATACTTGGGTTCCAGCACAAGATCCGGTTGTCTTTGGCACTACTCAACAGCAGTTCAGGGTCAGCCTGGCACCAAGAAACTGAGAGAACTCCCCTAAAATGGATCAGAAAAAATCAGTCATATTTCCTGCACAGTCCATTCTGCCATCCAGTCACTAAGAAAGCACCACGCACCAGCACTTAGGCTCAGAAATGCTAGTTCTCATCTTTTTCTTCAACCAGATTCATCTGGGAAAGAAAGTAGGCCCAGGAGAAAAACACCGTTCTCCGAAGCCCAGTCTCCCAGATGTCTGTCTTGAAAAGACACAACACAACATTCAAGTCCTCACCTCGTGTGCCCTTCCAGCTGGCTCAGAGGAGAGGTAGCAAAGCGTAAGTCCCATATTTGGATCACTGGCAAACGGTCATCCTCAGAGGAAAGGACTAGCTGGGTTGCAACTTCTGGATGCCAGGCCATTCCTGAGCAATGCATCTAGGGACAAAAATAGCACAGGCTGGAAATTCAGCAAAGCAAGCTGGCAATAGCACAAATGGCCCAGAGCCATGTCATTCTGTACTGAACTCACCTAGAATGCTTGACATAAACCAAGTCTAGCAATGTCTTGCTCCGGGCAGCAAGTATTTCTACCTTCTATACACAGCAAAAAAACCCCACCTAATCACACAGAAGTCAAAGTTGACCTAGGAAGAAAGCTGGGAGGCTTCTCATAAATGAATTGTGAACACAGAAACTGAATGGGAGAGTGCCTGAACTTTAAGAACAGTAAGGGGTCTTGTTTCCCCTTGTCATTAGGGAAAAAATAAAAAGAGATGTTTTGATACTACAGCTCCAAGAGAACTAATTCTGACAGCTCCTAGAATAAAACCACTCTTGTCCCAAGAGTCCATGCCACTGCTTTATAGTCACATGTGGCATGTTGCAAGCTACTTAGAAATGCAGCCTTTTCCCCACTCACTCTGTTGCTGTGGTCACTGACTTTGATGATGGGCTCATTCTTCCTGAGGTCCCAAACCACAGCCTTGCCGCTGGGGTGAGCGGAGGACAGGATGTGCTGCACCTGCCGATTCCAGGACACCACACTGATGTCTTCATGAGGCTGCCAAGACAGGAAAGGCCACATATCCATTATTCCCAAGCTGAGGGAACACAAATCACAGGAGTCCGTCACTAGTTTAACTAAAGGATTAGGGATTTGGGGTTTGATGACACACAGATTACTCTCTTCAGTTGCTGATCAACTAACTGGAAATACCAGCAGCATTGACCAGAAAGACTAGGGCAAGTCTTTTACTCAGAGTACAGTGGACAGTAAAATTCTATGGGGGAATGTCACTTGGAAAAGTACCTTTGCAGTTTAGGAGCAGGTACTGGATTCTACATTGGCCAAATGTGTTATGAATCACTCCAGAGAGAACTGCAGCTGAGCACATATATATGCTTCTACCCTAATTTTTCAGATGAACTTAAATGGAAAGATGACCTTGTGCAACATTTCAGAAATGCAGTGAGATGGAAAACAATGAAGTATTCAAAGCTAATTGTTGTTATTGTATCTACTGCAATGCAGGAGATAGGTAAGGAAACAAACAGGAGACAAACTGGAGGAAAAACCTGGCCTGCTTTTAGCCAAGTTTACTATGATTTTTCTACTTTTAGGAATTGATTGCCCTGAATAATATAATAAGCATCAGAAGATCAGAAACTTCTTTCTCTTCAAACTCAGGAAACATTATCTGGGAGCAATAGCCAAGATGCATTTAATGGCTCACTGGCTCTGCTAGGGATATGACTTTCATGAGATATGAAAAGCCTCAGCTGAAGCCTGAAATAAATTCATTCCTCAGAGAAGGTCCAATAAACCTTCTTAATCCATCACACATGCCCCAGCTGGATCACAAGATAAACTGGTCAGTTACTTGATTCAAATCCACAAAGAGGTTACCCATCCATGCAAAGTGCATCCTTCCAGAGCTTGTCAGCCTACCTCCCCTCCCTTTACAACACTTCTTCCACCCCCAAGAATGAAACCAATCAGTCACTTCTGATTCATCTTTCTCCTGACAGACATCAAAGTCATTCCCCTTTCACAGACTGACTAGGCTAGGATATCTCCAAACATCTTTTTGTCTTGCCTACTGAGACACATAACTGCAGGAGTATTGCCCAGAGGAAAACTCTTTTACCTGTGATTTAGTCCCTGGAGTCATAGGCACACTGAAATTATTCAAGTCCCAGATGAAAATTTCAGAATCATTGGCTCCTGAAGCCAAGAGATTACTCTGCAGAAAAAAAAAAGAAAAGCTCCACTGAGATTCCTGCTCACAGGGAAAGAGGGCAGATTTCTTAAAAAGAAATGGAAGCAAAAACCCCAAAATCTTCCAAAATGAGATGAGAGCTACATTTCACAGTCACTGACAAGCATAAAGATACTAACTGGATTATAAACCAAGCACATCTCTAGCCTCTGTGCCTTCCACTGTGGCATAGTACAGACCCATTTAAAATGGGTCTGTTTTGTGCACATGGCTGCTGTTAATCATGATGAAATTCTGCCACAGGCCTGGAAGCCACCATCCTTGGCCAGCTCAGCCTTTGCCCTGCATCCTGGCACCAAGGACATTTCTTTTGAGAAGATGCAGGTTTCTCACAACTGACTGCAGACAATTTTCAACTTGCCTTTGTGCTACCACAAGAACCGTGTACTGTTCACTCCTCATTTATGTTGCAGTCCCCTCAAGTGTAATCAGAGCCCCACTGAATTAAACACCAACAGAACAAATGAAAAAAATAGAAGTTCTAATTTCAAACAGACAATGGTTTAACATGTAACAATATTACAAGACATGTTTTTATAGAGAGGCAAGAGATTTGATTAAGGTCAGAGGGGAACACTGGCAAAGCAGTGAACAGAATCCAAATCTGAGTCTCAAACCAGCCTTGTGTCACAACTATCATGCCTCTTAAGTTAAAAATTGTTCCTTCACTTTATAAATCTCTATACACAAGGCAATGTATTTTCTAACATGGAGGTTAACTTCCCTTTGGTATCTTAATGTTACACACCTGAAAAGGGTTGAAGTCTAGGGCTCGAACAGGACCTGAATGCTTCTCCACCTGCCCAATGACAGGGTCGCTCTTAGAAGCCAAGATGCGGTGCACGCTGTACATTGTCAGAACTCCATTATCCCCTCCACCAATGATCACTCCAGAGGACTCCGGAGACCCATTTCCAAAGCTCCCCCAGATCAGCTTATGAAACCTAAAAAAAGAAGAAAATAAAGCATTGTGGCACAGGCCACAATGTTTGGTGGAACTCAAGACACCCTCTTCATTACCAAAACTCATATCCATGTTTCAACCTATCACACACATCCATTAGTTTGCACTTTAAACAATCATCTCCCTTTTAAGAGGACTGTGGCTCTCGGATGCAGAAAAGAAACAAGCTTCCTTCCAAAGACTTTTAAAGGGAACTTAAAAAGGAAAAGCTCATCTCTATTTTTTTGGCTGTTTCGTTGTTTGTTTAAAGCTTTTAGGACCTCACATGGGATTTGGCAGGTGAAATCTCTAGCCTACACTTCATTGAAAATTAGATTAGAGGTCTATGTGCCTTCATTTCCAGAGCTGTTATCTGAAAAATATGTTTACACCCTTTAAAATCTGCTAGTTAGAAATCATGGGTTTGATTTTCACTGGGTGCAAATGTCACCCACACTGATGAGCCTAAGAAGTCATCTTGTCTTAAAAAGCTGGAAGGTAAGCTTCACTCTCTCTATAGTCTCTTCAGTGCAAATTGTTAGCCCTAGCAAATTCTCATCATACATAATGTCCCTTACTGACTGACTACCATACAAGTAACTTCAGATTTCTTTAATGGTCCAACTGCTCTACTTTTATATTCCATATGACCAATGTCAACAAAATAGTTCAATTTTTGAAGACAGAGATCAACAGATTCAAAAGATCACCTTATACACTGTAAACATTATCTCCTCCTCTTCTTTCTTGCACCAGAAAACCCTTTTCAGTTTCATTGATTGATACATCAGTATGAGCCTCTAGTACCTGTTTGAGGCAGGAAGTGTTCCTTTCTGCTTCATGTCCAGGGAGGGATCCCTGAAGTCAACCTCAAATATTTCCAAGGTGGCATTTGTACTGAAGGATGCATCGAGTTGCTGGGCAGATGTTCCTAGCAGAAGTACAAGGGCAACACAAGTGGGCATCTTTATCAAAAGCCAAGATACAAAAGGAGCAAGGCACTGAAAGCCTGTTCTTCATAGACAACACAACCTTGGTGTTGTGACTGTTCAAAAGAGGACATGTCTGAACACCTCAGAAAAAGGAATCAACAATTATGAAAAAGACTTTGAAAGAAATTAGAAGTTCTGCAAGACATTCTGGGCACCAAAGTTACTGCTCCCCAGATAACTTTCTCCCTTGGGACAGATGTAATTCATGTACCTTCCTCCAAGCAACTGTGGCTTCTGATACTAAGTTCTTCTCTAAATTACAAATGCCATCACATTATGAAATCCAGCTACAATCATGGTCCCAAGTACTTCTGCATCCTGCTCCTCAGCCATGACCAGGTCCTAATCTGACCTTCAAAACCTACTCCACAGCTTAAATTCTTCAACTTTAACCAACTAAACATGTCTCAATAACCCACAGACAGCTAGCAGTCACAAACTGGTGGGTTCCTTCCTTCTCCTTATTCTTAGAGAATAAAAGCTAAAAGTTGATTTAACATTGCCTAGTGGGACACTGCCAGGCAAACAGTCCCCCAGCCACCACGGGGATGATTACAGCATAGAAAGTGCCCACAAGACTATTAAAAAGCAGTATGAATTATGAAACTACACAGCTTCTGATCTAAAGCAAACTGAAGCCAAGACCTTTGGTTGAACCAAAACTCTGGCTGTGTTCTCTACCAACTTCCCCAGTACGAATCCTTCCCAGAGGCTGCAGTTCTTCACAAACTGCTCCAATGTGAGTCCCCTCCATGGGGTGGTCTTTCAGAACAGACTACTCCAGCCTCAATCCCCCACAGGTTTGCTGGCAGGTCACAAGTCCTGCCAGCAAACCTGCTCCAGCGTGGGCTCCTTTCTCCATGGGGCCACAGGTCCTACCAGGAGCCTGCTCCAGTGTGGGCCTTCCACAGGGCCATAGCATTCTTTGGCATCCACCTGCCCCAGCATGGTGGATTGCAGTTGGGTATCTGCTCCACCATGGACCTCCATGGGCTGTGTGAACGACAACCTGCCTCACTAAGGTCTTCACCAGGGGCTGCAACAGAATCTCTGCTCTGGCACCGGAAGCACCTCCAGCCCATCCTTCTGCATGGACCTTGGTGACTGCAGAATTGTTTCTCTCATATATTCTCACTCCTCTCATGTGCTTCAGTTACACAGGGCATTTTTTCTCCCTCCTATTGACTAGGTTATCCCAGAGGTGCCACCACGGCTGCTGATGGGCTCGGCCTCAGACAGTGGTGGAGTGTCTGGAGGCCAGCTGGCACTGGCTGCAGCCAATGGACACAGGGGGAGCCTCTAGCAGCTTCTTACAGAAGCCACCCCAGCTACCAAAGCCTTATCATGCAAACCCAACAAAACCACCGGAGCTCGCAGCTCCACGCAGACAATAAACTTGCCTGCTGCCAACTCAGTGAACAGGCTGACTTTCTGCTTCAGGAAACAAAATTACTGTAAGAATAGTGATTAATTAATAAAATCAACAAAACAAAATTTAAAGTTTTGCAAAAGTACTGAAAATGGAATGTTAACCAAAACAGGCAACTTTAGGGAGGTTTATAGTATTTGATTGGCAAGCCACATGATAATGACTAAAGACAGACAAGTAAAAGTGAGCTTAAATGAACATCACTTGAATTAACTTTCCCCCTCCTCCACAGGCATAGCAAGTATCTAATGCAGAATAGCAAACAGGTGCTGGAGCCCATACAGTCTTAATTAGAAATTAGAAATCCAGAAATCATGTATTCAACCTTTGAAAAATCACTCACCTTTAAAATATCAAAGTTGGGCATAGAAGTAATCCTCTACCATTTACTTTAAAAAGAGCATAAAAGCTGTAATGTTTTTGGTATATTGCCTGCAAGTGTGACATAGAGTGTTGAGGTGGAAACTGTTGAAAGCTAAAAACCGTACAACTCTACATAAAGGTTCTCTGTGATTCATACTCTAATATTCACAAATTGTGAAGAACTTTACCTGTTGCTAGATAAATGGGGTGGTTGTTTGCTGGACTCCATGCCTGCACAGCTGTTCGCTCAATTTCTTTTAGCTTCATTTTCTAGACTCTGAAAGAAATTTCACCCAGGGTTTAGAATAGAGAGATAAAGTTGACATGAAAATATTCACATCAGAAACAAAATATTCCCCTTACCAAGATGAGAACACATTGATCTTAACAGAGTGAAGTTAATTGCTACTTCCTGAGGTATCAACTACAGTTTTACTGGAATGAAGCAGAATATCTAAGAATTCATTAAAAAACATCCCCCACAACACCCCTGTCTGACCCCAGATTTTCTTTCACATATAGCTCTCTTTTTCCAATGTCCCAATTACAGAAGAGTTACAGAAAAAGGAAGGGGATCTAAATTAAACGACATACTCAAGTCTTCAATCCAGGTCGGTTTAAATCAGCTGCAGCAATTAATTTAAACAAATGTATTTTGCCCTAGCACTAGTTGCTCTCTCCAAACAAGCTAATGTCAGTACATACATAAGCAAAAAGGGAGCAGAAGGAAGCTCACGGCAGGCTAAGTTCCAAGCAGAAAAGTGACGTGGCAACACAAAACAAAGGGCAATGCTATTATGTGCCAATTCAGTTAATGTACTTTGTTCTTCCTCCTCTGAAAAGAAAAAGGAAAAAATAATTTGACTTTCTCTTTGAGCCTGCAAATGGTAGAAAGTGAGAAGAAGTAATCCACAATGAACTACTGGCTTTCAGTCTCAGCACTGACAGTAATTCTTTTTATTTACTCAGGATAGATCAACTGATACCTGTAAAATGGGAACAAAATTTCCCTATGTCTCTGGAGAGAGATTAGTTGGGCAATAATGTAGCAGGTTAACTGAAAGTCAAACATCAACAGCAGGCAGCTGGGAGGCTGCAAAACTGAATATAAATACAATACAAATAAATACAATAATTACACAAACTATTGTTCTGCGTAGGATTCCATTCTTGCTGAGGAGAAAGCACCCAGCACCTCTCCATCGCTGACCACAAACAGGCCTTCTAAGCATCATAAATGATGTGGGGACATAGCATTCACAGACCCGTGGGGTCACTCTCATGAGCAGTTCCTAAACTTTTTGAGCTTGGCTGCATTGCAGTCTTTTAACTCTAGCTAAACAGAACTGTTAACTATGCACTCAGATGGTATCATGCTGAATAAAGTAAAACTGTCAGCAAGCAGCACATCAAAACCCTCTGCATCTTGTCAGCTTGCCATGATTAACCTCTCCTAGCTACCTGACACTGTTTGTGTAAACCACAATCTGCATCACATGGCCTTCTGTTCAGATGCAGGGCTACAAGTCTCAGTGCTTCAGAGTTTGGCTTTACTCAGGCCAGAGCACAGGTGCTCCTTCATAAATGTACTTTGCTGTGGTCACCCACTAACTGGTCAAACCATCAAAACAAACCCCCAAGACAAACACACTTAAAAAACAATGCAGTTTTGAAAAAGCCTTCCAACATCTTGTGGCATATAAGAAACTACGGCCTCCTGAGATCCATGCAAAGGGGAGGTTTGGTCAGCATTACTTCTTGGGCTTGGACCTCCCAGCTAACAATTCTACACCTTTTTTTACGGTTTCATCTCCCTCACCAATCAGAAGTTAAGGACATCCTCTCCCTCTCTCATGCACTATTAGGATATAGTGATTGATTAGAACCTATGTAATGCTTTTTAGCATTAGTCTGCAGCAATGTCCTAAAGCTCAAACTGCCAACTGCTACTCTCACATTAAGTTTATCCCAATTTAGTTAAGGCCCAACAGAATCTGAACAAAACTCTTGTACAATTAAAAAAGTGCACCTATTTCTTTATGCCCCCTAGAACAGAGGTGGAAAGGTCATCTACTCGTCATCATAACAAATCTCTAAAGCTTACTTTGCAATCTTCAGTGCACACTTTGTGGGGTACTTGTTAGGGCTCTACCACATTCTCTCTGTGGTGCATCTGTCAAGATGTTCCAGCACCTACTCATTTTTCCCACATTACTGCAGGAACCCTGTGCAGGTCTCCTCCCTTCATTGGCAGAGGGGAACGAAAATATCCACACAAGTCAGGTGAATCTGCTAGCAACAGTCTAGTGCACAAGGCTCTACTTGCCAATGTGGGGGGCAGGACAGATGGTATGTTTCCTTACCAGTCCCTTTCTTGCCTCTTCCTCCTCCAATTACAATCCATCAATTGTAGCAGCTGACTGTACACTGAGGCCTCACTGCTTCTTGGTTTTTGAGAGGGCAACTTCCCTGTGAACATTAACAGACAATGCCCAAGAGACCTCTTCCCTATAGGAAATTAACTGGTAAGGAATCAGTGAAGAGTGCAACTATCACAAACTTAGGTGAATGATACAAACTCCCCCTCCTTACCGCTGTGTTGGACTAACTGCATGGCTGAAGTAATTTGCGTTTAATGTGCAAACAAAGATAAGCTGCCAAAATTGTGCAGAACAGTATTGATCAATTGTTTGGCTCTTCTTGTCAATAGAGCATTTTACATAAGAAAGTCAATTACTGCATTACTACTGCTCTTTTTTCACAAATTTAAGTCAGGACAGAATGTGAAGGTAAAGTGTCTTGGTCATGGTAACCCATCCACATGGAGGAAAGCAAACAACACTCTCTTTAGAGTGGCTCAATGTCAACAGAACAACTGTAGAAGTGCTGGATCATAAGTATTGAACAGGTTCACTGTGTCCCTGACCCTAAAAGGCAAACCAGCTGTGGTTCCAACAGACTTGAGAAGGCCCACAGAAGATGTGTAAGAAGCCAAAAGATCACAGTATCACACCATCTCTTAGTAACTTGTGAGCAGTTCAGCTCCACTGCAGCAGAGGCTCTGCAGAAATGCAGCAGCACTTTCTCCTTAAGTCAGTGAGCTCTGAGTTTGGAAGGGGAAAAAAAGCCGGATGTGAGTCTTACTCTTAGAGAAGTGATCCTTCTATACACTGTACATGTCTGTATTCAGGAGAGGACTCACAATCCTTGTGCATGTCTGTATCCAGGAGAGGACTCACAATCCTTAAAGCAGGAAAAAGCCCTTCTTTAGCAACCCTTGTGGCTGCCTGAGAAAAATTCCGAAGTATTGAACTCTTCCACGGTAGAATTTTTAGGGACAGGTTGCCACCTGCTGTCATCTCTCAAAATAGCATCTAATACTTCCAAGAAAGCTCACGCTTTTCTCAGGACCTCTAATTAATTCATCATGACAATTCCTCACCCTTTTTCTACAGACATCCATCCGACTACAGATCTAATATATTAATGAATCTCAGACCCGAAGGGAGTGGAAGGACAGAAAGCAGCATTTCTCCACAGCTTTCCTCCAGCCATGGCTTCCTGCACAGACTTTCAAGGGTAACAGAGCCTACAAAGTAAAACCTGACAGGTCAGAGCACTCCTCACCACCGAGAAATGGAGAACATGCAGTTAAAGAGTAAAGATTCCCAAATCACAACAGACCACGCAAACAATGCTGTCAGAGGCAAAAACTCCTCACCTTTGCTAACCTGAAATAATTATGGCTTTGCAGTACATTACGAAAGACCGTGGTTATTGTATGAGCTAAGTGACCCTCAAAGCTGTCATGATAATTATCCCTGATAGCATTCTAGTGAGGCCTTCTCTCTCTTGCACCACCCAAATACTGTCAATCAGAAATCCCCGCCCACTGACTTTCCCAGTCCTCATCCTGCCACTGGACATCCAACTATTCCTCTCTGAACAGTTCCTGCTGATATTGGACTTCCAGCACTGTACACAAAGGACCTGATAGGCTGACCTCCCCCCACTTAGCTGAAAGTGAAGCTTGGGCAGAACAAAAAAGATTTGTCCAAGGTCACCTAGGTGACAAGCAACCACCCTAAAACCTGAAAAACACCCCTCAGCCATGACACAGTGGTTAAGACACAAACTCTCCCTACAGTTACAACCCACCGTAGATTTAAAATCTCTGTACTGCCCCTTCCGTTTGCACTGTTCTGACACCCTCCTTCCACAGCTCCCCAATACCCTGTAGCCAGGCTGTTCTCATATGTGCTTATTATAAACCCCGATTACAGAAGGCACAGAGACACTCAGCTAATCTCAGCTAATCACTGGTGTGTGCAAGGTGGGGTTGTTGCAGGGCAGGGCTCAGCACATTCCTCCATGACAGCTCCCACGGCATATAAAGAAACTTCTTGGGCTCTGCGCAGTTTCAGAAGTTGTTGCCCATTGCACAGCACTGCTCAGATGGCAGTGCACACACGTCTCAAGTGTGCTTGGTCTGCCCAACAGCAGGACCCCAAGGGATGGTGAAAAAGAGCGAGGGTCTAGGAGGAAAGCATTGACCTCGGACACTGGGTGTCAGACACAGGCTCTGGGCTACGCCAGAGGCCTCTCCGCGGCCCAGGTCACACAGCTGAGCTCCCCCGCCCGCTCTCCGCCCGCCGGCGGAGGGGAGACGGGGCTCCCGGGGCAAGGACGGGACCACGGGAGCCGAGAGCGGAGTGGTGACACCGACAGCGAGGCGGGCAGGGCAGCACAGCAACCCTGGGCTGGGGGGACAGGGGCGCGGCAGGGCAAGGGCGG